>BCLH01000001.1:280990-346433 GCA_001602315.1 Zoysia pacifica | reverse complement strand
TAATGGTCAAGGCATTTTTTCCATCTCAAATGTACCATCCGAACTACTAATAAAATTACATAGAGAGATCTACATTTTTTTGCCTGTTTTTATTAATAGATTTTTTAATTTAATATATTGTAATGATCTTTAAGGATGGATCAGTAAATAATGCTGATTTTTTTGTTATTGTGTTCTATATGATATTTTAATCGTACTCCAGTTAATTATAAGAATGTTCGACGAAATCATCCATCTGTATAGCATGGATACGTTACTTCGAATAAATAAATTACAGCGCTGAGCGTTCAAAAAAGCACACCTTCAGTTTTAAATTATCGACACATTTGATTTTTAACATCAATTTTGACCGTTTGTTTTATTTAAAAAATTTGTTCAAATATATAAAATTTTGTAATTATTTGATTTATTATTAGTGGAATTTAAATTACAACTACTAATTTTACACATTGGAACAAATTTTTTGAGTAAAATGAATAATCGAAGTTGAAGTTAAAAATCAATGTCACTAATTTAAAACCGGAGGAGTATGTTTCATAGCTAAGTTCAGATGTTGTCAGGTTAACTAATTAAATGAGGAGGAAATTTTAAAACTAAATTATGGTGGTTAAAATCTGAGTCCTCGGAGCACTGCCCGGGGCAGACAGCCAGACAGCCGGAGCCAGGCAAGGATCCATCATGGCATACAAGAGCACCGAGGCACTGATGGCTTCTAATATCACGTTTGGTATAGATTTTTACTTCTCTATTTTAAAATAAGTGTTGTTTTAGATTTTCAAACTTCACTCTTTGATTATTCGTTTTATAAATAAAAAAAAAATTAAAAAAGTATTTATTTTATTATAAACCGATTTATTATTAGATGTACTTTAAACTTGATTTGTTTATTTTTTATATTTTCGTAAATTTGTTGAATAGCATGAATGGTCAAGCTCTTTTAGAAAAAATAGGTTTTTTTAAAAAAAAAAGCATCTAAAAAATAGATTGTCTATCAGAAACATTTTTTAAATCATTTGGCAAAACAACTTTTATTTTAATTCAAACGTAAAAATGAGTGTATAAGTCATCAAAACCAAAAACTATATTTTTAATGCTTTTGACTGCTATTACAAAATAGATAAGTGCTTTTTGAGAAAGAAAAATAGAAATGCTTCTTTTAAAATCGAAGCAGAAGCACTAATCCATACTAAACAAACCCCTGAAAACCTCACCACTCGCAGTGCTTCCTGCCCACACGCTTTGGATGAAAAGTAGAATGCAGTAAGGCAACCACGATCCCAGACATTCCCTTCCTTGACCGCAACAGGGAGCAAAAATGATATTCAGCTCACAGTGACGTAACTGATGTCACGCAAACATTAAAACCCTTTGAAAACAAAAAAAAGAGTCACTCTAGGGCAGCAATAATAGGGATCCAAATAACAGACTTCCAAACTGTTTCTGACATGTAGAACTCGGAGAATAAAATCTCACTTTGCTGTAAAAAAGATAAGGGTCAGTAGCGCAGTACATTAATGCCTGTTATACTGGATTAGGGCTAGAGCGTGTACGGAATTCACATATACTCATTCCCTTACACATCAAAAACAATGGCGGACAGTTTAGGAAGATCCGGAACAGATTAACAAAACTTCAAATAGCAGCACTTTGTTAACAAGAGGGTGGGAGAGCTAACTAGGCATCTTTGCACCTAGACAATACACAGGTTGATGCTTGAGCACTTGAGATCAAAGCTTGCATTATCAAGCATCGGTTTCCAATTTCTTAGAATGTAAGTTGAAGCACATGCACTTATCGATGAGCGCCTCAGACTCATTACCATATTCTTTGAACCTGTACTCCTCCAACTTGAAAGCTGATGGTACCTTCCCTTCGCTATAGCAGCGATTACATAGGCTGAATGAGTGTTTTGTCTCCTTGAACCGAGATCCGATGATAGGATACCGGCAGATGGAGCAGGTGTGGTGGCCGTGACGAACATGATCGCTCTGTTCAAGCTTCACCAATGTGCTCATGATCCCAAATCCCCAATCTGGATCGTTGAACATCTCTAGAAACTCAGTATATGATACCATGGTAGGGTCAGACTCTCCATGCATTTCTAGCATGTCACTAGCCCCAGGGGTGGGTATATAAACAGCACGAAGGAGCTTAATATAAGCTAGTGCGTCGCTTCGCCTAATCTGGCCATTGCTGCCTTCGCTAGCAGGACGCCAAAGAAGTGCATCAAATGCAACACGCTTGCGCCTATCCACAGGGCCAGAGCAGATTGGAGCAATGATAGCAAAGAACATTCCAAGATCAACACGACCAGAACCAGGGGCATCAAGGACCGAGAGAATCCTTTCGTTGATTGCCTTGATAGCACCCTGGAAGGTGTCTGGTTTAAGAAAAGAAAGGAGCCTGCGGAGAATAACCTCCAGAGCTGCTTTCCTTATTGACTTCTCTGGGATGCCAGTGCCTGAGTAAGATACAGGGACATCAGTCTCATTCATCTCTTTCCTTAGAAGCTCCACATCGCAGCGGCCAAGCTTTGTCATTCTCTCAAAGGCCCTAATATCAAGCGCATTAGCCAAATCCTGCCGCAAGGTTGTCCTCTTGCCAACTCTCTTGAACTTGGATGCCTCAACAACAACATAGGCCTGTTCCCCTTGATCATCTTTTCCTTTGGAACGCTTTGGCTTCTTTTTCTGCAGCGTCTTTAGATGTGCAATGGCATCATACACTTCTACCCTTTGTGTCATCTTAAAAGCCTCCTTCAGTGCCTTCTTGGCCTCCTCCGACTCCCCCTGCCCAAGCAATGCCACAGCCTTGTTTAGCTGTGCCCGCCAATGGTTCTGTCGGACGCTCAGCACACGAGTATACATCTCTGCAGCCCTTACATAGCGCCCTGCATCCATGTTCAACCCACCAAGATTGTATAAGGCATCAACGTGCCCAGGTTTGAGATCAATTGCCTTCTGGAACTCCTGAACCGCACGGTCATCATCGCCTATTGCGTGCAAGGCTGACCCGAGATCACAGTGTGCATCAGCATAGTCTGGCTTCAAGAAGATGGCCTCCTCCAGTGCTTTCTCAGCTGCACGGTACTCCCCAACACCAAAGAGAGCGCTTCCCAGAAGCTTGAGCGCTCGGGCATGAGATGGACTCAGTATGGCTGCTTCTCGGTAGTGCTCACAGGCACCAAGCACCATCCCCTCTGCCTCCATGGCAATACCAAGGTTGACATGGATCTGTGGAAGGATGTCTGCAGACTGGGAACCGCCAGCCTCAGCAGCCTCAAGGGCAAGGAGGTACTCCTCCTTGGCCTCTGCGTGTCTGCCAAGGGCGTACAGGCAGTTCCCTGCACGGAAGTGGGGACGAACATCAGTGGGCTGCAGCTCACACGCGCGACGGAAGCTGGCCAGAGCGTCCCTGAAGAGACGGTGCTCGGATAGCGCCCTGCCGATGACCATGTGGTTGTCGAATGCCTCCTCGCGCGTGCGGGCGGCATCGGCGCGCGTGCGGAGCACGGCCAGCTCCTTGATGAAGGTGAGGTAGTCGCGGCTCGTCTCGTCCCACGGCACGGCGTTGGAAGCCGAATCCGCTGGGCCGGAGATATCCCGAGACCAGCCCGCCTCAGAGAAGGAATCAAAGGTATTATTGTTGCCAGCACCCCCGTCGATGGAGCCCTTCCGCTGCTGCTTGGAGCGCAGGCGCTTGACGAGTATCTCCAGGTCGTCTAGGAGTGACCACGACGAGTCAAAGGCGATGCCGTGGTTGGGCGAAGCCGCCCACGCCGGGGCAGCAGACGCAGCGCGGGAGCTGGCCGACGCCGCGGCACCGCCGCCGCCGAGCGGCTTGGCGTGGTCATCCAGCAGCGAGGCCGCGGTGGCGCCGCCGGAGGGCGGCGGGGAGGCTGCAGCCTCCCCCGGGGCGATCTCCGGAGATGAGGCGTCGGAGTCGACCGCGGGCAAGGAGAGCGCGAGGAAGTCGCGGTCGACGTCCCCCGCGCCGTCGTCGTAGGTCCGGAGCAAACCGGGCAGGGAAAGCCCCCTGCCGCCCGGGAGTATGAACTCGGCGTAGGTGCGGAACACCTCGTCGAGGATGGCGGAGATCTGGTCCTCGCTGAACTTGACCCTCGGGTTGACGGCCACGACGAGCGCGGCCATCTCGTCGCGGTCCAGCCCGCCGTCCCCGTTGACGTCGAAGCGCTCGAAGATCCGGCGCACCTTCTCCGCCCGCGGCCCCCGCCCGGCCGACGCCGCCGACGCGGACAGCGCCATTTCAGTCGGCGGCACGGGAAAAACCAGCGAGCCCGGATTACGGCGAAATCGCGCACGCGGAGGACGGCGGCCCGGGGTGGGGGATTTGATGGGGGGAGTGAGTTCGGGTCTCAGGAATGCCACCGGGTGGACGTGGACCCGGCCAGGATGGAAGGGAAGGGAGAGGGGAGGACGGAGCGCAGGGAGGGGCGGCCGTTGCGTGTGTGCTGGCTCAGCGGCGAAACGAGGGGTAATGATGACGGTGGATGATGGGGGCACGAGGGGTGGGGTGTGGTGGCTGGCTCGCGTGGGGATCGCGGCGGATTCGACCGGCGGAGGCGGCTGGCTCCCTCGCAACGTGCGTTCGTTCACATGGATAGGGCGCTCCGCCCCCGTGCGCCGCCCACCCGCCACACTCCGCCACGGGTCAACATCGCGCGGTTTGGGGCTGTGCAGAACGCAGCCGGGCAGCAGGGGCTCGTCTTCACGGATGGGCAGCGTCGCTGTGGTGGTACAGCCGCGGCGACAGCGGCAGGCAGGAGGATCTTGTGCCGCGGACGAGGAGCTGGCGTGGTCCGGCACCGGCAACTGCAGCCTCGCTGGGACCGTTAAATTTTGGATTCCGGAGGGGTCAAACAAACAAAGCTGGACAACGTGGCGGAGCACAACTGTCCAAAGGCGTTGCCGTCTTCCACTACTTTTGCTCCTGGATACGACGACGGTTTTGGCGCAGGCCAGGAGGGCTAATGAGAAAACGAATGAAAGTTTGAGCTTGATTAAGTCGTACGACATTTCGCCTGAATAAAGAACCCTATTACCCTAGCGAATTAGTAGATAGCCGGTCCAAAGAGGCAACAAGAGGAAAATCGAGTTGCTGGGCTTGAAAGATAAGGCTATAGGTGCTTCGCACTCTTCTTAACTACTCGGATTCGGATCATGATTGCTCTAATCCGACGCAAGATGGCCCCAGACCGAGAGGTTATCTAGTGGCGTAGCAATGCGTGTACGGCAACCAAATTTGAGATATGCACTAATGCACATACAGAAGTTTCATGATTGCTCCAAAACAACAGCCTGCACTTCAGGGCTCATTCTACCAAAAAGGAAACGAGACTTGGAAATAAGCCAGCTACTCGTTCTGTTTTTAAATTAATTTCGTCGTTGATTTTTAATTTTAACTTTAATTATTTGTTTTATTCAAAAAATTAGTTTAAATATAAAAAATTTTAAGTTGTAATTCAAATAGCTCTAATAATAAATCAAATTATAACAAAATATATGATATTTATTAAAAAAATTTAATAAAATAAATAGTCAAAGTTGAAGTTAAAAATTAACAGTGATAACAATTAAAGAACGAACGGAACGGAGTACAAGAGACTTTGCATCGAGAAGAGATTGGTAGATTCAAAACCGATATTTTTAAGATGCCAGTACCGCCCCTCTCAAAAGAAAAAGAACATGTCACCCTGTCTAAGCCGCTTTGCGCTCCAGGTGGATATATAATCGTGGAGACCTTGTGGCAGGATACTCTTTCAACTGGAAGATATAGTAGGAGTAATACTTTAACGTGATGATGAACGCTTTAGAGTTGTTTTTGTACGGGACACCTGTCCTTTGAACGTGAATAGGACGACGCATTCTGCATTTGTCCTTTGACCCGTAATAGCTTAAGGCATGGAAAGTCATTGGTGCCAAGCACCAACTTGCTGCACGAAATAAAAGAGCATGAACTTCCAATTAGAAATTTGCTGCAGTGTAATCTAGCACAAAATGTATTCTTCCAGGTCCAGTGACATCTCGTAGGGTACACACATCAGGTACTACAGTTCGACAGTCGATTGATGTATTAACATAGAAGCACCTCAACAGATTCTCAAGTGGTACATAATTTTTATTCTACATATATATCTCCATGCCTAGTATCTTCGAGGAATGGCACAAGGGGCAGAAGCTCAGCTTGCTCTCGCACTCCTTACACAGGCAAAGATGCCGGCAGGGCAGCAAGAGCATGCATGCCTCACTTGATTTACAGACTCTGCAGGCTGTCGAATCCTTCAGTTGCCTGCTCTCATTCGGCATCAATTGCAAATTGACAGGTCCACCATTGCAACAGGATGCCGTGTCATCTACCTCACTATCACCACAACCTTCTTTGAAATCCTTGCTTTGATGGGCGCATACCTGCTCCAGGTTGTACTTGAGTGCGTTGATCATGCTCTCATTGTACTTGGCCCTTTGCTGCCAAGCACCAACTTCCACTGCCAACTGCTTGATCTGGTCCTCAAGTTCAGAGTTCCTTTTATTAATAGTCTCCACTTCTGCCTCTTTATCCCGTATTTTTCTGAGTATCTTGTCCTCAACCGAGGCCAGTGCCTCAAATTGCTTTGCTTGAACCTTCTGCAATATTGACTGCCTCAGACGCTCACTCTGCAAATAAAAGGCAGTTAGAACTCCTTAGTAGCATCAAACATGGAATACCAAGATCATTTTTTGAATAATAATAATGGAAAACCTTATATTGGTACACGGAAGCAGTATAGTTCATCTATAGTACACGTGTCTGATAGTGTAGTTCAGACAAAATGGAGTAAACAAATACAGTACCAATTATAGTTAAATAAGCTAATGAAATTAGAATGGGAAGTACTGAAAATAAGAATTCTTAGTCTGGGGATGTCTTCTTGATAGTTCTTGTATCATCTTTAACTCTAAACTACCCCAAGATTTTGGAGACCGAAAGGCTTTGTTGCTGTTGATGACAATAATTATCAGCATTTGCAATGCATGCACGGAACATTCTTTTTCTTTCAGTTTTTCACTAACTCCCTTGGCTTTACCTAATTCTTGAGACAAGCATTATTTAGTGATTAGGCATACTTACTGGTATGCTTACTAGCCACCAAAACACTCTAGCTATGTGGACCGCTTTGATGTAGTGGCTGCCAGATAGAAAGTTGACACCTCAACTAACGCACATAAAACAAAAGCTTCTCACATTTCCAGGTTTGCACACGATATAATAGTGCTCAATATCTATACACTCTTCTTGGTCTCCTACTCTTTGATTACAAAAATCTTGGCTGCAATTATAAATTAAAAGAAGCCTAAATTCCCATCACCAACAATTATAGCAATATTTTCCATTGCTAAGTACTTAATTCTGAAGAAACATGAAATATTCTTCTGCAAATTGAAGGTAGGTTCCTGCTTCCACCATCGAAGTATCAAGCAAAAGTAGGACCGACAGGCAAATTATAATACAATAAGCAATCTGCCATCAACAAAAAAATTATTATACTTTTATCCATGGTGTATACACTATACACCAGTCATACAGCCCACCCAGACCCAATACAATTCAGCGGTGGCGTAGCAGACAAAAAGACCGGCAATAAAAGAAAATATTTAATGGAATGTTTCTCATTCATCCTTTAGCAGCTTGATATCCAAGTTGTTTAAGAGAATATTCCATCCTTTGGTATCTCTAAAGCAGGTTAGTATATCTCATTACCTGCATTTGTTGGTTTGCTTGTAGGACTGTCAAGGAATCAATAAGTAATCACTCTGCTCATCTATCTCTTCAGTTTCTAATCTACCTTCTACTTGCGCCATTCTAGGTACCACAAACCCATTAACCTGGGAGATGGAGGCTAAGGAATGGCCAGCATCCCCCAACAGCTATCCCATCTGCCACCTTTCTCACAGATCAGCACGACACTATGCACAAGTTCATCTGAAACTGAAGTACGTACAGCAAACCGTGCAAGTGTTTACCAATGCATTCATTAACTTTTTACCAGGAAACGTTGTCCTGATAAAAAGGCTTTGTTGTTGTTGTTACTTACCAGGTAACGTTCATTAACTTTTTACCAGGTAACATTCAGAAGATAACTGCTATAATGAAAAATATAAATCTTCAGGAATATATCCAACCTAATCTGCATTAATTGAGTTAGCGTGTGACCTGGGCTTTGATGAACCGGTCCATATCAGCATCAAGCCGCTGGATCTCGCGGGAGATGTCGTCATCCAGCATAGGCAGCAGGAGCAGCGGCGAATCTCCCGACGAGTTCCCGGCCCCAGTGCCGCCGCCGTGGCGCCGGTCCTCCAGAGACAACGCCAATCCCGTCGACACAGCCGAGCCCGTCTGCAGGAAATCGATGGATGACATCTGGGAGTTTTCACCAAGCAGCTCCTGCTCCCTTGGTTGCCTCCACCCCAGCCCTGCGGCCGCCGGCAGCCCCACCGCATCCACAACTAGCCAGAACAAAGCAGAAACCCTCCAAAATCAGCGTCAATTGAGACGAATTTCAAGAGCCCGAAGAAAGAATTCGCGGAGAAAGCTTACGCGGCGCCTGCGCGGGCTGCTCCGGGAAGGCGGGCGGCGGGTTGAAGAAGGCAAGGGGCGCCGGGATCTGTCCATCCACTGGCACCGGCAGCGCGTTTCTGCCCAAAATTGCGGCATCCGGGAAGGAATTTCAGCGCGATTCTCACCATACAAATGATCTTAAACAGTGAAGGGGTGGAAACGGACTTGAGGTCGAGCACGCACCTGAAGGAAGAAGCAACTGGCTGCTGCTGCTGCTGCTGTAGTGACGGCGGCTGAGGGTGCGGCTGCTGGAGATGGTGGTGGGAGAAGAACGCCATGGCGCTGCGGTGAGGGGAGGCCGGGAGGGGAAAGGGAAGCCGGGTCGTAGACGGAGAGAGAGAGAGAGAGAGAGAGCGAAATGATGTTCTGCCACAGGGTGGGAAATGCGAAATGGCAAAACGAGATTAACTACTATCTGGACCCTATATGAGTCAGTTGGAAAATGCTTATTTTCCGTGTTGTAGACTTTGTAGTTGCTTCGAGGACAATTTTGTTGTTGTGACGGCTGTACTTTGTGAAATCAACAATACTATTAGTACTACTAGTATATCTCAGGAACTTTATGAATAGCCCCTTGTTTCACACTGTTTGTTCATGATTGGGTCCCTTCACATTGAGCCTCAGCTTTTTCCACGCAGTAGAGACTTGAACCTGACGAGCAATGGGCCAAAGGCGATGCATATTCCCTTCCAATTTCAAGTTCACGGGTGCATATACTACCGTCTACTGGAGCTAACTTGTTTACCGTTCATTTTTGCGTTTACGGTAGAAGTACATATAGACTGTTGTTTTCCAATCCGACGGCTGAGATTAACCTAATTCAGATTATTGTGGCAGATCTCTTAGTCTTTAAAGCATGTTTGCTCAGAACGGCAAATATATGATAGAAGACAAGTTTAGTGTCATAGCTATTGTAAAAAAATTACATTTCAAACAGTTCCTCAGGATGATTCGAAGTTTTGGCGTGAACTTGTTACACACGAATTTTGCTGAAACGGACCAGTAGACACCATGCGCGGATTTTTTAGCCGCACACGCACTATTCATTTGTGCAGATCAACAGCCAACACACAACAGTGTTTTTAGTTTTTTACAAAAAAAAAAGCTCATATGATCAATGAGCCGGCGGAATTGGTTCGCATATCCATGCGTGATAATTTTTTTTTAACTTAGTAGAAGACACCTCCCATTTCATGCTATCGCGCTGCGCATACACTGGGATATTTTTGCAGCCGATGATCAAAATACAGCAACCGCATCCCCGCAGTTCTGTGCATGAGTATTCATCCGGTGCTCCAAATGACGACTAAGCTTGCTACAATAATATTTATAACATGCAAGATCAAACCTCAAATGCGATTTGCGAATTATTCAGCCAGAGTAAAACTACAGAGTACATATTGTTTACAAGTCATATTGATTTTCTCGGATGACAGTCAAATGTGTAACAATAGTTATGGTCCTTCAGGATATCGAACATGTTCATTCATCATCTGCCAAGGAGACATCAGAGTAAGCTGACAGCAATCTTAGCCGCAGCAGGATCCACAAGCAGGGAGAGAACCTGAAATTAGAACCGTTTGTTAGGGAACTTCAGCCCATCATGCTGAACTATGTCAAAACAATTGGAATTTGTGTCCATACTGTGGTCATTAGATCGGATGTCAGCTATCGTGCGAGGGCCGCGGGAACCACCACCTCCGCCGCCGCCACCATACGGACCCCGACCACCTCCACCACCACCAGGTCCACCATCCCATTTCTTTCCAGTACCATATCCTTTCTTGTAGTTGTCAGATTTTTCCACCTAAAAGGTCAAAGAATCAGATTGTATTGGACAACGAATATATTTTCTCCTAATTTATAAGCACATCAGTAAAAGATGAAGCAAGTAGTAACAGAAGAAAACGTTGGGTAACTTAGTCCTGGTTACTTACTGAGAACATTGTGAGAAAGAACGTTCTGATGAAATTAACAACAGCTCGAAAGAAGTCAGAGATTATGCTCAATCGCCATATTGTCCTCTTGTCTTTCACAACACCTACAAGGTAGGTCAAGATTAAATTGAACAATGTTTTGATTGATGTATAATATAAATCTTAAGGGCAAAGAAAAATGCAATCCATAACAAATTTAAAATAAAATATTGAACTAAGATAGATCATAGATGCAACCCCTCAGAAATGGCTTATCAAAACAAAATCATGCTTTCAAAAGAAAAAAAAAGAACAACAAAAAAAAATGAAGCTTAAAAACATGATAAAATTGAAACATATAATGTCTCATTTCACATTCCGTAATGATGCGGGGCATAAAATAGCTCAAACCTTCCACCCTTTTTAATATCCAAGAAAGCGAATACAGTATGGACATTTATTGGGTTTAAATTCAGCTCAAACCTCAAAAGGTTTCAAGTGCAAAAGAGTTGTTAGAGACTGTTCTTTAACCACAGCTGTGTTCCCAGTACACCTTCCCATTGAAGTGATTGATTAGATTAGACTATAACATGTTAATATCCTGGGAATCCATGGCAGGGTCATAAGACAGTGCAAAAGAAAACTCCACTGAACATCAAATCAAAAGACTACTGAATAGTAATTACTAAATTCCAATTGCATGCTCCCATGTACTTATTCATGGAGAAATATTTTGGATTTTTATCTGTATTCATTGCATAACTTGGTAAGCAAGCAAAAGAAATCTGCAGCACATACAGCAACATAGGCTACATATTATTTGGTTTGAAACTTCTTAGTAATAGTATCAATGGTACTATAACTGCATAATTTGTTCTAAACTACAGTAGAAAAGCGCACAGATTTTTTTTATTGTGGATAGTAACTTATGTTGTAAATTTGCTCCAAATATTAATAAACAGATGATACTCATCAGGGTTTTTTCTATAACTTTAGGACTTACTAGTATTTCAATTTGAAGTAAGAAAAGATGTTAAAAACCAGAAAGAATAATTGCAAACAAAGCCTCTAACCATGAAAGGTTACATCACTTAGTTCAGCTATAAAATTCAGAATTTTCGCAACTGCTTTTGTGAACTTGAAAATGCCACTGAGATTAAGCATGACTAATGACTGCACAAATAGTTAATCATTGTTCCATAGACTTCTGTCCAAATCATCAAGTAATCGCTCATCTGCTTCTCCTTCTGAAAACTATGAAATCTAATCACATCTAGAATTTTATGTTTCACAATGCAATGGTAATAGCTACCATTCTACGCCGAGGCTTTGTTGTCAACAACCTGGCACTAAGCGCCTGATTGACTAGGGGAAATCACAGACCTCCCCCGCCACTACAGACGCAAACTGACTAGAAATTTAACAAACTCATATGAATTACAGAATTTGAAGAGATTAGGCACTCAGTAAGAATTCCAGTGACCGGAAATTTTAATAAGAAGCCCTCTGATTCAAAGAGACCGAGGGTATTAGACAATCATCAATCAGGAGTAACGGCGACCTCCTGCTCTATCCGCTACTCTATCGTCCGAATCTACATGATTAGATGCTCCTACCACATGATAACTACCACGATAATAAGATCATAAGAACCATCAGGATTGGATGGATCGATAAATCTAACAAGCAAGTAAACATGAAACAAACAAATCACGATCAGAAATTCCATGACCGGACATAGGGATCCTAGTGTTCCTTATGAAATCAAATTTACCTCTCTCGATGTAAGCCATGGTCTCCTCGGATCTCTCTTGCCGCCCTCCGCGCAGGGAATTTCGAAGATGAGTTTTGGTTGGGCTGGGGAAAATAAGAAGACGAAGTCGAAGAGAGGAGGGGACTCCGGAACCTTCGTCCTTCCGCGTGAAGAGACCGATGCGGTCGGGGCGCGCTGACCTTGCTTGGGGCCCCGTCCAATCGTCTTGCCCTGAATATTTTTGCGAACATAAAGTTTTTTTAAGGGCAAATAAGTAATTTATTACAGAATATTAATTTCACCGTGCAGATTATTTTGTCCTAACACCTTTAAAAATAAACTACTTTTATGCAGGTGAAAAAAAGTATTTTAAAATGGAAAATAGAGTATTTGGATATGTAAAACAATACTAGGGGTAAATTAAAATTTGGTACTATAATTTTTTGTTCAAAATAAAAAATTCTGGCTCATACATTATTTTTAGACTCTATCAAACCTACATTTTTCTCACTAATTTTCAGAAATTATTTCTCGCCTTCATAATAAATTATGGCTGTAGAAACATCATTTGGCATGAGAAACTTAGACCACTATATGAACATGTAAATGTTATATTATTGGGATTGAGAGATAATATCAGGGCTGAACCAAGGTTTACAAAACCGCGGTAAACCGTTCGATTTTCGCGAAAACTGATTAAATCGCTCCGGATCGGTTTAAGTGATTGACCGATTTTCCGTATAATAAATTCAAAAAAATTTAAAATTTTAAAAATTTTAAAAATTCAAAAACCGGTCAAACGGAGCGGTTTACCAAAAAAAAAACCGGTGAAAAACCACTCAAACCGATTTGATTTCAAATTCAAAAATGGTAAACCGTAAAAACGGCTCGGTAAACCGCAAAAACTAGTCGCTAAACCGTAAAAATCGGTCGGTTTTCTCTCAAAATTTTGATGTTTGAATTTGTCCTTTTTGCAGTTACTGTAGCGATTTTTGCGGTTTTCATAAAAACCGCCAAACCGCGCGGCCACGATTTTCGCGGCGAAAACGATAATGTGAACCCTGGGCTGAACCCATATAAGTTGGATTTCTGGACCCGAGATATAATGTTTGCATGACATACTTGACACTTTTAAGAAACCGGTACTATAGCGAAAACAGTTTTCGACAAAACCGGCCGGTTAATCATTTTGCTACAGTAGTTTGGCTCGGTTTTCAATGAAACCGGTGTTCTAGTACTACCGAACCGGATCGGTTTTATCCGTTTTCGCGAAAACTGACCGGTTTCTTAAATTCTGGACACAATCTGATAAAAAGTGTATTTTCATCATAAAGATAAAAATATAATAAAGAAATGTTCCAACAATTTGTCCGTCCCAAAAAAAATGTTCCAACAATTTGTAACATCAAAATATGTTATGTCGCTTCCAGAGGAGTAGGTATTATGTGAAGTGCTGAGTATCTTTTCACTTGGGCGTACGTGTTCAATGGAAATGCTACAATAGGTTCGACATCTAGAAAATAATTGATAATTTAGGATTTTAATCGTGATAGTTTTTTAATTTAAAACTCTGTGTGAATGATATACGATACTGATCGGCTGCATAATATTTCAACTGAGTCGTCCAGGCCAATGATTGGAGTAAAAAAAAATGAATCTCACATCCAACTGTGGCATTTCACATGCACCCATCCATGCTTGTTGAACGGCTCGTCTTGCCTCTACTCCAGCAACAAAAACATGCACCTCTAAAGTGCGAGATTCCTTTGCTATTCCGAACCAAAGGGGTACCTACTCCCAAACGTTCCATCTTACTCATGCAACTTCCATGCAGATCCATACACGCATATACACATTCCCTGATTCCCCTGATCAAATCCATTGATTCTCCCCGCTTTTATCTCCTGTGCGTCGTGCAAACTGAAACTCTGCATCGTCTCTGTCCATGGGGAAGAAGAAGCTCCAGCTTCGGCAAGGCCGCGATGGCATCGTGCAGTACCCTCACCTTTTCTTCGCCGCGTTGGCGCTGGCCCTGGTGATCGCGGACCCGTTCGGCCTCAGCCCGCTGGCCGGCATCGACTACCGGCCGGTGAAGCACGAGCTGGCGCCGTACAGGGAGGTGATGGGCAGCTGGCCCCGGGACAACGCCAGCCGGCTCAGGCGCGGTAGGCTGGAGTTCGTCGGCGAGGTGTTCGGGCCGGAGTCGATCGAGTTCGACGGCCAGGGCCGCGGGCCGTACGCCGGCCTCGCCGACGGCCGCGTCGTTCGGTGGATGGGCGAGGAGGCCGGGTGGGAGACGTTTGCCGTCATGAATCCTGACTGGTAACTAGAGTGTAATCGTTTGCGTTTCTCTAGAAATCCTCTAGGATTTTCATCTGAAACATTCTTGCAAGTATTGATGCAATGTACAATGTCCTTCCCTGGCAAAGGTCAGAGAAAGTCTGTGCGAATGGAGTGAACTCAACAACGAGAAACCAACACGACAAAGAGCAGTTCTGCGGCCGGCCGCTGGGGCTGAGGTTCCACAAGGAGACCGGCGAGCTCTACGTCGCCGACGCGTACAACGGGCTAATGGTCGTCGGCCAGGGCGGCGGCGTGGCGACATCCCTCGCCAGGGTAGCCGGCGGGGCGCCGATCCTGTTCGCGAACGACGTCGACATCCACAGGAACGGCTCCGTGTTCTTCACTGACACGAGCATGAGATACGGCAGAAAGTGAGCACTTACTTAAACGGACATTTCTAAGTACATTTGCTGTATAGCAGTGATAGCTAACCAGAGCTCGTTTTACAGGGACCATTTGCACATCCTGCTAGAAGGAGAAGGCACCGGGAGGCTGCTCCGATACGACCCAGACACAAGTGCCGCCCATGTCGTGCTGAACGGGCTGGTCTTCCCAAACGGCATACAGATATCAGAGGACCAGCAGTTTCTCCTCTTCTCCGAGACAACAAACTGCAGGATCATGAGGTACTGGCTGCACGGCCCGAGAACGGGCGAGCTCGAGGTGTTCGCGAACCTGCCGGGCTTCCCAGACAACGTGCGCTCCAACGGCAGGGGCCAGTTCTGGGTGGCCATCGACTGCTGCCGGACGCCGGCGCAGGAGGTGTTCGCCAAGCGGCCGTGGCTCCGGGCCGCGTACTTCAAGATCCCGATGACGCTCACCATGCTCACGAGGAAGGCGGCCGCGAGGATGCACACCACCCTCGCGCTCCTCGACGGCGAGGGCAACGTCGTGGAGGTGCTCGAGGACCGGGGCCGGGAGGTGATGAAGCTGGTGAGCGAGGTGCGGGAGGTGGGTCAGAAGTTGTGGATTGGGACCGTGGCGCATAACCACATTGCCACTGTCCCCTACCCCTTGGACTAGCCTCACTGCCTCCGTATTGGACTCGTATTTCGGGTTGTTCACTCAAGTACTATGTGTGTGATGATGTGAGTTCATGGGGAATTCTTGGGGAGAGGCCTGTACTGTGCTGTCATGTATGTATTATGAATGAATAAGATTTATCTTTATTAGGCATCCTTTAGAGTACGGAATTTTTTTTTGTATTTTTTTAATAAAATTGAACTAATTTCTCTAAAATTTCTGTAACATTCTTGCGAAATGGACGCCCTATACTCATGCAGCCCCTTGTCACAATAGGTGAATACAAAAGCTTTAGCTGAGTCCATCAATGTAAGGGGCACACCAATCTCTAAGGCCCCATTTGAATCGCAAGATTCTTTCTGATATTATGTATTTAATTATTATAAAATTTCTAAATGTGTAGTTCTCTTGCCAAAATATAAAATTTACAATTTTATATTCTGAAGAATTAAACCAGCAAACCGCGGAGAATGCTTATGTAGGTTTGGGCCGAATCCATCGAGAACAATTTGGCACTGCCGACTAGTTGGGCTCAGTCTGGTCTGGACTCTGGACCGCCCAACCTTTTTTTTTTAAAGAAAAAAGAGCCGACCTTTTCTTCGGAGCCTGAGCCGAACCAAATAAAATCGAGCAGAAGGCGAAGCAGCTCGAGAGACGGCGCGCCAAATTTCACCGGCGCCATGGATCGAGAGTGGAGCTCGAAGCCCGGCAGCGGCGGCGCCGCCTCCGCCCAGAATGAGGCCATCGACCGACGGGAACGGCTCCGCCGCCTCGCCCTCGAGACCATCGACCTCGCCAAGGACCCCTACTTCATGCGCAACCACGTGGGCAGGTACCCGCCCAAAACCCTAGCCCCCCCCCCCCCCCCCCCCCCCCCCCCAATTCTCGAACTCGCGGCGCTCTCGATTCCGTTTCGCTTTATGGCATGCGCTGATTTTTCGCGCGGTTTCGCACCTTCGCAGCTACGAATGCAAGCTGTGCCTGATTCTGCACAACAACGAGGGGAACTACCTGGCGCGCACAGGGAAAGCGGCACCAAACCAACCTCGCCAAGCGTGCCGCCAGGGAGGCCAAGGACGCGCCTGCGCAGCCCCAGCCCAACAAGCGGAAACTCGCGCCCCGAAAGTCCGGTGCGTGAAAAATAAATACGCTACTTTCTTTTTTTTTTTTTCTCTACCAGCTATTGGAATTAAAGCGTAAATATGAAATTGTTGTGTCGCTCTGTATTGTTATACACTTGTACTACCTTTAGGGGTCTTTACTTACGTTCCACGGCTCCTTCAGGTATACTAAATTAGTAAATTTTGATGGACTAAAAGCGTTAATATGCAATTGTTGCTTTGGGCTTGTTTCTAGTGTTTGGTGAAAATCAATGGCCTCAAATCAGTTTCTTTTGGTTATTATATGGAGTCTGACAACTTTTAAGGTATCTTATAGAAACTCTTAAAGAGAAAAAAAATGTGCCATGCCATTAAGCATCTGCATAAGCGCGTCAACCTACAATGGAGAACTATTTCAACATTTGCTTAAATAAAATGGTTAGCCTTTTTTACGCATTCATTAATTCATGTTTGAAGCACTCAGTTTCCACAGACTGCGAAGACAATTCCAAGCGCCGGTTGAATTGTCGAGCAGCTACACTGTCCCTCAAGCGCCCCTAAGAACATGCAGTCATCCCCACCATGGCATCAGATTTTGTCAACTGCATATAAAAGGCTCATCCACACAGATGCATTTTGCATGCCCTAAGTTGCTTATATCCGTACTTTAAGATAGTTACGTTTGGGACCTACTTAGTACTTCAAGTTTCCTCGTGGTACACACCCACAATTACCTTTGGATACCCATATTAATCTGTGGCCTCCTAAATGTGCAGAAGGGAGCCAAAACCATTTCTACTTTCAAAATCTATCTTAGTAGTTAGGAAATATTGCTTGCGTTGATAAGAAGTGAATGTACCTGAAAGATTGAACAAAGTTGAAAAATATGGATAAGCTTATTCTGTTCAGTCTTATTCTCTTAATTCACCATCCAATTTTGGATCTTATGTGGTGCCCTTTTGCATATCTTCTGAAAATACTCTGTATTGTAAAAGTTTTCTGATTCTAGATGGAGGTTCATTAAGAAAGAAATTCATAGTATTTGATGGTTATTTAGTTTTGTTTTCTGTGAGCAGTTACTGAAATTTTGTTCAGTAACCTATGTAGGCCTTCATGTTGCTACACAGCCTGTAATGTTCAATTCACTTCCCAGTACACAGTTACGTTTTCATGGCAGCCATTTCCATAGCTATCTTCCCTACTTTTGCAGTTAAAATTGGCAGACCCGGGTATACCGTAACTAAGCAATATGATCCTGACACGAAGCAGCACTCATTTCTTTTTGAGGTTAGTATTCATTCTTAATTATGTTTTGTTATTTGGCATAAGAGCTAATCCTCACAGAATTCAACGTGCAATTTGTGAAATTGAGAAACTTACTTTGCTTTCAGTCTGTTCGTGTTTACAGATAAACCTTTTCTGTTTCTTTTTCCATGTCACTTATATTATAGGGCACCTAAATTACATGTGCCAAGGATCTTATGGTGCAACCATTTAAGTTAGCTCCCATTTCCTTTATGGCACATACTAGTCCATTGTTTATTTATGATTGTTTAGGTTTAAGTTTTTTAATCTCTTTTTTTCCTTTCTCCTGATAAATCAGGCTTGTTGAACATCTGGAATACTGTTTCCTTATCTATTCCAAGGGAGCGGTTCATGTTATGCCGTATTTCTTGACCTCTCTTCCTGATCTGAACAATTCAGCATGATTTTAGAAGTGCAGAGTTGTATGAGCTTGACTGAAATAACTTAACTGAATCCACTACACGACCCAATGAACACCATTCAGACAAGACACCAGCATAGTTCCAAAATTTTCCCTTTTATCAATGTACTTTCTATGGAATTTTTGGTATGCTGGGCTGATAATGTTTGGCTCTTTTTTAGATTGGTTACCCTGAAATTGAAGAAAATAGCAAGCCAAGACACCGTTTCATGTCATCATATGAACAGGTAAATATCTTAGCACAAGGGCTATGATATGACTCTTTAGTATGTTGCTTTCATGATGTTTATACTGCCCCCATGTACTAATATCTCTTATGTACAGAAAGTTGAATCTTGGGATAGGAGGTACCAATACTTACTCTTTGCTGCGGAGTCCTATGAAACTATCGCATTCAATGTTACTCTTGCAACGTACCTGTTATGGCATCAAACCCACTGGCCTGTGGTTATTATTAACTCTTCTCGTTTTAACAGATACCAAGCACAGAGATTGACAAATCAACAAACAAATTCTTCTCTTATTGGGATCCTGACAAGGAGTACATTGTGAGTTTTGTGCACCACATTTTCTTTAACTTCAATTCAGCTGCCTTTCAAGCAATCATGGTATTATATATAACTATAATTTTGTGCTTCTGGTAACAACTGCGGCTATACTTCAAGCCAAGACCGCCGGAAGGTAGTAAACCACCACCAGCCCCTGGAACTTTGCCTGATGGGACTGGAGCTCCTGGTGCTCCACCACGACCACCTGGACAAATTCCACCACCCCCGCCACAAGTTCCACCACCACCTCCTCAGGCACCTCCTCCTGCTCCTATTGGAATGCCTCCTAGGATGCCTCCACCCCCTCCGCCGCAGATTGGAAATGGTCCTCCACGTCCTATGATTCCACCGCCACCCAATTTCACTCCTGGAGCACCTCCACCGCATCCACCGATGCAGGGTTTTCCTGGGCAGCAGCAGTAGGTAAAGTTCAGGCAACAAATGTTGAACCCTTGCAAATCTTGCCTTGTAGCATTCAACTCAAAACATTGATGTTGCTGTATGGGTTACTGGGTTCTTAGGGATGTTACACTTATGTATTATTGATCTCTTTTGTACACTGAAATACTTGACTGCTCCCTACATACCAGAACAAGTATCATTTATCATTTTTTTACTTTTAGACATCAAGTTTGGCAAGTCATCTTATTTAATTTTTTTGTAAAAATAGCTTTTTTATTGTTATTATTAGAAATAATATAAGCATGACTTGCTTGTTTTTATATTTGCACAATTTTTTTAGCAAACGTGATGCCTAAAAGTAAAAGACAATACTTCCTCTGTCTCTTTTTATAAGTGGTTTATAGTTTGGACATGAGAATTAAGAAAAGTGGAAAGATAAAGTGTTCTGAAATCTGAAAACAATGAATAGGAGAGAGATAGAGTGGAGATGGATTGAGAAAAGAAAAAGTAGTCTTGAGAAGTGAGAACGGTTTATAATTTGAAAAATTCTAAATTTGGGACGGATGGAGTATTTATTTTGAAATGGAGGGAGTAGCAGATATTATGGGAATGTGTACTATCTCTGATTCTACTGTTAGCGTGATTTTGCCCTTAGGAGAATAACGCCTAAAAAAGTTGCTTCTTTCCTTTGTTGAGCAGTGCCTGTTAACTATTCTCTCTGGTATTTTTAAAACCCGTTAACCAATGTAGGCGACTATGATAAAGTTCCTGAACCTAAAGATACGGCGTGCAAGTTGTAAAGCCATACCTTGCGTTCATAACAACAACGAGTTGTTGAACGCACTAGACAAATGATTACATTACATGATTTCGTGCTTATATAGTAACATGTTGCACGAGCGTAATTATCAATCCGACTTCATAAGTAAACAGAACACGGTGGAATTTAGGACGGGCTCACATGCTAATAGTGGCAAAAGAAAATTTTAAGCCCGGCAATGGATCAATCTTCCAATGTTTCAAATGCATTCCTAAGGCTATTAGTCCATTACAGCTTTCTGTCATTCGAGTGCTCGCACCTAAAACCTCTTGAAAGTGAATGATCTACCAGCTAAAACTCAAGCATAGGGTTAAACTTCATCCTCCTATGTTCGGACTCTTGCGAAAATCAGAGAATCACGAAATAACTACTTTGGATACGGATATCTCAGCGTAAGATTTAGGGTAATCAATTCTCCTTTTTGTGGCCCATTCGGTGCAAAGTGGTAGCAGGCGCACTTGGACTCACTCCTCCAGATGTTGGCCTGCACAATTGATCAAATGTCTATATCATGAAAGAACTTGATAACACAGCATAACCTGACAACGATGATGGTGGAACAAAAGGTCTAACTTACAATCCAACGAAGACTTTAAAAGCATCGTATGTTGCCCATTGTGCTCCCGTTAGAGTACCCACCATAATAATACGAAGAGGAAGGCCACGGGTGAATAGGCCCCACATTCCAAGGGTTCTTACAGCCTGAAAGCATTGATTGCATAGATATAGCCCCAACTTCAATCGAAGCCACAGACACAAGAATTTAAGTACAATAACAAAGAGATAAACCAAGCATTCCACCACAATTTGTGTAAATTTAAGGTGTGTGATTGACTCACATCTGCCACGGTGGCTCCTTGTGCATTATTGAGAAAGGACACCAAGTTGTCTGCAGGATGAGATATGGCAGCACAGAAGACTCCAGCAATATACCCCCCTGCAAAGCTCACTGCCAACTGGAGTGGCTTACTGCATTGATCTTTTGGCTTTGGTACAGCATGCTTATAGACCAACTCAACTATCGTCTCAAAGCATGCAAACTTCACCATAGTATCTGCGAGGCAATACATCAATTCATTAGGTGCACAAGCAGGCATGTATCGTTAAAAGGAAAGCAATAAGATGGTTGTGCGAAGTATGTCCAGAACTCCAGATGACAATGTTTCATGTGTAGCATTATGTAGGTGACTACGTATTACATACTCCAGTCATTTTGCACAATCAAGTTATCCATGAAGTCTACATGTTATTCAAGGTACCCACGAATAGCATACTGAAAGATGATTTGACACATACAGCTCTAGTAATAAACGGTAAATTGTTCTTGCTATTGCTGAGATACTTCATCTAATGTTTTCACACTAGCACAGGGGCAAGTGCTGGAAAGAGGACTAAGTTTTTGAATCTGGGTATTGATCAAAATTTTGAACTACTCCCCTTGTAGAAAATCAGGAATCATGAACCCTTAACATACAACTACAACAGCACAAGGTAACTGCTAAAAATATGTTTGTACTTACAAGGTACTTGACGGCCCCAAAGAGGAAGCAACCCTTTGTAAAGCCTGAAATTGGAAATAACATCGTAAGGGGCCACCAAAAGCTTGAAAAAGACTAATTAAAATAAGAACAAACAGTGCAAGACATGCAGTATCTATACCCAAAGGCACCTTCAGATTGGATAAGCTTGGGAAGCCCATCGGTCAGCCCCCGAGCAAATCCTGGTTGAGTCTGGACTCGCACCTTCACAGCCTCCATGGGGCAGAGAGCAACATCTGCAATCACCTCAGCCGAGGCCGAGGCTGCAAGGTAGATCAACGTCCTCAATTTTTCAGCATTTTCGGGGCCAGCGATGTCCGAGTAGCACTTTTTGAAGAACTCGTAGAAGCCAAACTTGCAGGCTCCCTGGCCGCTGTACCCAACCAGCGTGGCCATCCAGCCCTTGAAGAACCCACCGAGGCCTTGCTCTCGAAGCATGACACGAAAACTAGTTGAAATGTCCCTGTACTTGCTAGGATCCACCTGAGAGGAACGAACATTGAAGCAAGCGGCAGAACCATCAGAATTCAGAGCCGTGAGGTAAGAAGCTTCTCGCTGACTGACATTGTTAGCACACCATGGCCACGAACCTGCATGTTGCACTTGACCATGTCGAGCGGCGTGACAGCGAGGTGGGTGAGGCCGGTGCTGAGGACCCCGCTGAGGGCGCAGGTGACGTAGAACAGCGGCGTGTGCATCTCAACGGCATATCGTCTTCCCCCCTCCGCCGCCTCGGCGTTCACGCACCGGCCGCGGAGAGCGGCCTCCCACCGCCTGGCGAGCTGCTCGGCGTTGGCGACGAGCGGGGCGAGGACGCGGTCGAGGGGCAGCGCGGCCGGGGAGCACCCGACCTTGTCACGGCCTGCCATACGGGACGCACGGGAGCTGGGGGTCCGACGGGAGGGCGTCGCGCATGGTACGGCGGAAGAGGGGATGCAGGGTCGCGGCAACGGCCGCGCGGCCCTCCCTTAGCTTTGCTGCTCGGGAGCAGCTGGAACTCCGGCGGCACTTAGGAAGACGAAACGATGGCGACTGGCGAGAGCGGTTGTCGCTCGCCGCTCGGTGTGCTCCGCGCCTCCGCCCACGCGCGGCGGTTGCGTTTCTCTGGGCCGCCCGACCCGAGATTGGCGTGTGCGGATGGCGTGTGGTGTCACGCCGCACTTGCACGGGACGGGAGCAGCAGACAGAGGCGGGGCTGTAGGCCCGGCGGCGCAGGGGGGAATATGTAGCCAACGCCAGCTGGGTTTTTTCCGCGCGGAGAAATCCAAAGATGCGACGCATCGTTGGAACTTGGAAAGTGTGCGGGGTGGACAACTCGTGGAACGGGAAGAATGGCGAGAAAGCTGTCCACGTTGCGTCGTGCGTTTAGGCCATTTGAACGTGCAGAATCACATGTTTTGAAGTTCGAATCACGTGTGTTTACGCCATGATTCTGCTGAATTTGATGGTGCAGTTTGATTTGGGTTATTACCTGCTAATGCAAGTTGATCAGCAGCCTTGATTTTTATGCCTGTCGAGTTTTTGTGGAGCTTTCTTTGGGTTTGTCCTCGTCTCCAAACGGAAAGTGGAATGCGAGCTGAGGCCGAGTGCAAGCCTCAAATGAGCAGGATAGCAACAGCATGGGCTGGATTTAAGGCCCAAGACGTCAGCGAAACTTAGGTGTGTTCGGAACAGACTTTAACAGCTACGCTGTTCTCTGTATACAATACCATCAACAGTAAAAAAATAGCTTCAACACTGCAGCCACAGCCGCAGCCACAGCCTCAACTCCCAAACACGCCTTTAACATTATAGGCTCTTTTTTATGGCTGCGGCCTACGGCTGCAATTTTCCGTACTTAAATTAGCGTTTTTTTTTTTTAAGATCTCAGCTTTTGATTCTTTGACTTGTTATTAATTCTTAATTCTTCTGTGAAGTGATTCTGTGGTTGAAAGTAATTTTTTTAATTCTTTAAAATAAACTTTTAAAATTAGGACAGACAATCACAAACTACTTTTTCAGCTCCCAAATTTAAAAAGTTCATTTCAAAGAATCACTTCATAAAATCAAATAAAAATCACTTTTTAAAAAATAGTGTTTAGCAGAGCTCTAAATTAAAAGCTAGATGCTCTATTAAAAAGCCCCTTAGTTTGGTAGGAGTGGCTAGATTCTCGCAGCCACAACCGCTGTGGGCGCAAGAAAGTCTGAAGTGAACTGGCCCATTGTTCATGGGTTTGCAAAATAACTCCTCTGTTTTTTAATTGATATTACCTTTGATTTTTTAAATTTAATTTTGACTATTCGATTTATTTAGAAAAATTTGATAAATTTTATATATTATGATATAATTTGATTTATCATTAGAGTTATTTGAATCACAACTTAAAATTTTACGTATTCGAACAAAATTTTTAAATAAAACGAAGTTGATCGTAAAAAGTCAATGGCGACATCTATTAAAAAAACAGAAAAAACAGAGAGAGTAACGATTTAGATTGTGTTAGATACAATCAAATAAAGATTTGTGGTCATAGGATTCAAATCTGCCAAATATTGTGGAGCAATCAAATTTGAGTGTTTGACTGTACATAACCAGAATATAAATACTTGATTGAAATTGAGAACCAGAGCAAGCATTTCTCTTGCTCTTGACTGGCAATGAACGGGCAAAACAACTAAACCTTTTACAGCTCACGACGAAGTCTACATCTGAGCTAAAGCTCCGGACTGGACAACGATTACACTATCGCATAAGCAGGCTCGACTAGGAACGAGTCAATGTAGTCAAACTCAATCCGGCCAACGCCACCGCTGACTGGCGCCATCCCCACGGACTGGAGCACCCCCTCCGGCGGCGACGGAGGCACCGACATCGGCGGCGGCGCCCACACAGAGGCTGACAGCAGCCGCTGGGCCTTCCAGCCGAGCACAATCTTGTTCGGCGACGTCTCCTCCATGGTGTACCCGTCGTTGAACAGGCCGAGCAGCAGCCGGGCCTGGCTGTGGTTGAAGCAGCTGAGCACCACGGGCCTGAACCCGTTCCCGCGCATCCACTCGCCCCACCCGCCCTTCGCCTCGTCGACGCCGTCAACGGCGCGGTATGCGCGGCTCAGGGCGCCGGCGATGTTCGGCGCGAGGATGACCCGCTCGACGAGACCGCGCACCCGGCTCTGCGTTGGGAAGCCGGCCTCGAGAGAGTCCCACACCGCCGAGTACCGGTGCAGCTCTTCCATGAACCGAGTCACGAAGCCGCCCGCCGCGGCGTCGCCGCTCTCCTCGTCTTCCTTCTCGGCGTCGCCTTGATCTTCTTCTACCACCGTCACCAACTTGGCCCCGAGCGTGGCCATTCCAGCCAAGAAAGACGCTACCGATCCGGTGGACCGCCTGATGGTTGTCGTCGCCGCGGCTTGGTTGAGCACGCAGTTGGCAACGAGGATCTCACCCTTGACCATCCGAACGGTCGCCGCCCTGAACCTGTCTTCGGAATCGAGACGGCACTGCCCGAACGAGAAGGGTTGCCCGATGGACGCCGCAAAGGCGGCCAGGCGCCGCCCGACCTCCTGGACAGCCCGGGAGCCCCCTCCCCCGCTCCGGGACAGAGCGGTTATGCGCAGGTGCGGCGGCGGCACGCCGTCCGGGCGCGAGATCATGGCCTGCATCAGCGACGCCCACTGGACGCCCTCGGCGATGTCGTAGTCAACGATGTGCACGCGCCGGTCGCCCGCCACCGCCTCGAGGATCGCCTGGTTCGCGGTGAAGTGGCCGAACTTCATGTACGGTGACATGTCCTGCAGCAACTGGAACGCCGTCAGCACGTCACCGGTGTGGTTGTGCTGCTGCTGGTGGGCCGCGGCGGTCTGCCTGCCGGCAGCCCCGACGGGGTGGGACCCGTCGAGCAGCCCCTGCAGCGCGTCGGTGAAGTGCGCGGCGAGGCGCTCCATGTTGGACGCGGCGGCGTTCGTGGAGCCGGTGTGAGAAACCATCTCCTTGAGCCGAACCAATATCACCCGGGCCAGCTCCCAGCTCTTGTGCGGGCCGGAGAGCGCCTCCGCGGCCGCCATGAGCAGGTGCAGCAGGCGGAGCCCCATCTCGGGGCAGTCACCCTGCGCGTCGACGTCGTGCACGGGCGTGCCCGGGTTCGTCGTCGTGGTGCTGCTGGGACCCGAGCCGTTGGAGTAGCAGCACGCCTCGTCGAGGAACATCGCCGGGTGGAGGCCGGCGTGGTCGTCGAGCGTGTCGTCGCAGAGCATGGACTCGATGAGTCCGTGCAGGTCCTGGCCGCCATCGTCCGAGCAAAACGGGGCCCAGTCCGCGACCGGGGCGAGACCATTCCAGGAGCAGTACATCGCCGTTCCAGCGTCGAGGGAGCAGGACGGCGAGGAGGAGGTGGTCGAGCTGCAGCCCGAGAACTCGAGCTCCCCGGCCACGTCGTCCATGGTCACGTCCATGGCCGAAGGCTGCGTTCCGTCCTCGTACTTGTGAGTTGTGACTCTGCTTTGGTTTGGTACCCGGAAATGTTTTGGCGCGTAGGGAACAGGGGGGATCGATCGGTGGGGAGGAAGCAGGGACCTGGCTGAGGACGGAAGGACACATCTGAGCGGCTTATTTATAGACGGAGATCACCAATCAGTCCGAGGGCGCGGGACCTCAACAGACCGGCACTACTGCGCTGATTTGGAAATAGCATCACCGCACTATCAAACGACCGGCAGCGCAATTGGGACTAGTAAATCGGATAAGATGGACGGAGTTTGTTTTTCTTGTTAAACCGTATATGCATCTACTACTATATTTTTTGTGTTCAGTTAAATTCTCCATATTTTATCGACTCTTGGGGTGGCAGGAGTATGGATTGTTTTGTCATCAAAAGATTCAAAACCGTGCTATCATGCACTCGTATTCAAACTCTTTGGTTGATAAACATTCTTTCATCATCATTAAGCATCATTGCTACATGATGTGTAAGCACGTCTCCATCCTATGTAAAGCTCCTGTTAAATACCCTACCAAGAAAGCAAGCCCCTAACATCTACACGAGTTTTGAATTTGAGCAAGCATTTATACCTTCTGTTTTATTTTTCCTTTGGCATATTCTCTTCTTTTCCCCACTGACAACTGCGCCATTCTCTGATATTCGCAAATGGAAATAATAGCAGTGTTTGCATCTCGTATAGGGAATTAGGAATACCAAATTTCTTTCATTATGAAGTATTAATATTCCAGTCTACTAGGGCCTAACCCTGCAAAGTTCCTGGTAGGCTTCCTGTGATCTAGTCCCATCTTAGGAACTGCTCTATTCCATCTTCTACCCTTTAATTCGCCATCCATGTGGTTTATCCTGTATATCACCACCAGATAGTACAGAAACGCAATTTTTTAGCTTAGTTTTTGTTTCAGTCTATGATTCCTCTCCTGTTCTTGTCTTTCCCGTTGGACAGAACCACTAATTTGTTTTGTCAGGTTTCTGGTTGTACGAGCGCTCGATGAGTTGTAGGTTACAAATAATCCAAGAAGACCATCCAACACAATAGGTATTTAGCCTTTGCAAGCAAGTACAACCTTTGTTCCTAGTGGGTACTACTCAAAAGGCTTGTTTCTTGTGATGTCTCGTGCTGGATTGGATTAATTAGTCCAATCTGAGCTTCGTGGCTTAACGGCAAAATGGAGACTTTTCAGGAAATGAAACTACACATATATTAGAAATTAGATAGCTAGCCATTCTAGGAATTTTGATCAAATCAGGAGTCGTTAATTTCGCACCTTTACTTGCAGTTTAACTAAAGGGCAGGAAGGTCTGCGTTTGCATCTTCTGGTACATTATTGTAGTTACAGAAGAGAGTTATGATGTATTGACGGTGGCAGGCACACCTAATTCCTTTGTTTAGCTGCGAGTTCATCTGGTGATGCATCGATCACAAGCCTTCGCCTGTGGTTTCTTACTGACTAGCTTACGTCCAAGTCACTCCAAGTCCGGCCGTATGCTACCAACCCACAATAGGGCTTCAATTTTACTGGCGCCTAAGCCACAGTTGACAATCTTCTATTCCACTTACCTTTCACAGGAAAGATCCACGAATTGTTGCTTGCATTCTGTAACTGCAAGTTGACAACTTGATCTCCCAACTTGCCAGGCCATCAACGGCGAAGCCTCTTCTCCTTATGACGCAGAACCACTGTTTACGTGTGGTAAGCAAGAACTGGACATGCTACTTTCTCAAAAGCCACTTGTGTTACCCAGTCCAGAGCCCCAGACCATTGGAGCAAATCGACCTTGGCCGTAACGCCTCCATCATCCGTCCCATGTTGCTACGGAATCTTGCGAGTACGCCAGCGATCCAGTGGGTCAACTTAACACTTAAAATTCGCGGATCATGGGAAAGAGCCAGTTCCGGCCGGCAAGTCCAGTTGCGCGCTGGCGTCTACCGCGGCGCCACTGAATGATCCATCGGAGCTAAAATAATGGCGGCGAGCGCGACGAACTTGGTCCGCTGCTGACATGTGGCTCCGTTCGATGCATGGCCAGCTCTCGCAGCGGCAAGGCGAGCGGCGAGTGCGGCCTAGCTTGTCCGACGTTGGCTACGTGCGTACGTTCCGCCACCAGTAAACAGCAAAAAGCTCCGGCCGGCCGGACGGAGCCGTCGCAGTCGCCGTCCGCGGCCTGGACCGGACGACCCAGTACGTACGTAGTGGTTAGCTGCAAGGCAGAGGGCGTGAGCTGACTCAGCTGAGGCGAGAGCTTGGTCCTCTAATCGGCGCGGGGGCACGCAATCATTGCGATGATCGGGGTCGCAGAAAAGCGCTGCACTGTCCATTGCGGCCTGATGCGGACCATGCGGTTGATGAGCGAACGTCATGGCTGCAATTACAATTGTTTGAGTTTGAGGACGACGTACGGGTGGAGGTGGTGGCCAGTAAAGAACCGGTGGCTTCGCTCGTCGTTTCCTCCGTGTCCGACGAAGCAGACCACGATGAGCCGATGATGGAGATTCATAGATAGGTTTCGACGTTGACAGGGCCTAAAATACATTTCGTGGCCGCTTATGGCCGTCGCGTTGCGGTTGCAGGGTTAAACTAGGGTCTCATAGCGAGTATGATTGGAAGGGGAAATTAACCGCATTGTTTTTTCGGGTTGGACGAGGTAAATTCGTTTTCTGATCGAACTGCCTGGCTACGGTCAGATACTAGCGGCCGGTGATATCTACTGAATCATAGTTTGTCGCCAACTCGCATCTGGCACTCACACCATTCGTAACTTTCGTTCCACGAATGACTGACTGTTGACTGTACTATCATTTTTTACTGTTCACCTTTACGTACCTTTTTTGTGAAACAGACAGACAGAAGTGCTACTAGAAAGCATGCTGAAAGAACCGTTGGTAACAATCTACTGTTAATCATTACCTTTTCGGTTTATACTCACTCATAAATAATTAAAAAACATTGTTAGGGATCAAATTATGAATCATTCATCAGATACTCAGCAGGGCATCTGAGTTTGAGCAGTAGTTCAGATTTTATTCTCTCCACGAAGTCAAAAGCTCAAAACTAATTTTCATGCAAGTACAGCCCTTGCTATTTTCGGCAGACAAATTATAGCGCTAGCGATGCTATTCCCTTACCATTTTTGTGGCCACTCAACTCAAAAGCGTCCCCAACCCAAGTACAGAGAATAATAACCTCAATTGGCAACCTAATTTGATGGGAGCCAGACAGAGACCAATCCCCTAATTCGACCACACCTGTTCAAGTTGTCCGTTGTCTCCACGCCTTAACATGCCCTTTCGGGCTCCGATTGCCTACTTTGACGATCGATGGCCGCGCGCTCAGCTCAGAACACGATAAGATAGCTTTCCATTTGGCAACCACGATCGATCACGGAGTTCTTTTGCTGTCTCTTCTTGCGAATGCAGCCCAAACCTGTGGTATATTCCTCGCATAAACTCGATCCTGTCAGCTCTCTGTACGTAGATAATGGGGGAAAAATACAAATAAACTCGAGGCATATAACATCCGGGTTACATCATACTTGTTGCTTCCTGCAGCACGACGAGATGGCTTCAACAAAGTGGCTTTTTGTCGTGGTCTTGCCAGGAGTCTAGGCTGTCCGGAATAAGATGGTACTGGTAGTGGGAACTGATGGTAACGTTACCGTGCCGAGCGGTGGCGTCAGCGGAGTCCAGTTGCTAATATACTAGAGCCGCGGCCCAAAAGTTTTTCCTTTGTTTATCTTGTGACGATGGCCGATGCTTCGGTAAGCATGGTGCTCTACTAAATTGCGGTGGTTGCCGAACCGACGACCCACGGGTTACGCCCTTGAACTATTCATAACCCTACATTGTATGTTGGCATCAGCACATGGAGCTGACCAGTTGGCTGCAACCAATATTGAGACAATATGCATCGACTAGTTGCATTAAAAGATATCTAAGCTATAATGTGAAGGGTGTATGATTCAATTACTACTCACTTGTTTCAAAAAGGTTGGAGTTACTTGGTTTAATTGCATCTGTCAGGATCTGAACTTGGGACTTCTTTCATCCCTAATAATGTATTGAGCTACTTACTTTGCAATGACCAGTTGTACCTAAAAGCTTAATATGATGAGAAAATGTGCGCAATAACTTATAATTCAACACATGTGAGTCTGGCTTTAGTAAGGGTATCACCTCGGTTTCGCAACATTTTTTTTAAACCATTGCCGAAATCTTGATCAGAGTTTTTCCATCAATTTTTTGACACAACATGTTCCATAACTGAAATTTCATAACAATAAGAACGCAGATATTTGTCTACTTATTGTTCTCTTTGAGGAACACAGATCGTTAAAGAATCCAAATTTGGTCACTCCAAAAAGGTGTACCAATGTTTAGCTACTGCCATTTATCAGAAACTACATTTAGCTCAAGTAGCCTCCACTCACGTTCAAAAGTTTTCAAATCCAAATGCTGCAACTTGGAGTAGTTTCCACGGTGGGTGCATGTACTTGGGGGCCCTGATCACCTAACCATGGGTTGTTTTACTCCATCATTGCGAGTAGTGGCAGGCAACTAAACAATATTGATACATGACGAGTTCTTGTCCGTTCCGGCAGCAGCAAGCACATCATGTTCGTCATCAGAACATGGTTTTTCGATCGGTGTCCGCACCACAATTCTTCGTTTGTGTGTGTGCCTTCAAGGGGAAAAGTGGTGGCTGGAGTTGGGAACCAATCAAGAACTGCTTCGCTTAGTTTACGACGGTGTGACTCAGGAGGAGCAGCTACTAGCTAGCCCGGGTTATCAAATTCAGTCCAATAGCGGACAGGGTGAAAGTTTACTTCTTCCATGAAGAAAGGAACCTTAGGTTTTTATTAGAATCCTGGAACTGCTAGCTACTAGGTCATTCGCCGGTTGTCTGTTTTCCTATTCTGTTAATGTGAATCAACAGGTTGTGGCGGGGTCCGTTCAGTCAAAATGCTTTTTATGGCTTCTAGAAGAACGTTAGCAGACCAATATATAGCAACTGCACCGTCTATCAAATGCAGAAAGCTGTTCATCCTTTTCATTTCCTTGGATTGGACGTGTTTCGCCACTAGTCTTGTGCTGCGTCCCGTGTCGTCAGCTAGTAAAGACAAAATAAAATGCCAGAGTAGCTTCTTGTATGATCTACTAGTTTCATGCAATTTGATGCCCAATTTATCCTATGTTGGAAGGTGCTAATTTTACTAGTTCGCAATACTTGAGGGAATACTGATGTGTAATGTGTTCCTTGGTGCTTGATAGTCATGTTTGCCCTCATGGTTGGAGGGGACAATTGGTCCTAAACGACACAACCAGTTTTCTGATATGAATTCGCTAACGGCTAAGCTAAACTAGTTCAAGCACGAGACAGGGGGCGGGTGCCACCACAGGCAGAGGCAGTGCTCCATGAAACCAAGCAAAACAAATACTATAAATTTCTGACGATTTCAAAAACCAAGTGCCGCTAGCAGGTAGGAGGAGTAAGACCAATACAGCACAAGAGACGGCCGGAGCTGAACTTGTAATTCGAATTCCTGACGCACAAGATTCCTTTCCCTCTCTCTCCACATTGTTTTGTTAACTGATAAATTAATTTACAGCTCAATACGAGCCACTGAACCTGGCTGCTGCCTGGCTGACCCCGACACAGTGCGTGGTTGGAAGTTTGGAGGTATAGTACTGTTTGCCTGAGCCTAAGTTTACATGTTGCATGGTAAGGGACCAGACATATCCTATTGCAGATCGAACCAAGTGGTAAGGTGATTGGACGGAGTGTAGGAAATGTTCCCTTGGCGACATGCCAACAACTTGTCGCTCGGGCCGTTTGCGTGCCACATGCAATCTGCAATTTTAAGACGCCTCGCCCGATCAGTTCCACGTGTCGAGATGCGAAACTCACATTCTTGTTTGATGCCAAGCTCGCTCGGTGCTGACGTCACAGTCGTGCTTATCGGTTTGTTGCGAGCGACGAACAGGGGAATTTGGACGTGGGTGTCAGGGTTAGGTCTGGCTACGACGAGAGAAAGGGTGAAGATCACCCTTTTCCAGGACACAGAGGCCACTTCATTCTAAATTATACAGTAAATCAATGAACTTCCTAAATTTTTTTCAACTTATAAGGCTCTGTTTGGAACAGAGTATTTTATTTTTTTCTGTATTTTTTTATGTAAAATTAAACTAATTTTTGTGAAATTTCTGTATTCAAAAAGAGACCTAAGTTGTTCTCGTCCGAGGAATCACACTGGTGATCAGAAGAAAAGAGTCTAAACGCATGCCGAAAGGCCCAAAACATTTTACACGTGGAGGGTTGGTGAACTCCGGCGCACGAACGTACAAGAGGAAGAGGAATCTGTAAATACGAAATCACACCGCTTTTGTTAATTACGGAACATTATGTGAAGATGACACATGGGATCGCATCTCATCATAGACTCACAAATGGCAGCGTCATGGATGAGGCGACGAACGGAACGACGGCCTCTACGACGCAGACATGGCATCGGTTGTCCGGCCTTCGCCGCGCACAAATCTGGGCTGAATGAATGGCCCATCAATTTAAAAAAAAAACAGAATGCCGCGCGGCCCACCTAAAAAAGGCCTACTGCCCCGAAAGGCCCGCTAATGAACGAGAGCGGTTGCGCACTTGCGTGGAGGAGAGGTGTAACAGATCAGGAGGCATGCTTTCCCTGCCTGGAGCAGCTGAGCAAGATAAGCCGCTTCCTTTGGCGAAAGACGAAAGGCAAAAAGGGCGACGAAGAGACGAGCCCAGTCAGTCCCACTAAGCACTGGTTCTGCACACACTGCGCCTCCGCACGCGCTTCCTTCCGTGCCAAGTTATGCGAGGCGCCCAGCCAGCCAGCCCATGCGTCTGCACTGCGCAACGAAACCGTTGGCATGTGCGAACGTGAGGTAAAGCGCCCAGCTAGCGAACCTAGCTGTACTTATGCGTCCTTTCGGCTTTTTCGCAGCGCGCAGAAAGAGGAACAGGTAGCTAGGCCGTATGTTTCCGTCCCAATTTTGAGCCAAACAAATCCTCGCCAAAAAGGGATGTTCTCCGCGGCAATTCTGGTGTTCCCTGTTGGCATCGTCAGCCATCAGATCACCACGGATGAATCAGCCGCGACGACACACGATCATGAGCCGAATGATACATGGAGCACCGAGCGCTACTACTATATCACTTACTTGCCGTGGGGAGCAAAGCTTTCCCTAAACGACTCGCGCCATCGCTTCCGTTTCCTGTCTACTCCAGCTAGTAGGACTCCTAGATGCCATAATCGGTGTCAGTTGCCTTCGCTTTCTCTCTGCGCATGCATGCATGTGGCCCCTCCGGTCTCCACTCTCCAGGCCCGGGCTCTTCAAGTGTGAGAGAACTTCTTGGATGTCAAGACTGATGACTTGATGATGGTCTAGGTGTACTGTACGTACGTACATAGAGCAGTCAGGGACCAGATTGTTCAAGCGTACGAGCTACTGTGCTATCGATCGCCTCGATGCTCGTTGTTGTTCTCGATCTATGGCAGATCTTCAAGTATGGTCGTAAGAGGAGATCACCTTGGTAAAAAGAGAAGTTTGTTTGTTATGGTGCTGGGAGTTAATAATAAATGTTCATTGAATTTAAATCTAATGATTAAAATTAGGGAGGTGCTTAGTTAAAGATACTTTATCCATTTCAAAATAAGTCTTTTTTTAATTTTCAAACTTCCACTTTTCAAAAAAATTATAAAAATACTATTTATTGTATTGTGAAATGATTCATTATTACAAGTACTTTAAGCTTGATTTATTTATTTTTTGTATTTTTGTAAATTGTAAATTTTTTAAATAAGACGAGGCATTGATTTTAAAAAGTAAAAAACGTTCCTTATTTTGGGACCCAGAGAGCACTTAAACTATGGATTGGTAAAAAAAATATGGGCCCAGTACTACTTTTAAAAAGATTAATGGTTGAAATTAATTAAACAGAGGAAGCTTAAGCACCGTAACAAATCTAGTGAAAAAGAACATAGGGCTCAATTTGATATCTTTTCTAGGAGTATTTGCTTTCTGGCGGCCAATCGATCTACTACAAGTCTGGAGTATTTTACAATTTCTAAGTGTAGCTTTGTTATTATTGGTTTCCGACAGCGTCAGGGAAGTTTGGCAGTGCATCCATGTGGTGATTTCTTTTCTTTCTCATGCCAGATTATAGGAGTATTCCTGAAAACTCCTCAAGTATTGCTCAGCTCAGCTCTATGGGCCTGTTTATTTGGGCTTTTACTTTTATGTTTTTTAAAAAAATTAGCGGGTGACTAGTTAAAAAAACAGTCTAATGAAATTTGAATGTTGTTTTTTATAATATATTTTTAGCTTCTCAGCATACCAAAATCAGAAAAGCAGCAGCTCAGAATGTGTTTTTCATCTTTTAGTTTATTTCATCAGAAGCTTGCTTTTTAGCTTTTTAAAAGCAAATTTTTCAGAACTCTGTTTGTTTTAGCTTCGAGTCTTTTAGCTGAAAAAATCAATAGAAAAGCTGAAACAAATATGGCTAAGACTTTCAAGTCACAGTAGCTTCCCAAGAAAGCCCAGCCCAGCTCTGTAAGACTGTAACTACGTGATATATTTCACAATTTGCAAGTTCGAATACATTTGAATTAAAGTTTTACTACAGCAAAAAAATAAAATAAACAGATGAATCACAGTTATCGGAGTTTTCAGTTCTGATGAATATTCTCTCTGTTCTTTAAAATGATATCATTGTTGACTTCTAACTTCAACTTTGACTTCATCTTATTCAAAAAATTAATTTAAACATATAAAATTTTAAGTTATGATTTAAATAACTTTAATAATAATCAAATTATAACAAAATTTATAATATTTATTAAAAAATTTAAATAAAATAAATAATCAAAATTAACATTAAAAATCAACAGCAATATTTATTTAAGAACGGAGAGAGTACGTGTACCAAAATGAAGCCCTTTTTTTTTTTACTAAAGATAGCGCCGTAAGTTGGTGCTCCCACAGATTTGTCCCAGCTCGTATGCGTATGTGAACGATCTAACTGGACTATAAAAGCGTGGCATCGAACAAGTACAGACTTTGTTAAAGGAGGCTGGCGAGTAGTGGCATGACACCTAAGCAGGCGCGTCCTCTGAATCGCTGCCAGCCCCAACCCTTTCTCCACGGCAAGTGACCTGAGCCTTGCTTGAGCGTGTGTAATTAACTGCGTTCTATACTACGCAGGCCTTTCCCACTCGAGTCTAGCTGGAGACTCCTCGCCGCTACAAAAACCGCGCCACTTGCTTACGCATCGCCCTCTCCCTTCCCAACGAAATCGAATCGCCAACGCGGAAGAAGATCTAAGCTCGCGTACAGACGCAGTGATGGTCAAGAACCCGAGTAGTGCCATCGCCGCCGCGACGGCCTTCACGGACGAGAAGGCCAGGGCGCCGGAGAGCGCGGGCGGTGGCAAGCATCAGGTCGCGGCGAGGCAGTACAAGGGCGTGCGGATGCGGAGCTGGGGCTCGTGGGTGTCGGAGATCAGGGCGCCCAACCAGAAGCGCCGGATCTGGCTCGGCTCCTACGCCACGCCCGAGGCGGCCGCGCGCGCCTACGACGCCGCGCTGCTCTGCCTCAAGGGCTCCGACGCCGTCCTCAACTTCCCCTCCTCGTCGCCATCATCGTCGCACTCCTCGTCTTCTTCTCTCAACGTCGGCGATCGCGGCCGCAGCCAGTCGGACCAGCTGGTGGCAGGCTGCATGTCGCCGCGGTCCATCCAGCGCGCGGCGGCCGCGGCTGCAGCAATGTTCGAAGCCGGCGTGGAAGACAGGTGCTCGTCCAGCGCCGGCGCGACTACCGCAACGTCCGCGACGGTCAGCGCCACTGATCACGGCCACGAGCACGCGGCGCCGTGCTCTTCGTCCGCGGCCGCCAGCACCGGCTCGTCGGTGCAGGGCGAGGAGCTGTGGACGGACCTGCTGGACGCGCTCGCGTCGCCCAATTGCATGGATCTGATGGCCGCGGGGGGCGCCGCGCCGTTCTCGTCGACGTGGGAGGAGCCCGAGGACGACGGCGAGATGATGAGGCTCTGGAGCTTCTGCTAGCTAGGCCTACTAGGAGATCAAGCAAGCGCACTGCATGCATTGTTCTTCTTGTCAGCGTGGTTGCGATCGAGCTAGGCGCACGCATGCCTCTTTTTTCCCCAAAAAAATATTCTTTTATTTTTTTTTTGTTTTCTTGATAAATCAAACGATAAATTTATTAATTCCCGGGTATTACTGAAATGTAAGAAGTGGTGAGTGAGTGGGTTAGAGCATTGGATACTTGCTGAATTTGCCCGATTTGTTTCACCTAATCACATTCGTGATTACTTAATTTAGTCAGAAAGTGCTCTGAAGGACGCGCTTTGTGTCACCTGATGAGGCTGATCAGGACGCTTAGCTGTACTTCTGATCTATCATAGTTTTTGGTGCTGTAAAAGCAATTTTAAGTTGCTTAGATTCTATGGCACCCGTCATTTCCTTTTGTTTTCTCCAATATACTGTAATGTACTCTCTTCTTTCTTTAATTGACATCGCCGTTGATTTTTAAATTTAACTTTGACCTATTCGTCTTATTAAAAAAAGAATAAATTTTATATATTTTGATTTATTATTAGAGTTATTTGAATCACAACTTAAAATTTTACATATTCGAGTAATTTTTTTTAATAAGACGAATGATCAAAGCTGAATTTAAAAAATCAACGGCGACATCAATTAAAAAACGGAGAGAATACATCAGAGTGTATATTTGCATTAATAGAAAAATATTACAGATTCATGTTACACTAGCCTTCATTTTGGCGTAAACTCATGCTTCATGACAACGTAATGGCATTAGAATTGGAGCTTAGGGTGTAAATTGTTGTACATAAAGTTAATTCCAAGCCTCTTTAGTTCAAAAAATGAATTATTTTTCAAAAGTTAAGAAGATTTTAAAAATTACTAGAGAGGTTTGAAGTGTAACTTACGGCCTCTTTTACACCCCCACCGGAGCTCATCGAACCTTTATGACTCGGCGGCAGAGAAGCGACCAGGTTGTTTCTTCCTATAAAAGCAAACAAAACGTCGTACTTCTCGCGACCACATTCCATGTTAGCTACATTAACGCTGCCTCCAGTTAATTATACAGAAGGTCCTTGATTACGATAAATAAACATAGGATTGTCCATGTCGGCAAGTGTTCAAACAAGTCAGGAAGGGCCACGCGCCCGCTCTAGAGCCTCGCATCGAATGGCGATTAAATTGACTATTGTACGTAGCTCAAACAGGGGATGTATCCAGACAGAAGTATTCAGTATGCATGTTATGCACAGCTCAACAAAAGAGCAATAATAGTATTAATTGTTGCTGTAAACTCTTTTTGTAGATCTCGATCCTTCTATCGCTGTAGATCTCCTATGATTGAGCTGAGTTTTTGAGTAATCGGAATCTACTTAACACAAGATAATCAACCTCCACAAAGTGACAACAAGAAGTTCAGAACATTGTTTTCCTTTGAATGATAAAGATTTTTTCCGAAAGAATGGATGCCAGACCCAGCTGATACAATTGAGTGAAGGTCAAGACACAGGAACGTCACCACATTCTCGTTGAATTTTCAGGCCATTTAAACTACTAGCTTTTCTTTGGAAATTCTAGTTACAAATGTAAAGTTCACAGTAAAGAAATTTTGTCCACTACAAAATGGAACTTACAACAGAGCCAACTAAGGTGCATGAACAAACAATTGGATCTGGAACTAGCTTCTGCAGAATCAATCAATTTCTCCTCAGTGTTGATACTTTTGTCATTCGATGAGCTGTAATGTAATCCCTCCGTTCTTAAATTGATGTCGCCGTTAAGTTGTAACATCAATTTTGACTATTTGTCTTATTCAAAAAAAAATATCATATATTTTGTTATAATTTGATTTATCATTAGAGTTAGTTGAATCAAAGCTTAAAAATTTACACATTTGAACTAATTTTTTGAATAAGACGAATGGTCAAAGTTGATGTTAGAAGTCAACAACGAATTTAAGAACGGAGGGAGTATCCACTTACGGGAAATATGCACTTGTGATCATTGTCGTCTTTAAGGGTCCATGATACAGATTCTTCCTGCCAATTCTGGAGCGAAATGGCCAGGTAGTTTGGCCTGACCAAGGAGTCATGCACTCTCAAATCGATCTGATGATTCATCCTTCTGCGTCTTCACATCCTCACTGTGATCAGCTTCAGTTTGTTGGGAAATTTGTTCAGTCCCTTCTGTGCTGACTGCTTTTGAATGAAGGTTTTCACTTGTGATGTCGTCAACAATTTTGCTGATTTCTTCCATGTTCTCATTGTTATTTACTACACTGTCCACATTTTTCTCAGGTACCTCAGATACAGCAAGTTCAGACGCTGTTTGTTCGCTCTGAACTTCAGGGTTGACACCCATACCTTGTGCAAGTGCTACATACCTAAGTACTACCTGCTTGTAGGAATTCAAAAGGTTTTCTACATCTGCAACAGTCATATCACCTGCACGAGCAAATAGGAACGGGTACTCCTGAAACTTTTTGTTCAAGTCATAACTGTTGAGGAGCTCAGTAGCTCCTTTGTTCTCCAAATCAGGAATAGATTGAACCCGCTCAACTGGTTTACTGCTCACAGTCACATCACTGTCCCTTCTCATGTCCTGTCCTGGGCCTTGGGCGTGACCTTTCAAATATAAGCTGACATCAGAATTCCTGTTACCTGTAAGATTGGCTTGATTATCCTTGTTCTCCAAGTCAGCTGACAATCCTAACAGGCGTTCCCTTGCCCACTCCATCTTCCTTTGGAAGTCTAGTTCATTCATGGATAACGATTCCCCATCAATGTTCCATATGAAAGATTCAGCAGACAGTATGTTTGTAAAGAAGTATTGAGCTTCTGATACCAATCGTGCTTGCCGTCTGTATCTCTGTATATATAACAGATTTGAGTGCAGCTGAGGAGGATTTGCCTGCATAGAAACATAAGATACTTATTACGATGATCTTAACTGCAGTATATACCGCACAAAATGATTTACATATGAATTTGGGAGTCCAGAACAAAACCATCCTAACATTGTACTCCAACCCCCAGATATCAAAACGACCAAAGCTACAACCAAGGCATGCGATGCTTTCAGGTATAACAAACTTAGGTTTTAGATAACAGCAGTCAAGCGAAACTGGAAGCAGTGAATCATACCTTTATTGTGACATAAATGAGTACTGGAAGGAATTCATCAGCTCCAGGGGGGTTATCTTTGGACATAACAGAAGCATTCAGAAGTAAGTTATTGATGACTTTACAGCAGTTGAGTATGCAAGCAAGCTTATCCCTTGGGGCCTTATACAAATTTATCTTCTGAAGCTCCTTCTGTGCAAGCTGTATAAAAAGTGGCGAGCAAACATTATTAAATTACTGCTAAGCGTAATAAGGTCTCTCTAAACAAATGACTATTAGACTAATAGGTAGCAGTGCATTTGTTGCCTCTAATTTGAATATTTGGACAATGTATCATGAAAATTCATATATTTGTTGAAAAATTAAAAGTGAACTTCCTTACTCCTTGAAGCGGGTGACTGCCACTGGCAGAGAATTGGATGCCAAAAAAGTGCAGTGTAATTAAGTGGAAGAACTGACAATCAAATAGTTTTTTATAGACATATTTCACATAGAAAGAGTATAGTACAGCGCCGCCACAGTTTGATTCCATCCTAAAGGTTCAGGAGTACATCTTTACTACCTGGAAGCGCTGCAGCACAAATGGAAATACAAAATCACAGTAATTATGAAAATTGAGTTGCATACCAGCCATGATGTTTCATTCTGATACTCCAGTTTTATATCCAAGTTCTCAGGCCTTATGAACTGCTGCAGCAAAGACATTTTCTCAAAAAGTTCTTCATCGCTCTTCACATCTTCTGGGACCGAAGCAAATACCCGATTGAAGAGCTTTGTCATAACATACTTCTCAAGTCCCTAAAAGCATATAACAAACAGAGCGAAATATTGTTACAGGTCACGGATTCTAGTAATTATTAGCAGAGTAGCAGTTAAAAATTAGTTATATGAAATTTAAGGAAATTACCTCACCGGCACTCTCTAGTTCTTCCTCAGAACTGCCAGCCCAAGGAATGTGGGCTCTGAAAGCACCTTCCATATTTTCAAGGAACTCTTGCACAGCTGCACTATCTTTCTCTGGATCAGGAGCTCTATTTGAGAATGTCACGATAAAGCTGTATACATGAAACATAACTAAATTAGTGTTGATTTAAAAAAAAAAAGAACTTATGAATGGCAAGCATTAATTGGTCCTAGGTACTGAGCCCGGTAGGAAACATAGTGATAGAGATATATTCAGAATAATCAAGTATATCCTATAGCTTATGCAGCATTTATTCATGATTATGGGCTGGTATCATCATTAGTGAGTATGCTACAGATAATTACTACACGGCAGCACAAGATTAGACCTTGATTTTTAACTCTGTTTCTAATTAAGTGCCAAATAATTTCTTGAATTTGCCAACTAAATAAGCATATTAAACTATGTACACAGTGAATTCTCCTACATTTTCTATCCAAATATAGCAGTCATGTACCCAAGATGAGGCGTACACATAACCTAGAAGGTTTCCTCTAGGTTACCGATTCTCATGCATAACTTCGCCACAGTGTCAAACATTTCAAAACTTCAGCCCAAACATACACAAACGATGGCTGAGGGTAAGCCAAATATCCACCTAATATTAACCCCTCCAAACAATCCATTGGTCCTATACTATATCAGGTCGGCATTCCCGGGAGCACAGCTACGGAGACCACATCAATCTCTGCTCAAAGCGCCCCCGAACTCGCATTAAGATATCGAAATCTTCCACCTCGCAGTGATTCACACTACGCGTGCCACCCACGATTGGCCGATTGTGCCAAGCTCCCCCGCAGATCTCCACGCCACCAAAATGGATCGGACGTCCGAGCAGTTAAACCGAAGAAGGGGATTGGGAGACGCGAAGCGAGATGAAAGAGACTGACCTCTTGATGGACTTGACAAACTCAGCGGCCGAGGGCTGGCGCATGCGCTCGAGGAAGTCGTGCCAGGCCAGCGGCGCCGTGGAGTCGCCGCCGCCCTCCATCGTCGCGCGTATCGAGAGGCTGCGACTCGGATCGCAGGAGTGACTTGGCTATGTGGAGGGTGGAGGAGAGGAGCGAAGTCAAGGGTCGCCGTGGATGGGACGGCGGCGCGGGGATTTGTCGGAGTCGGGCTCGCCGGGAACGTCGGGTCACCGCGTGGTCCGCGTGTCCGGCCGAAAAGAGACGGCCATTGTCTATTGCTTACAGTACTTCCTTTTGTTATTATGGATCAAACTTTAGAATTTAATTCATATTTGCAATTCCAAATTCAAGTTTACTCCCTCCGTTCTATTGTCGCTATTGATTTTTAATATCAACTCTAAAATCTATTTTATTAAAAAAATTAATTCAAATTTAAAAATTTATGAGTTGTAATTTAAACAGCTTGATGATAAAGCAAATTATAATAAAATATACAAAATTTATCATATTTTTTTTATAAAACGAATGGTCAAAGTTGATATTTATAATCAATTGTGACATCAATTTTAGAACGGAGAAAGTATATAATTGACGGCTGATTTGACAAGTAGAGACTTTTGAATTATATTGAGTTTTGGCAATTACTAGCCATTTAGTCAAAGGCTAAAATATTGTTGCCATCGAGACATATGTATGTTAGCATATTCTCTTTTGTAAAAGCTATATTTTGAGTGTCAAAGGCTAAAAGCTATGTTAGCATACTCTCTCCGTTTTTTAATTGTTGTCGTCGTTAACTTTTAATTTCAACTTTGATCATTTATTTTATTCAAAAAATAAATTCAAATATATAAAATTATAAGATGTAATAAAAATACTTTTAATAATAAACTAAATTATAATAAAATATATGATATTCTTTAACTTTTTGAATAAAATAAATAGTCAAAGTTAAAATTAAAAATCAATATTAACAACAATTAAAGAACGGATAGAGTAATCGATAATTTTTGTTTCAAGAAATTGAATCTTAGTAGAAATCACTCCAGACCCTTTTATAGGAAGATAAGACCTTCTCCCTCCAGTCGTTTCAGTGTAGTTGAACTAAAAATAAACTTGCCACTCCAGTCCTAACGGTAGTAAAAAAGGAATAGAGGAGTATTCGCTAATGAAGAAAATGAAACGCAAAAGGATTATCGTGTATTCTATACTCCCTCCATTTTAAAAATTGACATCATTGACTTTTAAAGTATCATTTTTCTTATTCAAAAGTTTTATTCAAATGTGTAAATTATTGGCCATGTTTTAAATACCATTCATAGTAAAAGCAAATTATAATAAAATATACATAGTATTTTATTTATCATATTTTTTGAATATGACAAATAATTAAAATTAATGCTAGAAGTTAATGTTGTTAATGTTTTAGCTGGAGGAAATTCTCTTTTGTTTCTGTATAATAGATGATCAAATTATTTTAGTACTAACTATTAGTATTTCGCAAAAAAATACTCTATTTTAGTACTAGCCAATCAAAGGCCCCAACCATCACCGACCAGGGGAATCCAAGCGTTCTCCTACGGCTTATATCACGTGAAAGGCCCAAAGGGCTGAAAACCCAAGATCGGCACGAATCTCGATCCGCATTGGCCCATTCCGCTGCCGTGCCTCTCTCTCGACGCTTCCTGCGATTGAGTACTGACCGGAGTTCTGTTCTGACCAACACAATACACGAGCGACCGAGCCGACAAAATCGCCGAGAGGAGCGCGACATGGAACCGGCGGTGAAGGAGGAGGCCGAGCAGGAGGAGCAGATGCTACAGCACGCACGGAAGGACGACGCGCCCACCGCCGCCGCCGTCGAGGAGGACGGGGCTGATTTGGAGGAGACCGAACGACGCAACCGCGAGCTCAAGGCCAGCCTCCACCCCCTCAGAGTAAGAACCGCCCCCGCTAGATCTAGCGGGCCTCTTAGCGCAAGCCATTACTTTCGCGTCCTTATCGTTCATCCGCAGATAGGGATTTGGGTGCCGGCTTTGCACCCCTGGTGAGGATAGGTTGATTGGTAGGGGTGATATAGTGGAAATGGATGTAATTTTTTCCCGTCCGTTTGTCCACAGCGCAAGCTCGTGCTCTGGTACACGCGCCGGACGCCTGGTGCAAGATCGCAGTCGTACGAGGACAACATCAAGAAGATCGTCGATTTTAGCACTGTATGTCTCTCCACGGGTCTAGCTTCAGTGAGGATTTCTCATTTCAGAGTAGCTTATCGCTGCTTTCGCTTGGATGCTTGTAGGTCGAGTCGTTTTGGGTTTGTTACTGCCACCTCGCTCGCCCCTCCTCCCTGCCTAGCCCTACTGACCTACATCTCTTCAAGGATGGCATTCGGCCCCTTTGGGAGGTATTTTGCAGGAACCTTAGCGTATTGTTTGTGCCTATACTGTTTCTAGTAGCTGATGGTTTTGATTGGGCAGGATCCTGCAAACCAAAATGGTGGCAAGTGGATAATACGGTTCAAGAAGGCTGTTTCTGGTCGTTTCTGGGAGGATCTGGTATGTTAACCTGCAACATTTATTTCTATGTTAATAAGGAGTTCAGTCTATAATAGGTTTAATCGTATGCTAGTTAACCCACTAAATAGGACATTCATTTTCTGAGCCCCTGTGGAGGATGGATATAGTCTCACAAGCCTGTTTAAGATTTTGTCATTTGATTAACTGTACGATCTCAGCTCCACTGCTGTTTCTGTACCTTTGAACTTGGAATGGGAGTATTGGAATTTGATATGAGAGGTTCTCTTGCAACATCAGGAAAATTAATTGCAAATGAAATTTTATGTGCCTTCCACAAGTAATTTTTTGAATTGGTAGGACAGAAACGACGAATTTTGATAAAAAAAAATCGCAATAAAATTAACATCCATGACATCTGTCATATTTAGATCACATCTGCTGGACAACATTGTACTAACTAGAGCATTGAATTGATTGCATGAGCTATGTAACAGTCAACACATAATATACCTACCTGTTGATGCAATGCTTCAGTTATGTGTTATATTGAGATTGTTGGAGCATAGTTACGCCATCACAGATTTTGCATCACAAATCATATATGTTTTTCTTGATTCTTGGCGTTGATGTGATTTTAGATATCACTTCTATGTTGCAGGATACAGCATGAGACAACTTATTTTAGCTATGCTAGTTTGCTCTACCAAACTTCAAATGATACAATGTAACATAGCATGTTTCTTTTTGTTTGACATTACTGGCAACTAAGCACATCATTGTTTTCTGGCTCTACGTGTTGTTTTGTATCTTTCTTGCTCAGCATGAGCTACACTTGCACGATGTACCTTTTTTCCCCCGATAACTCACATTCCATTTATCATGCCATTTGTCCATTTCTCCACATTTTGTTGCCATCCTATTGCATGGTTGCATCGCTCACCTGTGAACATAATTTTGCTGTATCATGAGAACTATTTCTTCATGCTAAAAAATTCAAAAGTTGCCTCTATGAATATCTGCTTACCACAAATCATTGTCATGCCATTGTTACTAGAACAAATGTGTTCTTGTACCCTGGGGGTTGTTCCATTCAGTTTTTAAAATCTGATTGTGATGGGTGTCACGCATGATGTTAACTGTCCTAAATGTGTCTTGTGGACATAAGTTAGTTGATGGTGCACCTATATGATATTTTATATTTTAATTATGTTTGCTGATGTATCTATGATCCCCAGGTGCTGGGGCTTGTTGGTGATCAACTTGATTATAGTGATGATGTTTGTGGTGTGGTGCTCAGTATCCGTTTCAATGAAGACATTCTTAGTGTTTGGAATCGGAATGCATCAGACCATCAGGTTCGTGGCAGCATGCTATGCTTTGTAGATTTGTTTACCGGAGCTTATTACTCATAAGTGTTCTTGTTCTCTGCAGGCTGTGATGACATTGAGGGATTCAATTAAGAGGCACCTCAAGCTGCCGCACAGCTACCTGATGGAGTATAAACCACATGATGCTTCACGCCGTGATAACTCATCCTACAGGAACACTTGGCTGAGAGGATGAGCTCCATCTTGAGTTCACCCCGGCTTCAGAGCTATTTCACCGTGGATTTTTGAGTTCTGACTTTTCAGCCTCAGTTCTCAAGGAAATGGACTCTGTAATAGCGTGCACACTATTTGTAATGCAATGTACTAATCAAATGATGAATAATCGCTATATTTGAACTGAAATGGACTCTGTAATAGCGTGCACACTATTTGTAATGCAATGTACTAATCAAATGATGAATTATCGCTATATTTTCCTACTATCCTTATTCCTTTTATGGCCCCTTGGTTCGCTACTGCATCAAAGTGAATCTTGCACATGTTCTATCACCAACCAAAATCTATTTTTTAAGTCTTTTTTACTGAATACAGTTGTAGTATTATTTTTATACACATACATACATCTACATACATCAACGCAACCATTCAGTGAAAAAAGACTATTTTTGAAGAGATCACTGATTTGTTATATTTACATCACAACATACATCAACGCAACTATCCAGTGAAAGAAGACTTCGTTCTCGAAGAGATCACTGATGTGTGACAAAGAGCGTTGTCTTTCTTTTGTAACACCATGCGATCAGAGGTAGTATCTCTGACATTTATCGTAGTATCTGAAATTTATGAGGTAACCCAGCGTAAATCCCAGCGATCGAGCGCTGACGGTCGTGTACTAAAGTCCAAAGCAGCACTGCTGCCTTCCCTGTCGTTCAGCCCGTTCGTTACGTTTTCTTTAAAAAAGCCGGTTGTGCCACGGGGTAAACCACAGGCGCACCAATCGCTGAATAGCTTGGAAGCCTGTAGCCGCGTAAACTGCGATGCTTGTTGGAACGGATGAGCTGGCACCCACTTTCTTACCGCAAGGAGACTTATGTGGAAAACCATGGTCTTTTAGCGAAAGCTACACTTTGGAACAGCCTGCTCCTTTTCCAACTACTAACGAACAATGCTACACCTATAAATAAATCTTACAAACTACTTATATGTACTAATCACACCAAAAACTGACTATGTTGTATGGAGTCCACTGTCTATAGATAATTTGTAGTACCTAGTTTGTAAAATTTGTTTGAAAGCGGAGCATTCCTCCTTCAATACACCGTCTCACTTTATGTTACTTCCTCCATTTCAAAATACAAGCATTTTTAGGTTTAGTCAAAGTTAAATTTTTATCATTTTGATCATTAATAATATATAATTAATAATATTTTATCATATAAAAATTATATTTTTTTGATTTATTATTAAATAAATTTTTATAAAAATTATATTTTTATATTAAAATTTATATAATTTTCTAGATATTATTGATAAAATTTTTAACTTTATTTAAACTTAAAAATATTTATATTTTAAAATAGAGGTAGTATAAACCCTAAAAAAAAATTACAACGGAAATAGGAGCTTCCCCAGCTGGAAGACAGGAGAGCACTCTTTTCATTCCCAGTTGATACTGGCATATTCCGTGTGCTGACTTGCCAGTAGGGCTGAAGACATACGGAAATGGTTAAAAAACACTTCAATTATTTTTATTTTTATATTTATAACACCGGACCTAAACGAAAACAGAAAAGTCGAAACGAAAATCTACGGATAAATATGAAATTCAAAAACAAACCAAAACGGTCGTAACCAAAAGAAAGTCAGAAATATAAATAAAATAAATATTGAATATTCACTGTATAGTTTAAATCTTTCAATATATATAATACAAGTTACAATTAAATTCATAATATGTAACTCAATAATGTAGGAAAATAAGAGATTGTTTAGTTTATAGTTTATAATTTTATTTTTCATAAAACATATTCAAATATGATCTTATTACTATATTTGAGCAAAAACAGTAAAAAACAGATAAATTACGTTAAAAACAGAATTCCGCCAAAATAGTTAAAAAAAAAACACCATACTGTTTTCGTTGCTGTTTTTATTTTTCTCTATCTATCAAAAATAGTATAAAAAATGATAAATAAAACACTGTAGAAACAAAAAGTTTCGGTACACTCGCCAGGCTGCTTTGGCTGTGCCATGTGTGTTCGCGCGCATCCTGGGAGTTTGCCTACCACCATTCCCGTTTCGGTAGCACGCACTTCTCTTGGGCCTATCTCGCGCACGGAAATTCATAAGAAAATGCTCAGAGACCCGGATATCTTTTCACGTTTATACACTTTTATGTCCGGGCCCTTTCCGTGGTGCTTCATTTGTTGCGTATACTTCCAAGCCTGAATAGTGCGCACTCGGGGTCACACCACGAGTCCACGACTTGACAGAACGCGGACGCTCCACTCTCTCTCACTGCTTCTGGATCCCAGCACAAATACTTTCTTTGTAAAAATATATCGCACATCGGGAGCCATCTGCATCTGCGATCGGATGGGACGGAGCCGCGTCTTCCGACAGGACATCCTGCCAAAATCCACTCATCACGACTTATGTATGCGCTGCCTGCTGCCACTCGCCATGCATGGCCGTGAGCTGGCCGCCGATCATCTCGTTTTTCCTTGCCGACCATTTTTTGACACAAACTTGACGTGGGGTACTTTTCCTCTCTGACAGCTGCTCGGTTCCAAGAACATTGCGGCACGGAGTGGTCGTCAAATGCTGCTACGGTCGGAGAAAAAACGGACGGTGCATGACTTTTGCCCGTGTGTCGTAGAACTTGCGAGTTGCGACCGGCTCGATGCTAGCGCGAAAACACCCACGCGGGATGCGGCCGTGCCGGAACACGGATTGCGCGCGACGGCGCGAGCACGGCCGGCGGTTAGCGCTCGTGTGGTGGTGGCAGCGCGCGATTTTTATCTTCACGTGCACCGGGCGGGTGGCAATGTTTATGATTTACTTTAAACTGTTTTCACAAAAACAAAAAGAACTGGCTGAAAACTGTTTCAAATCGAAAATTTAAAATTTGAATGAATTGATACAGTAAATCGATCGGTTTTTTCGGTCGATCGAGCGATTTCATCGGTTTATCGACCGGTTTTATGGATTTTCGATGGTTCAAAATTTTTTAAATTTTCAATTTTTTTTTTAAATTTTAAAAACAAAAACTAGTCGTCAAGTAAAATCAAACCAGATCGATTTTATCGAAAACCGTAAAAATCAATCGGTTTTAAATGATTTTATAAACCTTGACGGACAGGAGTCCCACGCCAAAGTCTCGCTCTAGAACACAAAACCCGAGTTCGAAGCTTCAACCCGAAAAAACCCAAGCCCGCACCCAAAAAATTCGAAATTTTAAATCCGAATCAAATTTTCAAGTAGTAGATCTAAAAATCCGAATTAATTTTGAGTTTAATCGAATTTGTATCTCTGTTAGCCGAACTACCTGGAGGTGACGCGGACTTTTGCTACCTAAAGGCACTCGTGGGGTCGATCGCCCTTTCAGCCCCCGCGGAACCTCACAAACAGCAACGGACGTGCAAGATCGATCGCTCCGTGCAGTACCTGACATCTTGCTTAGCCTTGCCGATATGGTTTCAAGTTCAGTAACCAGATGCTGAAAATACTCAAAGACGGTCGCGTACGAGAAGATCGCGGGGAAATGGCTCGAACGAACGGACCCCACGATGCTCGCGCGGCTGATGCCGGGAACCAGTGGCAGGTCTACGTGCAGTGTTCCCGGCAAGAGCAACGCACCCCCCACACGTGCCGGCCCACCGGCCTGCCGGCGAGCTCATCACCTCGCTGACACAGTGACATGTTTCCTCACGTCAGCAGTCTTCCGCGCCCGACCGGACACTGAGGCTGCGGCTGGGGCCCACCAGGCCCGGTGCGCGCCCCGTCGCCACCGCAGTCGTACCGCACCTGATCACCGGACGAGGACCGCGATCGCCGCGGGAAAAGGTACGAGTCAACGCGGACAGCGCCCTCTCCCTCGGCGGCTCCCGCTCCACCTCAGCAGTCGTCACCCACCCCAAAAACCCAAACAAGCTTTTAGCGGCGGCAGCGTCCATCCGGCCGTCCGCAACCCGCAAGCGGCTTTCCCTTCCACGGTTCCACCCGGTACTAGACCGCGTGGCATGAGCAGCTAGCTGAGGCCGCCGCCGATGCGATGGGCCTGCCCCGCGCCGCGCAGGACTCCGCGTCGTCGCCGTCCGGCTCCGGCTCCTCGAGGCGCCGCTTCCGCCAGCTCGACCGCCGCAACGCGTCCAAGAACATCGACTGGGGGGGCGCCGCCAACTTCTGCCCCTACCCGCCGTCCCCCGCGCCACGCTCGGGCCCGGCCTCGCTCGCCGGCTCCGCGGCCTGCTCGCTCGACCTCGTTACTAGCTTCCGCATCGGCGGCAGCGGCGACGGCGGCGGGGACGTGCAGCTCCTCTGCGAGAGCCTCGGGCTCTCCGGCCTCGATGATTTCGCCATCCCGCTGGCCGACTGGGAGGCGCACAAGGCCGTGCGCCTCTCCTCGGCCTCCAGCTTCCCGTCGTCCGCGCACCCCAATCCCGACGCCCCCGTGGGGGATTCCCCGCTCCGCCGCGAGGGTGCGGAGGAGCAGGCACAGCCTGCAGACCCCGAGCCACCGGCGAAGGAACTGGCGGCAAGGGACGCCACAATCGAAGCTCCGGAGCACCCTCCGCGGTTGGATTGGCTAGAGCCCGCCCGTGTGGATGTGAAGAGAGTGACCGGCGAGGGAGGAATCAAGGGCGTGCGGCCGCCGCCGGTGCTCAAACCGCCGCCCTCGATGGCGATTCCCGCTGTCTGCCGGGCAGGTTCCACGTGGGATCTCCTGGCTTCGTTCGCGCCGGTTGAGAAGGAGCACGCCCCTGTGATCAGATGTGGCGGCGCTCTTGCACTCCAGGAGGAGGACGAGGACGAGGACGAGGAGCCGGCGGTAGTATTGACGTTGGAGGAGCTCAGGCTGGGGGAGGCTTCTGAGGATTTCACGGGCACGTCTTCTCTGTCGACAATAAACGACGACGAGATGTCGAGCGAGTCCATGTTCTACATCTCTCCCAACGGAAGGTTCCGGAGGAAGATCCGCTCATGGAACCGAGGGATGCTCCTGGGCAGCGGCTCATTTGGAACAGTCTATGAGGGTATCAGCGAGTACGTGCCTTATAGATTGGATCGATTTCTTATATGCTGATTCATAAATTCGTGCTTGGGAATCACAATCTGGGAAGCCATTTATGTGCATCGATTAGAATTAGCATAGCGTTGTGGGACTGATTCTGTAGCTAGTTTGAGCTTCTCGGTCCATTTTACAGACACTACACATACCATCGTATAGTGACTTAGTAACAGTTACAGCCAAGCATAGTAAGTGATAGTTCGATTCTACTGCTTAGACAGCATGATCCCTTTTCTTGTAAGAGTTAAACGATGTGATCCTGAGTTGTAGCTAATCAGAACCCAGCTTGATCCTGTTGCCCTAACCAAATCCTCAGGCATGCATGCTGTTATGTTATTCTGTTGTGCCAAAACGTTGCTATATGTAGGTTCGGTATGAACATGAAATAATTCTCCCCTTTGATTAATTTTAGAACCTCAATGATGTTTGAATTAGAAGTGAGATTAACATATATCTCTTGTTTACATGTTCTGAACTACTAGTGTTCCATGCATATTCAGATTTGAGAGCAGCTCGCATGACTTCATTATCTGAAACAGTACAGCATTTGTTCTTTATTCTCCGTTTTGATGTGTGATGGGATGATTGCTATTATCATTTCCTGCAAGGTTATTTTCTGTTAGAAGTTTTTTTTTTACAAGCTTTTCTATTTCTGGATTATTCACAGTGAGGGTGTCTTCTTTGCTGTGAAAGAAGTAAGCTTATATGATCAAGGGAGCAATGCGAAGCAGTGTATTTTTCAGCTTGAGCAGGTTAGTTTTGTTAGTGTTTTTTTCTCTTGATAATATGAGAACTTCCCAGACCCCACTTCATGTGGGAGCTTCTAGCATGGGAAAACATGAGAAGTTCAATCTGTCCCAGATCATTTTCGATTGATTGTTAACTGCAAGTCTCCTTGCTGCATAATTTGACTTGTGTGGCAATTCTCTGGTTCATGATCAACTTATGCCCTGCTTTCTCAAAAGAAAAGAGATCTTACAGAATTTGACTTCAATTATTATCATATTTTTCAGGAAATTGCACTTCTGAGCCAATTTGAGCATGAGAACATAGTCCAATATTATGGAACAGATAAAGTGAGTAACCTCAGATCATCATCGTCATTACTATACTAGAAACTGTATTCACAGAATTTATTGTTTTGTTTTACTTCTGCATGCATCAGTTCTTAGGCTGATAACCTCAATTTTGTGACTTTCAGGAAGACTCGAAACTGTATATCTTCCTAGAACTAGTGACCCAAGGATCTCTTGCAATATTGTATCACAAGTACCGCCTGCGAGATACTCATGTCTCAGCATATACAAGACAAATTCTTAATGGGTTGATTTACCTCCATGAAAGAAATATCGTTCATAGGTAATCTGATTAGTTCAATTCAGATTCATATGATAGTCTTCTTCAGATTCATATGATAGTCTTCTTCACATCCTTGCACCAGTACAAATGCGATCAGTGAAATAACCAGAGATAGGATAGGAAATTATGAGCTTAGCCGTGTGAATGCCCACATGTAATATCTAATTACTGAATTTTTTTCACATAAGTTCAGAAATTATTGCAGAGATATATGTATTCTCTACTGTTTCCTGAAGTGAAGTTCAAAATCTTAACTGCAGAGACATCAAATGTGCAAATATACTGGTGCATGCCAATGGATCTGTGAAACTTGCAGACTTTGGGCTTGCTAAAGAGGTCTGTTTGCTATCTGCATAGTGTTATGTTCGATCTTATTATGGCTAGTATTTCTCTGTTACAAATTTTCGTTGCAGAATTTAGTCATCCCATTTAGTCATCCCATCCCATGTCTCTGATACAGTTTTTCCTTACCAATTCTGTAACAGATTACCAAATTGAGTGCTGTTAAATCATGCAAAGGAACTGTTTATTGGATGGCACCTGAGGTATTCACCATACACCATGCCTTGATATTATAATATGCTTGGATTAGTTTTTATGTTGTGTTTTCCATCAATGATTTGTCTTTGTAATGAAATGTAAGCAGTAGACTTCTGGTGTTTCCTAGTGGTTAAATATTGGTGGTATTTTTCGTTTGGGTAGTTTTCTACTTCATTGCTCTCACAACTGATTTACTAATTATCTAATCAGTATATATAGATATATATATAGAATGATAATTCATTGATTTTGCTTGTTTTTTGCCATCTTTATTTGCTGTCCAACATTGATTGTTACTCCTACTTAATAAAAGATTTTGTTGTAATGATCATCATTTGTGATTTGTCCCTAACTTATAAGATCATTTGTGGTGGACACACTAAAATCTAAAGTTTTCAGGTTGTCAATCCAAAGAAGACATACGGACCTGCAGCCGATATATGGAGTCTTGGTTGCACCATCCTAGAGATGCTGACACGTCAGATTCCCTATCCTGATCTGGAATGGGTGAGAAAATTTAGTACAACTTCAAATTTGACTTGCTGTGCTGGTCTATGATTTTTTCCCACGTCCGTGCATTCTACTCAATTCATATTCAAAGCCATTTTCTAATTTGTTCTGCAGACACAAGCTATGTACAGAATTGGTAAGGGGGTGCCACCAGCAATTCCAAGTGTTCTTTCAAGGGATGCCCGTGATTTCATAAGCCAATGTGTAAAGCCCAATCCAGATGACAGACCTTCTGCATCCAGACTGTTGGAGCATCCATTCGTGAACAGGTCAATACGGTCAATAAGGTCTGTGAGGACATCGAGTCCCTCAAACTCATCAACACGTGGCATCAATTGATAGATTGAGGGTCAATTGTAGCATCTTGGCAGAATTGTAAGTCCAAACATTTTACATTTCTGTTTAATGTTTATACTGGAATTGTGTTTTTGGCTCGTGAGAAATTGAGCACCATGTCGTGCTGACTTGCTGCCATCAGCGGCCCAGCTGTGGCTCACTTGGACGCCACTTGTTTCTTCCATAAGCATGTGGTTTATCGGACCTCTGACCGCCGTGCTTATTCTACCTGCAGATATTAGTTCTCGCTAATCATGTTGAGCTGGCTGAAAGGGAGGTGGTTTGCCTGCAGCTGGTAATGTCAACAAGCAGCATTCTTGTTCGCCATCTTGTGTTTCATTGTTTGATTCTTTGACACGCTGAGGGAAGATGCCCCTCACAATTGAGCCGTTGGCTAATATTATTCTGCCCAGAGAGCGGTGAATGTGCCTTTGAGCGCATGAGTTGTAAAGTCAGCGGAAGATGTAATCATGTAAATATGCCTGCATGCCCATGTTGTGATGCTTTGATGCCGTGAGATTCTGAGGCAAAAAGAAAAGAAAAAAAAAAGAGTACTATAGGTTCAGGCTTTGGAACTGTCAATAGCACAGCAATTAGTTTGGAATTGCATAGGTTTTTGTTTAACTTTTCTGCGAAAGCTGGAATGTATGGCGATGTTTTCGTACCTTTTTCAATACACGGAACTCCCAAGATTATTCTTCTATTGGCTGCCGTTCTCCGTTTGGCACGCAAAGCCATATCGCTCTCGCGAAGGTATGCCTCAGCCTTAACCAGGTTTTTTAAACCACGATAAAATTGTTGCGGTTCGATTTAAATAAACATTAGTATTATAGCAAAAATAGTAAATTGTTCGGTTTTAATAGTTAGTCGATCAGTTTTCTGTGGTCTTAACGCGTTGTTATCGACCTGGCTGCCCGCTAGGCTACTATCCGTGCAAAGCCAAAATAAGCGTTCTGCAATTCAGCCCTAAAACGCTGTCTCGTTGATTCATGATTCTTCAGTATTTGTCGTGAAGTTCTAGCCATAGAAACAAGACCGAGTTGTCAATAAAAATAAATATAGTACTAGTAAAATTTGAAAAACATTAATTGTAGAAAACTATAATTTTTAGCGTCTGTTGTAAAAAAGATCTGCAACTATTTGGCTTCATCTTGCATTACATGAAGTCACAAAGGTTGATATGAGCCCACATATCAGCTAGCATGGCTTCGAAGTTACGAGGTATAGGATCTCAATCCGATTGAGGCCACCACTTGGTGAAACCACGGTAAGAAAGCTAGTAATATTTTATAGTGATTTTTTATATTAAGATATCAAAATAGTTGCGTGCGACACTGAAAGCTATACTAATTCCTTATGAAATTATTGTCACCATTTAATTTAGATTTAAACTAATCAATTTTAATAATTTTATAATAAAGTAGTTTTCTATGATTTTTCAAGATTTTTTTCCTGATTCATATCAAGATAATTGTAGGCTCTTATAGTTTACGCACGAAGGTAAAGGTTAAGGCCCCGTTTGAAACGTGAGATTTATTTTTGTTTTTGCTTTTTTTCTATAAAATTAAACTGATTCTTGTGAAATTTCTGCGTTTCAAACAGAACCCAAAGAGCAGAGCCTCCTTTGCAAGGCGAAAATCTTACAGAAAAAATATAAAAATTTCATAAAAATTAGTTAAATTAAAAAAAATGTAGGATTAAAAAAAATTCCCGCAATCTAAAATAGGCCTAGATGATGTTACGCGAAGGGTCGTTTCGACACGCGGAGTAAACTTGTGACATTATCACACCTGTGCAAGTTGCAAGTAGAACCAAGGCCGGAACTTGATCAGCTGTCCAGCACTGTTTTCATATTTTGTCAGTTGTAACACGAAATGACTGATTTGAAAGTTACTAGAGTACTATGGATTACTGGATCTACAATAATAGTAGAATATCGAGATTGCATTATAGAAGCAAAGGGGAAATTTTTTTTAATCCAGTATCAATAAATTCCCCGAACTGGCATAATACACCGAAGGTACAGCCACACTAACACAGTAACTAGTTATCCCATTGCGTGATATCTGATAAATGGTCTTGCGACATGAATCTCGAAAGTCACTGTCGAATATGAGACAACAAACGTGTGGTGAAAAATCTTCAATCGTTCTGCGTGAATCCACATCGACTGGGACTGCTCTTCCAGCAACCAACAGGTAACGGCGGGTGATTGTCTGGCCCTTGGATCAGCACAACGCCATGGTGATCGTTTTGGTAGCACTGGTTCTACATCAGAGCCGAATTCTGTCTAGGAAGCAGTCTTGTCCTCCAAAAGCTTTAATTCTTCACGCCACCCTTCAATTTTTTTCATCTTTTCCATTGTCTCAGGTTTTGTTTTGTCAGGATTACCTTGCAGTTGTGCTTCAGCTAAGCGTATCTGTAAAATGTCAAAACAAATTCATCCAAATCAAATTTTATCCTGATTGGTTCTCAGCATGGTAACACATATCAGACTCAAATATCAACTTTGCAAACCCAGGACATGGATTTTCTAGATGATCACATGGAACATACAAATTTGTGATATGTGAATTCAGTTACATTTATAATAAATACTGATAGATCAATATGCCACAGCCAGAATCCACTAAGTGTAAAGAATGACATGATCAATATCTTAAATGCAGTATAAACAAAAGAATGGAAAGAACAATCATAGAGGATAATTATATTACAATCTTGGCCAGAGGCAGGAATAAATCACTAAATCAGAAGGTAGGAGAGTTCAGGCTGCTGACTGATAAAATAGACTTTCTGGAAGACATGTTCCGTTATCGTTTGAAAAAGAAAATGAAAATGATGAACACACCAACTTCAAGTACCGGAAATAAAACAAAAAATAACTTGATAATAAGTGAAAACTAACAGGTCCAGGCCCCAGAATAACAACGGAAGTGTATAAACATATGTTTATGTTTGGAACTAGACTAACAGCTCTGACTCCGCTCTGATTTTTCAGTAAAAGATGCGCAGAGAGAGAGAGAGAGAGAGAGAGAGAGAACAACCTTCTTCTTCAGAGCTCGAATTTTCTTTTCTATGTCTGGAGTTGATGACTCTGGTTGTGAGTTCTCAGTAGCATTTGCAGAGGGTGTAGATGTAACAGGTGATTCAGAAATAGCTATGCCACTTATCTGCTTTGTTACACTGTCCACTGAATTCCTATGCTCATCGGTTTCTCCAACAGCAGCCTCTTCTATATCCAAGCCCTTTCCTTTATCACTTGTTAAACTAGCCTGCTAATAAACACATCAAGCTTTACATCATACAGTGATTCTAACAGACACGATACATCTGATATAAAAACATCCAAACAATACTGTAATACAAAAGAACTCAAATGAAGCGTAATGCTAACCAAATAATTCACCACTAACTTATATGAAATTTTGACATGTTACCTTATTTATTTTTTTCCATTCTCATATCAAGTGTGAATAGCTTAAATGACTCCTTTGATTCATCAAATGGTCATGTAAGACCCCCCAATTTTGGAACATACAAAACATTAGTTTTCAATGTTGCAACTGGATTGCCATGTTGATGTATAAAAAGTAGTTAGCTATGGCTTGAGTAGATGAGTTTTAATTTCTCAACCCATTTGATCACTGTGTCATTTGTGGTTAAAAAGGCTTGTGATGTCTCCTGGATCAAAAACACAGGCAACATAACCCATTAATGATCCATTGTATCAACAGCAAGATTTGCTAGATAACACATCACAAGTGTGTGGAGTTGACAGCACGTTCAGAAGATAACACTTTAAATATATGCATAGCATGCACTAAAATCTATGAAAAAAAAGGAATAAAATAAAATGAAGAAACACGATAAACTTCGTTCACCATGGTGTTCTTAACAAAAGTATTCTAGAGAAAAAGGTTCTGGTTAAAAAGTGATTTTTTTTAGTATAATATAACAGACATTGCTTCGAAGCGGAGCAGCAGGGAAAGACCGAGAGTCTGAGAAATGGAGAAATATTTGTACCGGAATATTTTTGCACATTGAAATGGCAACAGAACTGACACATGCATCCATGAAACAGCACACTCTTGCTCCAATGGAGCAATTACAAGAAATTGTGAACTTAGCGAATACAATTATAAGACAAATGGATTCCAAGTCATATGCTATGTACAAATTTGTAGGAGCTAGCTCATGTCAGTTACAACTTGTCCAAACATCCTTAGTCTACAAAGGCATTTAAGAAAGAGATATGGATCACATTTTTGTTCCTTCAACCAGCAGCTCATGTCAGCCACAGCACTTTTTTTTTTTTAACCCAGTTCAGTGCACCAAGATGAGATGTATGTTCATGATGGAATAAAGAAACACGAATAGAAGAGAGAAATGAAACTGGTGGATGTCAGTAGTGCAGCTCAAACAATTATGGGAAGTGATACAATTATTAGAGCTACTCCTAGGACTCCTAATACGGTAATACCTGAAGCCCTGAAGCAACATTGCTTAAGCACCACAATTAAATGAATACACACAAATAATGATGCGAGGAGTTTCCATGTGAATCACAAAATACATGGGTGCCATCTTGAAATTGAGACAACAAATCAATCAAGTTTTAGCTCATTCAAAATGACAAGTGAATAGATAACATTGTCCACAACGACCATGAGACAACATAAGTGTTTTGTCAGTTTTACATACCCTTTTGAAGAAACTAAAATCCTACGTGCAGAGAGATTTCAGAATTTGCTGCAAAATTTGTTTCATAAAACAAACCGTGGTTGGCAGCACACACAAAATATTAATAGCATGTCCCAGATGTCATATTGTTTATGAACAGCATATAACACTAATAGTTGGCATGGGACAAGCTAGCAAGTACCCTGTACCATCTGAAGGATATTCAAATATTGGTGAACCAATGATGACCATAAAATCAAACATGGAGAACTGAATGTGGCTTACTGCCACATCCAAGCAGCCAAAAGAGACTAACCTACTGCAGATGATTTATATCCAATTCTTATATTGTTTCTCATCCATTCAGTATAATCTAGCTCAGATTAGTTGCAGGCAAATAATCATCTTAGCAATGATGGCATTTTCAAAAGACAACTTTGGCCAATAGAAGCCGAACAATATTCCAAGTAATAAGTAATACACGGAACAAGGTCAATGCCTTCCTCAATTACATGGCCAAACCCATTAATCAGTTACCTGTTTGAATCACGAGGCAGAAACATGATACGCTACCTATGAATAATCCATTTCAATCAACTTCGATGGTTCCGTTCCCCTGACATGAATGGTAGGAGTATTCAATTACGAGCATCAGATAGGAATCCCTACCTGGTGCCGTTTCTCCTTGCGCCGCTCGTTCCGCTTGGCCGCCTTCGTCTTGGGCTTGGCATCGACCGCGACAGCCGGGTCGCATCCCGGAGGCACGTCGGGTCCCGATTTCTTCATCTGCGCCGGGCACGAGACAAGCAACCGCCCCGATAAGAGCAACGAAATCGAACGGATACGCGGGACTGTCTGAGTGACTGGTGCTAGGGAGGAGGCTGGGCGAACGAGGACTCACGAGGGAACCCTTGGACTGGTATATGGCGACCTCCTCCTGGGGCACGTAGCCGGCGCGGATGCGTATGGCCTTGCGGAGCGTGCCGTCGGGGCGGCGCGTCGGCGCGATGATGCGCTCGCCTTCCTTGGGGATGGAGAGGACGCGCCGCTGGTCGCCGCCGCTGCTTCCGTCGCTGGAGGTGGCCATGACCGGTGTGCTGTGCGGGATTCGGGTCCGCCCGGGGGTTGAGGAGGAGAGGAGCGGAGCGACGGCGGCGGCGCACGATGGGTTTAGGGAAGTTGAGAGTAGGGAAGTTGAGAGACGTCAGAGCCAAGACCCACGTAATTCGGGTCGGGTCGGGTCGGGTCGGGTCACGATTGCTCCAGTACCGGGCTGGGGCCTCGGAAATTCGGAATGAGTTGTTTCCAAAGTTTTCTTTTCTTGAAAACAAATCATTCACATCTCTTTAACACACGGTCGATGTCCCCTTCTTTGACACCACTGCCACGTGGACCATATAGAGGGCAGCCAGTCAGCCACCTATAATATGACCCATATGGTAACGGAGTTCAGCTAATTATTATTCCGCTGCCATGTTCATCGATACAGCCGATTTTAAAATAACGTTTTTTATCGATAATTGTATGTCGATACCTCTAAGAAGGTTTAATGTTATTTGGATAAATTTCTTATCGAAAATGTTGAAGCTCTTTGCTCCAAACAAAAAAAATTGAACCGAATTATATTGGTTGATTAGCGTTGCTAGAATTCACACCATTCAAATCGATTATAGTGGTTGATTAGTATTGTTAAAGTTTCTAATACTCGTTTCTCGCTATTCTTCTTTCCCTTTGCTATGATACGACATATGCAATGCAAAGACACTAGACTCATGGGGAAGGAGAACAAACGTAATCTTGTATGATATTGTACCAAAGCGGTAGACCTTACAATGAAAACAACTATCTTAATGGTTACTACAATTTAAATTTGCATAAATGTTTTTATACGACTTTAGAGCCTGCAACATTTGTCGCGCCCAATGAAAATGTAAAGGGCAAACGGGTGGTGAGACCCCATATAGCGTTTAGGCTGTTTATACGGTGTTTAAACGATGTCTAAATAGATTAAACAGTTTGTCTTGTAACATGCTTTTCTAGCAAGATTAAATAATTTTTTACTAACATTCATTGAGTAAATAACTAATACGATTTCTTTGATGTCCTCAAAGCCATACTACCTCATAATACAAACTATATTCCAGCAAAGTGAATGATTATTATTAATACTTAACACCTACTACACTCCAAACATCACAGCATAGTTAGTAATCAAGCAACCCTTGAGTTTTCCATTGCTTAAACGATGAGTAAAACGACCTAAACGACATCTAATGACATTTTGAAATTGTCCCGTTTACACCGTTTGCACCGTTTAAACATGGTGTTGATCATTTAAATGGATCAATCATTTAGAGTTGTCAGCGTTCTGATCACCGGCACACAGTAAATATACGATCATAGGGGAAGTGTGCCTTCAGATTCGATGTGACCTAGTCTAACAAAGACTAAAGAGATTTTTATCTGGTTCGAACCACCTCGAGCAGTGTAATACCTTACGTCCAGAGGGCGAATTATCTCGATGATAATATTACAAAGATGAGATTCCTCTTTTCGCGAGAGAATTTAGAATGTGAACGAGTAAGGGTGCTTGCTCGAAAAGATACAAAGACCCTAGGCTTTAATAGAGCTCGTAGTTTTGTCTTTCGTGTGTTTGTGACTGTTACTTTGTGGTGATGTAGTGTCTCTTATGCTCATGCTCATGCTCTTTGGGCCTCCCTTTATGAGGGAGCTATGGGGTTACACATGACGGGTCCTACATGATCTTACCGTCTCGCCGACAGATGGATCCTTTCATCATTGTCACTATTATTTCACTTCGTTCAGGCATGGTCATGACCCGTCGCGTCGTGCGCAGCGACGGATACTGTGATGCTCGTTCGGCGCTACTGTGTCGGCTATAGTGCTGTCCTGTCTTGTCCAGCAGCCGTCACAGCTTTCTGCTGGAGTGTCGCCGTGGTGAATCTCGTCCCGTTCCGTCAAAATGAATGGCAGTTGTCTGTCAGAGTAAATGTACCACAACGCGATACCTACCCTAAGGGTCGCTCCCGGGGGTCGGCTTTCAGAGGCCGAGGTCTTCGCGCGCCCGCGCGGCTAAAACGCAACTGTCGTAGATCGTCGTTGAGGGTCGAAACCCGTGGACGCCCGACCTCTGTCTTGAAATTTTGTGTGTTCGAGCACGATACTCGAAGTACGTGATCGCGACAAAAGTATCTTAAATGAAATAGTTAGCCTTTGTTTGCGACCGTTTAGGAAAACACTCGCGCCGCAATGCAGTCATGCCACCGTTCGTCCTCACTAGTAAAAAGGAAAACAACCCTTTCGTTTAAAGATAGATTGAACCCTTACTTTATGACTAAATGGCTACTAACGTGGAGTGTGATAGAGCAAATGAACAATTTCACGCGCTCTCCCTCGAAACATGTCGACCGATGATTGAACCCAGTGCCCACACCACCAACGTGGTGAATTTCAGCTTACAGAGCATTTTACATGGCATTGACATACCCCCTTGCCAAAACAAAAGGGCGCATAGCACGTACATTAACAAAACAACGAAGTTTCACTTGCATACTCCCTCTATTTTTAAATTTTTATCATCGTTGATTTTTAATTTTAATTTTGATTATTTATTTTATTTAATTTTTTTATAAAAATAATATATTTTATTATAATTTAATTAATTATTAAAGTTATTTCAATCACAATTTAAAATTTTACATATTTAAACTTTTTTTTTTAAAAAAAAACGATTGTTACTGACATAGGAGCAGTAGCACGACCACAGTGAGACTGAAATAGGATGCGTCATGTGTGAAAGCGTCACGACGCATCATGCTGACATCCAGAAGCGAATTCCTGGTCACCTGGTCTGCTGGCCCGGTCATGGCGAAGGGCTGGCTCAGTCAGGAGTACTAGTAGACCCAAGCACAGCGACGCATGACAAAAAGTGGGAGAAGAAGAAATGGACTAGGCCTTGGCGTAGGGCAAAGCAAAGTCGACGACGAGGGAAAGGCCGTCAGCGCAACAGCGAGAGGACTGGAAGAAAAACGCACCGGCACCGCTAGACATGCGTCACAGGAGCAGACCAGATCTGTCGCGGCATCTCCCTGCACCCGCTTTCTCTCCTTTTGATGCCTGTCTCCTCCCCCGTTCCGCTTTTCCGCTTTATCTTTCTTTCTTCAGTTCGTGGAGGGCGCTGCTTCTCTCCAGTCACCACTGCGTTCAGAGCAGGCGCAATGCTTGCGAAGAAGGCAAAGCCAACAATGTTTTCAAATCAAGACAGTTTCTTTTCTACAGTATATTTCTTTCTGGACGAAGAACCTGACATTCCTTGGGAGAATTCCTCCAAACAGTCTGGCAAGACATCGTTTACCCGCAAGCCAAAAAGCAAGATGCAAATGCTCACTGAAGGCAAGATTCATTCCAATTCCTTAAGCTTTCACAAGATGTGCATCAGTTTCCAAACCCATCTACTAGTGTACAGCAGCCCTACACGAAAATATAGACATGTGCGTTCTACAATGTCTGATTCCCACTCGGCCAAGATGATGTAGATCAAGCATCCCAAGAAGCAAAAATACTCGAGATTCTTGTTAGATGAGGGTAAGAAAAGATAATAAATAACAGGAAGAGTTTGGGATGTGCTTGGCAATCATGGACTCGGCACTTACTAGTACATTTTACAAGTCTTCAAAAAGCCGACTCTATAGTTTAGCTCACGTCCTTTCAGCGTTAGCATGCGTGTCGGCAGAGCTCCTTTGACTCCAATTATTCAGAAACTGTGCCAATGGTAAACCAACAATCACTTCCACTGTTTGAGAGCACGCTCGGGATCGGTGATAAGATCATGCCCAAGGCTTCACCAATGGATCTCATGATGTAAAAAGTCAGTGGAGCAGTCACCAGTTACCCCTCTTCGTTTTCGAATTTTCTTACTGTTCTCTGATGAATACTCTTCGAATAAAGTCCTGGAACCTTCTTGAGTATAGCTTTGGGTCTACAGCAGAAATGGAGCCAGGGTTGACTTGGAAGGACTTGTAAGCATGCTCAAGCTTCTTAGTTATGTCATAGTCTTGAAGAATGTCGATTATTCCAAAGAAGAGGTATACATCACGCGGTCCCCCGCTAGGCGTGGTTATGAACAAGTGCCTTTCATTTAGGAGAAACTTGTCCAGTATTTTCTTCGATCTGCGCTCTGCCTGGGCAGGCATGTTCATACCTAGCTGGATCAATGGTTTCCTGATACAAGAATGCAGAGGTTGGATTAGAACAATAGAAAAGATTCGACAAGACCACCGGATGCAATAGCAAAAGTCTGGAATCTATTTAGAGTAAAAGGGTTAAAGTATCTCAATAGTTCCTTTATAAACATTTGACATAAACAAACAGACATGACCCCATGATGCTCCTTGTTTGTTGGCTGCAAAGGGAGCAACAAAGTAGTATCATGATGATAACATAAAATTACCTTACAAAAAAACAGAACATAAGATTCAGCGCTTTGCCATTATGGAGAGTGGCATTATCATTATACATGTCTGAACAAAAGTAGGCGAACAAACTAGTTAAATTTGAGAGCCAAAAGAATCCAGTTACGCTATCAATATGGTAACTGATTGCTAACAGGGTTTTGAGCATTATTACACTTAGTCCCTAAAGAGTAACTTTCATATTAAAAAACAGTTCACATCAAGTGGCACATCTATTCGAAGAGAGCATGAAAGTAATGAATTACCGAGAGTCAATAATGAAATCTCTGTCCTTGCTTCCAGATTCTGTAAAGCAAAGCTCACAAACATCACCACCACCTTCAAACGATTTTCTTTTGCCCGTGAATTCTGATAAGGCACATCATCAATGCCGGATCAAAATTAGTGGACTATCAGCATACAACAAAATATATGCATGCCATAATTTCAGATTATTTGAAAAGAACTGCGATCCATGCTACTCACTTGGCAATCCAATATATTGAGGTACACCTATCTTAGACATTGAGAAATCATTACGAAAGTGAACTCCTAACAACAAGCTGTAATCCATAATTCCTTGTGTCTCTAAGAATGTGCAGTCCATCTGAATTTGCCTGTGATACAAAGAGCCGAGTTAGGAATGATCGAACATGTTTTCTAAAATCAGATCATGAAGTTTAGTGTAATTAGCAACTCACTTCATAAGCTCCTCATACCAAAATCTTTGCAAGTGGAATGTATAATCAAGGTCGAGGTCCTTTAGAGTAGTGGTTTCATCTATCTTCTCTTCTGCTTTGTCAATAGTCCGACCATACGAGGAACCTTTAAGATCGAATCGTCTATGAATCTTATACTCTGAGCAGCAAAAGTTGCCCATTATAATGAACCGGACCTAGTTATTTACATTGGCATCATGTCATTCTCAAGATTATTTGCTTTGAATTCAAGAACATCCTAAGAGAGCTGTTTCTTACCTTGGGGCAGCCAGCCTGCTTAATGCAATGAGTGCCATAAAACCTTGTCAATAAAGTGGATTTGTGTCGACAGACATGTTCATAGTAGCTCCGCAGCATCCTAATTAGTACCTGCAAGCTAAAATTGAGTAAGCTAATGTTCACAGACCATCCAAATTTCGTATCTCTTTCATAAACAAGCAAAAATTGGTAGATAAAGATGCAAACAAATCTAACTTAAGAAAAGAGGACAGTTTTTTTTAATGGAAGAAGAGCTGGTATTGCAAAAAAAATAGCAAAAGCTCCTTTTCAGTTTTTAGATCTGATTTTTTAGAATCATTTCAGGCACAGAAGTAAAAATATGATCAGAGTGGTAAAAGAAACATGGAAATAAGAAGCAAGAATGTGAAAATCTACGAGATCAGAGTATCACACACTGACCTTCATTTCGGCCTTCTTCACGGTTTTAATCATGAATCGGTCATCTTGCGTAACGAAGAAGCAGCTCCCGCTCTTGCCCGGGGATGCCAGCTCCCGGAGCGTCTCGTTCCCGCAAATGGCGAGCATGTAGTCCGCAGGATCCACTCCGAACAGCTTTCTCAAGTGCCTGGGATCGCTCAGCATGTCAGCAATGTATCGATGCGCACAAAACAACTGCAGTTGACGAAATCCGTAACCAGCAGAGCAATGCTGCACCTGAATACGGCGGGGCAGTAGTCCTTCCACCGAAAGTCCATGGAATGGTGCGGCGGCGTGAGTTTGGACCCCTCCGGCGGAAACCGCGTCCACACCTTCTCCCGCGGGTCGAAGTCCGACGGCGAGAGTTTCCTGAACGGCAGCGCCGACGACTTTCCTACCGAGTAGCTATGTGTGGCATCGAGACCCGACCAATGTGAACACGCTCAGACGCCGAGCATTTTTGAGGTCCAAGGAAACGTGTAGCAGCAGGGAGAGAGGAGAGCATTGCTACCTTATGCCGAGCTGCAGGTTAAGCATCAGGCTGTAGCTCCGGTGCCCCTTGCAGATGGTCTCCCCGGGCCTCCTGGCCGCCTCCGCCTCCCTAAGCGGCGGCCTCGGCCGCGGCGGCGGCGGCGTCATCATCCGGCGGA
>BCLH01000001.1:224809-280820 GCA_001602315.1 Zoysia pacifica | reverse complement strand
ACCTCGCCGCCGATGACGCGCCACCGCGGCTCTAGCCCGTGGCCGAAGCACTCGCCGCCGCCCTGCTGCGCGGCCGCGGCGCGCAGCGGCATGGGCTCCGTGGGCGCCACTGCGCTACGCTAGTCGCTAGGTAGCAGTGTAGCACGGGTGCGGGTGTGGTGAGCGGGCGCGATCGACTTGACCTTCTATGGCAGTACTAGGTTTCGCATTTCGGGGACGGGGATGTGACGAGGCGAGAGAGAGAGAGAGAGGAGGGTCGGGAATGGCAGCGGCTCGCGCTCGGCTTCGGCGTGACGGCCGGAGAGGGAAGTGAAGGAAGGAGGTGGTGGTGGCTGGTGTGCCCGCCCTCACTTTCGCTTTCGGTTGCTTTTGTGCGCGTCGGCTTTGGCACGCGACGCGATGTCATCAGGCGGACGGGGAAGAGGAGAACACAGCCTACGGCGCTAGCGAGGCTGCGGCTTAAAAGGGACTCCCGCCCGGCGGGGACGGGCGACGGCGGCGCACGCGGCCGGGGCGCCGTCTCGACCGGCAGGCAGCAGGTGGAGGCCACGAGCCCAAGCCAGCGCGGCAGGCAGGCCCGTTTCTGCGGCTGTTCCCGCGAGTTTTGCGGCTAGATGGGCCCCCTTTCCTACGCGACTGATACTTGCGGCCAGGTATGCTAGCCCCTACCGGGTGATTGGCATTCACAATTTCTTGTGGCCACGTGGGCTGAAGGACAACCCGCTGGAAGCCCGTACGGAGGACTCCGCCCGGCCTTCAATATTGCAAGCTGGCAAGCCCACCGTGCTGGGTGGGCTATAACGTTGACACTATAAACGTTCGTACTGTTGATCTGTAAATCACGACTCATAATAGAGAGGGAGGAGCGGTACAGTTTGCAGACTTGGCTACCATGCAGGTTGCGTCAAGAATTGTCAACACTGGGAGTAGTTAGATCTTAAAAAGCTTGCGATGGGTGTTACATTGTTATGCCATTTCTAGCTTGGGAAATGCCACGTGCAAAAAAGTTTTCAATTTCATCTATTAATTCAACTTTAACTATTTGTTTGATTCAAAAAATTTGTTGAAATATGTAAAATTTTAAGTTGTGATTCAAATAACTCTAATGATAAATTAAATTATATCAAAATATATAAAATTTATAAAAAAATTTAAATAAGACAAATAATCAAAATTAAATTAAAAAATCAACGATGATATTAATTAAAAAACAAAAGAGTAAAAATGAAGGGTCCGTTCGCTTCAACTGAACTGCATGCTTCAACTGAACTGCACAGCAGCAACTACCCATTGCAAAAAGACTTGTGTCAACAGTACGTGCAACAACAGCCAACCAAAATAATCTCAACTGAACGGAGCCGAAATCCTCTTAACATAAAGCTGACCAATTAATTGCAATATCATAGTTGTAACAAAATGAACATTGTTGTTGGTATTAATTTCTCTATAGGTGTTTTTTAATGATGCTTATATTGTTGGACAAAACAATCTCTCACAAATACTTACATTAACGAACAAAGAGATTACATTCACTGTTTTTAAATTATTTTCAACGTTATGTTGTAATATCAATTTTAATTAATCATCTTATATAAAAATTTTTTAATCAATATCAGAAAATTTCCCAGCTATTAACCCGTCCCGCGCAACCACCAAAACAGTCGATAGGTTTTTTTTTTTTTTTTTTTTTGCACTTCCCCTTGGCGCGCCGCCGCCTAGGCGTGGGCGGGCGCCGCCAATCGCAGTAGTACAAGGGAGGCTCGAGCCTGCGGGCAGCAGGAGTCTCAGGCGGGAGGAATGGCGCAATCGCTGGAGCTGCTACTGATCCAATTTCTGATGCCGGACAACGACACGCGGCGGCAGGCGGAGGAGCAGATCCGGCGGCTGGCGCGCGATCCTCAGGTGGTGCCCGCGCTCGTCCACCACCTCCGCACGGCCAAGACCCCAAACGTCCGCCAGCTCGCCGCCGTGCTCCTTCGGAAGAAGATCACGTCCCACTGGCCAAAGCTTCCCCCACACGCCAAGGCATCATTAAAGGAAGCACTCATCGACTCCATCACTCTGGACCCCAGGTCCTTCCTAAACTACCTTTCCTCAATCCCTTTCGATTCTACCTGCCGGGGTAATTTAGAGGTTCTCGAATAACTGCAGCAAACCTTCCAGTTTGGGCGGCCAATTTAAAACGACATTCTGCTTGTGCAACGTTCGGAAGCTCGACACTCAATTTTGGATGAGTAGTTTTAATTTATATTCAGTGGCAGCTAAATATAGAACTATCATCATACCTAGGAGTACATTCTTTTCAACAATGCAAACTTAATTCTAGTGCACAAAGAGTTGAATGATCCAGGTCTTGCATTTTTAAATTGGTTAGGAGATAATGCATTGGATCAGAGCAGAGTTAACTAATGTAATGTATGCATATTTGGTTGAAATTCAAAACTTTCATTCTAACAAGTGTCTTCCTATAATAGTTGAGCATTTTGACACCTCACATCTGGCAAGAGGAAGTCTTGAATCTTATCAAGGCTGATTAATAGCTTTCATCCCTCCTCTAGTGCTCATTTTCATGCTGGGAAAGTTATGCGGTTTCATATGGGAACTAGACTCACCAGGAACAGGAAGTATCTGATATAAACAGCTCTGACAGTATATTTCTGTTTTGCCTGTTTAAATCTAAATTCTATAGTGAATCTTATATATTATTAAATTCTGTTAAAATGCATCAAATGTTGGGTTACAGTTCTGTTTACAACCGAAGGCCAAAACTAAAACAGTTGTTGTAGAATTTGATTTCTAAAAAAGTTATTAAATTTTACCTTATTCATTTGGATTTCAAATACTGAAGACTAACTAAGACATATTTAAATAGTTAATTCGTGAATATAAAGTTACCTAGTGCAAATGTTGGCAACAAAACTCTGCTCTTACTTCTTTTCAACCTGCCTTATATCTTCACATATACAGATATATTTCTATTAAGCTTAGAGATATTCTTTCTCTTTTTTATGCAGCCATCTTGTAAGGCGAGCCAACGCAAATGTTGTAAGCATTATAGCAAGTATGCTATCCCTGCAGGAGAGTGGCCAGAGTTGTTACCTTTCCTTTTCCACTGCAGCCAAAGTCCACAAGAAGATCATAGAGAGGTAAGTTTATCTTTGTGAAGTGGCATTCTTCAATCCAGGTAAAGAAAAGCAGATGACTATATAAAATATTCATATGAAGGAAAATGATATATACCTTTCGGTTCTGTATGTTGGATGAACATTAAGTGCTAGATACAATAAAAGCCTGTTTGCAAGGCCTTTTTCTTGTATTATTGCACATTCATAGTTTTCATATCAACAGTTGAAATTAAATTTCATCTTTTGGGTACATGGCTTCAGAAGCATGCTGGCCAGCCCTTGCACAATGGCATGTGCGCTAGTCTCTTAGACGCCTAAGGGGATAGTGAATTACTTAGAGCCTCAAGTCTTTATTTTGTTTCCTTCCTTTCAATTAATTTTGCTTTTGTGTGCCTGTGAACAACCCAGAAAATCACATAGTCGCTTATGCACATGTGCAACTAAATTGCATAATATGTTCATACTGTCCTGCAGTCGTAAATGTTTCTAACTGCCTTCAATTTCTCTTTTACTCTCTCTATGCTTGTGTTACTGGGGCCATGATGTTGAGAATTTGATGTTGTTTTCTTTACAGGTGGCATTGATTCTTTTCAGCTCCCTCACTGAAACTATGGGGACTACTTTTCGGTCTCATCTGAACAATTTACAACCTATTTTGCTGAAATGCCTGAAAGATGAGACTAGCTCGCGAGTTTGAATTGCAGCGCTAAAGTATGGTTTAGTTTCATAACAAGAAGCTTCTTTAAGTATAAAGCCTGATGACAGTTTACTAAGAATAAGCTAACTTTTTCTTGGTGCAACAGGGCTGTTGGATCATTCATAGAATATGTTAATGATGGAGGTGACATCGTGAGTTGTGCTTTCTAATCTCTGAATTGCTTACTAGGACCTGCTCTCTCAGATATGATGTTTCTTTAAAAAAATATTTTTTTGCCTGTAGCAAGTGATACTTTTGTTTTTTCTTCTATTCTCTATTTTTGTATCCTGTAATGTTGACTCGTTCGTATATCACTAGACAACTCTGTATGCCAACTAGCCCCTGGCTTGCTTCTCTTATGTAATTTTCTCAGTTTCAGCTCAGCCCTGTCTTTCAGTTTGGTTAGATCTGGTTTTCTGTTTTTGCTTTGCTGTATAGTTGCTTAGCTGCAGTTGTCCAGCTCCTGTACAGTTTGATTTCTTTGGGTTTCTTTGAACCCCCCATTCTTTAATATATACCACAGTAGGGGCTCCCCTACTGTATTTTCGTCAAAAAAAAAAAACTCTGTATGCCAACAAATATATCTGCAAAACAAAACTTCTCCCATGAGTCCCATAGAGCTATTTAGTATTTATTAATTATAATTCATCCATCTAGGAGAAGGAAAACCATGTAGTTGAGAACTTCCTGTTCTGAGGTTCATTGCGTGGCATATTTATTTTGGTTAGTCATTATTACTTAGTATATTATGGTTCTGCACAATATTCTTTCCGTGCCAGTGAGGAAATATTAAATAGTCCATGCAGAATGTGAGCATAGTCACTGCACAGTTTCAGTAATTTCCTTGATTTTAGGTGTTTTTCAGGTGTCTAAGCAGTCTTTCTGTTCTCCATTATTAATTCATACTACTGTGCAATTTGACTTCATGCTTGATGTCATGGATTATAACATTTAACACATTGCTATTGGCTGATTTTACGGTCATGTGTGGGTACAATTTGTAGGTAAAAATGTTTCGGGACTTTGTTCCCAGTATCCTGAATGTATCGAGACAATGTCTTGCTAATGGTGAGGAAGACGTTGCTTCCATTGCCTTTGAAATATTTGATGAACTAATTGAGTCTCCTGCGCCACTTCTTGGTGACACTGTGAGATCGATTGTTCAATTTTCTTTGGAAGTTTGTGCAAACCAAGATCTGGAAATAAATTTAAGGCAGCAGGTTTGATCTGCCATCAGCGCCCTTTAGTATTGATCTATCTAATTTACAAATTACTAACTTGTTTAAACTACTTAACTACCAGGCTATCCAGATAATTTCATGGCCTGTAAAATTTAAAGCATCTTTCCTGAAGAAGCACAAGCTGATTATACCTATTCTACAAGTTATGTGCCCCTTGCTTACAGAAACAGCTAATGAAGATGAGGATTCTGATCTAGCAGCAGATCGTTCTGCTGCCGAAGTCATTGATACTATGGCTATAAACTTACCAAGACATGTTCTTGGACCAGTGCTTGAGTTTGCTTCTGTGAGCTTTCATCGCATTAATCCTAAGTACCGGGAGGCTGCTGTTACATCACTCGGTGTTATCTCAGAGGGTTGCTGTGAACTTTTGAAAGATAAATTGGAGGATTGTCTGAAGATTGTACTGGAGGCTTTGAAGGATCAAGAGCAAATGGTTAGAGGTGCTGCCTCTTTTGCACTTGGTCAATTTGCTGAACACTTGCAGCCAGAAATATTATCTCACTATACAAGTGTACTTCCATGCATCCTAAATGCACTTGAAGACCCATCAGATGAAGTTAAGGTATGGAGTCAAATGAGATGACATTTTCTAGTCATAATGGGCAGAAATCTCTTCTAATGATCTAATTTGGATAATAAATTTGAAAATACCATGCATTTGCTCTTGCAGGAGAAATCATATTACGCCCTTGCAGCATTCTGTGAAGACATGGGTGAAGATATCCTACCATATTTGGATCCCTTAATATGCAGATTCGTTATGTCTTTGCAGAGCAGCTCCCGGAATCTGCAAGAGACATGCATGGTTTGTGTAGTAGTAACTAGTATAAAAATAGCTTTATATTTGGGGTTTTTTTTTTTTTTGCTTCATTTCACATTTAGTTTGACAATGTTGATATTTTTCTGCAGTCGGCAATTGGCTCAGTGGCAACTGCTGCAGAGCAGGCTTTTATGCCATATGCTGAGAAGGTTCTGGAAATGATGAAAGGTTTTATGGTGCTCACTAATGATGAAGATTTGTGTGCACGAGCTAGGGCTACGGAGGTTGTTGGGATAGTAGCAATGGCAGTTGGCAGAGCAAGGATTGAAGCAGTATTGCCTCCTTTTATTGAGGCAGCTATTTCTGTGAGTCTTAGTTTCAGTGTCCTCAGATGCTTTGACAGTGTTTAGTGCAACTCTTTATGCTCTTTGAACCTGCAGGGTTTTAGATTGAATTGCAGCGAACTTAGAGAATATACTCATGGTTTTTTTAGCAATGTTGCTGAGATTTTGGATGACAATTTTACCCAGGTAAAAAGGTGCCTACAAAATTTCTTCAATTATGATCAATATTTTATTTATGCATTTATTTGTGCTTGCAGTATCTCCCTCATGTTGTACCTCTTGTATTTTCTTCCTGCAACTTGGACGATGGTTCGGCTATAGACGTTGATGATGCTGATAGTGCTGACAATGGATTTGGTGGTGCTTCATCTGATGATGATGCTAATGATGAGCCAAGAGTTAGAAATATCAGTGTGAGGACTGGAGTGTTAGATGAGAGGGCTGCTGCAACACAGGCTATCGGATATTTTGCTCTTCACACAAAGAGTGCCTATGCTCCGTATCCTTAAAAAATGTAACGATAATGTTCAATTGGTTTGCCTTTTAAAAAATTCCTTAACTGACACATAGGTATATAGAGGAGTCACTGAAGATTTTAATTCGTCGCAGTGGGTATTTTCATGAAGATCTCAGGCTCCAGGCAATCATTCTTTACAACGTAATATCTTCCCTTCTTTTAGTTGATGCATGAGTTAGTGGGCCTTTGTTTCCCTTCATGTTTATGCATTGTTGTCTTTGTAGACATTTTAGTATCAATCTAAGTGGTTCAACCAAAGAAAATGCTATTGTAGATATCAAAAGTTCATAAAATGTATTTAGCGATTCTTCAAATGTATTATGCACTATTGCAAAGCTGTCTCAAGCATAACATGTAGTAAAACAAAAAGGACAGAGAATCCAATAAAGTGGTCTATGCTTCCTGAAATGGTGTACACTATTCCTATTCTGTCTGCTGAGGCTTCCTAGTTCTGACAGCAAGCTAATTACTCAGCCAATGCTAGCGCAGTGCTAGAGTTATATACTACTCCCTCCATTTTTTTTATTGTTGTAGTTGCTCGTAAGGACAAAAATTTTAATTCAAAAGTTAACTAGATTTGTTGTTCTAACGACAACAATATAAGAACGGCGGGAGTATGTATGATTACCACAAGAACATGTATTTATAGATTAGGATTACAACATAATGCTACTATTTACAGTGTTCCATGGACCATAATAGACATGGTTTTGTTGTTTTTCTATTAACTGTCACAATAATATCTTTCTTGCAGATATGCTAACTGCAGTTAAGGCAATACCGCCTACACATGCTGTGAGTATTCCATTATGCTTCTACTCATGCTATTCTGCTGTTCCTTCATCGATTTAGAGATGATTTCTCTAAAAGATATTAAAATTCTGATAGAGAGATCTTTTTCTATCATACAGGATGTCCTAGAGAAACAGAAGGATGTCCTTGGTAAATGTTGGATATAATATACTTCAGTTTAAGTCCATTTGTCATGGGGGGTGTTAAACAATAATTTGGGATATTTATTTTCCAGATACTGTTATGAACATTTATATCAAGACTATGACAGAAGATGATGACAAAGAGGTAGTTGCACAAGCATGTATGAGTGCATCAGACGCTGTGAAGGACTATGGTTTCACTGCAATTGAACCATGTATGATGCAGTCGTCCAGTATTAGGTGGCATCAAAATACAAGGTTGTATGCTGAAACTATCTGTTTATGCTTTTGTTCCAGACATATTAAGGCTTGCTGAGGCAACTCTAGTTCTTTTGCGTCAAGAAGCAAGCTGTCAGCAAATAGAGTCAGATGGTGAAGATGGCGATATCAACCATGACGAAGTCCTCATGGATGCAGTTTCAGATCTTTTGCCTGCTTTTGCAAAAGTGATGGGATCTTATTTTGATCCCATCTTTGCAAAATTGTTCGATCCCTTGATGAAGTTTGCTGTATGTGACTCTTCTTTTCCTCTCTCTATATGCAATGCACATGCTCCACATTCCAATTTATGTTTTTTTTCTTTTCTTTGCCTTATGTTTTTCATCGATTACTTTTTGTTCCTTTCTTTCCTTTTCTCTCTCTCTTTTCTAATCAGTTTCTTGCTGGCTCTTGCTGTTAATTGTGGGTTTCATATCTAGCCTACCCCAACTTGCTTGGGATGACTTTATTTTGTTGTTATTGTTGTTGTCGTCGTCGTCGTTTGAAATGCTTCCTTGAATAAATGCAGAAATCTCCCCATCCTCTCCAAGATAAGACTATGGTTGTTGCAACCTTAGCTGAGGTCGCCCAAGAAATGGGTGCTCCAATATCAGCTTATGTTGACGTAAGTTTCTAGCATTCTTAATTGTGAAGCTTCTTCATTTCATATACCTCTTGATGCTTCCTCAAATTTTTATTTTTTATCAGAGGATAATGCCTTTGGTGTTAAAAGAGCTTGCATCATTGATGCTACCAATAGGAGAAATGCGGCTTTCTGTGCTGGTGAAATATGCAAGAGAGGAGGTGCTGCAGCACTAAAGTATGTCAGTTCATAGTTGTTAAATTCTCTTACAATATGTCGGTACATGCTACATTAGTAGGGTTCAGGGAAACACGAAGAGTAACTTTCCGTCCTTTGAATCCATTTGCTCACTGGTTCTGGTTCATTAATTTGCAGATATTATGGGGATATACTTCATGCTTTGCATCCTTTATTTAGCAACTCTGAATCAGATGATGCAGTAAGAGATAATGCTGCTGGTGCTATTGCTAGGATGATTATGGCTCAGCCTCAGTCAATTCCTCTCAATCAGGTTTGCACAACTTTGCACATAGTGCAACTTCAGGTTGCAAATTTAAGAGCGTAACGAATGGTTGGTTGCAATCTTACAGGTTCTTCCAGTCTTCATCAAATCTCTGCCACTAAAAGAAGATCACGAAGAATCAATGACTGTCTACAATTGCGTTTGCAATTTGTTGTTGTCGTCGCATCCCCAGGTGATTCTTGATCCAAATCTCCATTGCTGTTATATATTCCTTTTTTTGCGACAATTGATGTTCTATATTCGTGAGTGGAACATGACATTTTTCTGTCACAGATCCTTCCCCTTGTGCTGAGGTGGTACATGTCTTTAGTCAAGTGGTAGTCTCACCAGATGAGGGTGACGAAGTGAAAATAAATATTGGCAAGGCGGTTTCACATTTGGTATCTGCTTATGGTCAGCAAATGCAGCCTATACTGAGTGCTCTGCAACCTGCTCATGCAAACGCATTGGCAGCATTTGCCAATAAAAGATGACCTTGGGGAAGCAGGTTTTTGGGTTTTTTTTTTTCGTTTTTTTTTTGTCACTGCTGAATTGTTGCGGTTCATTGGACCTGGTTAGAAGCTGGCGTGAGCGAGCAAAGTGGTTTTGGGTTGGCGAGCACAGATATTTTTCCAGAGTTGTGCTTGCATTGGAGCTGTGTACTGTGGTTTAGGTGCAGCCACAAGCCGACAGCTCAGCTGCAGAGTCCGCCTGTATTCAGGTTCCAGTTTTGGTTCTTTGTGTTGGTTTTGTTATTCTTTACCGGGACATGCAATTCATTGATTGGTGTCGTGTATATATATATAGCAAAATAGTATTTGATACATGGAATAAGTTATTTGCAACCTTATCTGTTAGTAGTACTCCGTATGTTGGTACTGCTCACACCACTTGTATGGTGATTCTTCTGGATTTCATCCTCACCTTGTTTCGCCCCAACTGGAAGCAGATGCTTTGCTTTTGTCCCGAATAGGAGGCAGTGCAGCTCAGGAATAAAGCAAGAATGTATAAACTTGTGGAAAGCTAGGAAAATTAGCAGAATGTTTACAGAAAAGAGTGAAATGTAGCATCAACATCACTGTCATGCGCCTCACCGACCAGGTAGCGCACCTGTTGCATCTCCACGACCGATCTCTTTTCGCGCCCTTCGGATAAGGTCGGTGTATTAGCGAAAGAGAACTGGATGAACGGAGTCGCCTGAGGCAAAGATCGAGGTCGATAACCATGTCGATCGTTGGATCGTCTCGTCCTTTCCTGTCTGCCTTTTCACCAAGATTCGCAACAACTTTGAATCGAGTTTTTTTTTTCCTGTGTTGTAATACAAGCTTTGTTGCCCTCTGCGGCTCTGCACGGAAGAATCGGAGTACAGTACACCAGACACCCTCACGGTACACCATGTCGCGCTCTACTTGTTCAAACAAAAGCAGAAATTACACAATTGCTGCTTCCAAGCTGTGTGAATAATGACGAGACCTGGTGCTTCAGAATTCCTGGATGGAACATATTCTCGGAATATTTTCTCATAGTTTGTTGTACGGTACCGATGTATAGTGTTGGAAATAAGCAAATCATGAAGTAGATATTTCAGCATCACACACAATATAGACGAAACAAAGCCTTCGATAAAATTCACCTTGGTTATTCATTTACAGCAGGAAAACTTCCACCTTCCACATTTTCTACCTCAAAAGTACATTGATACAATACAACTCTAGGTAGGAATTTGCGGTCGTTGACTAACAGCGCTCTGTTATGTTTAGCCAACTACACTATATAAACCCAAGGCAAGTCTGAAGCATGCAGCCAGCAAGATACTAGATAACACTGCTAGGTGTAGCTTTAATCAGGTGGCAGGAACAATCTCCACCACCAATGGCTTCGATGAAATGGTCTTTGATTGCAGACATCAATGGCATCAGTTTCAAGTACGCTTTACTGGCCTTTGAACATAAGATTTGTTCGGATCTTCAGTCTTTAGTTTAGGCGGTTTGATTTCACCTTTCCTTCCCTGTGCAAAGGATTTAATTAGTGTCTTACAGATTCATGAATAACAGGAGACTAGTTTCATGTATGCGCAACCAAACCTTCTTCCCTGTCTTCATGAAATCTCTCCAGCTAGAGACCTGCAAGCAGAAATCCATGGTATTATCACTACTCATACAACATTTGATACATGGTTGCTGGTACACGTAACATACCCGTTGGTCTTGGGTCTCCTCCCACTTCTCCTCGTGTTCTCTCTTCCTCTTCCACATCTCTTTTGTTTCCTCCTCATCCTTCTTGAGTCTTCCTTCTTCCTCTGATATCTGTGCAGCATCAACATGAATAAAGCCCATTGGATATTCATTTATTTTTTCAAATGATAAGATTCAAGAATTTTGAAACACTACCTTACCCTCATTTGCATTTTCCTCCTACGCCACTCTTTCTCCATCAAAATTTCACGAACTTTTATTATTAGCTGCTTCTGAAATTCATCTGACCGTTCAAACTGCTCTTCATATTTCCCCTGAATATAAGCAAACAAATCAGTAGGGAGTTACTCGAGAGCATGAAAGGTTTAAAAAAAAAGATCAAGCATCATGCAGAAGTAGGAAATTTATCATAACATTTCATCAGCATAGAATCACAGGGCCACAAAAATGACGTATGCCGATAAAACATTCTATCTGCTGGACTAACCACTGCTATTTGTGATTCCAGCAAATGAAACTTTTCAGACATTCCTATCTATGAAAAGTTGTTATTTCCCAATTTTCTAAAGTCTAATGTCACTGACAACTTCTACATGTTCTGTTCATGTGGGATAAGATGAACAATCAAGATAATGCTTGTAAGTTTAGCAAGAAATGCAAACCAGCAGTCAGCCAGTAGCTTAGCTAGCCAGTAAATATAGAATCCTATGACGACTGGGATGATTTTTAGATTATTTATAAATCCAAACTAGACTTCAGGCCTATGTTTAGTCATTTGATTCGTTGCATTGTAATTTTAAAATTGTGCTGTAGGTTCGATGGTTCACATCGTCGTCCAAAGACTGTCTTACCTCGTCGACTTGAGATTTTATCTTGGATGCACTGTCTTTCTTCAGCTCCTTTTTCCTCTTTGCCCTCATCTCTTCTGGATTTTCATCATGGAACAAGTGTGTTCAGTTCATGTTCTCTTTATTTAAGCTGAACAAAATATTAAACCTGAATCAAAAAGCATGATGCCAATGCAAAGCCAAGATGCCTAAAAAGGATCAAGCCATACCTTTTGCAGCATTAACTTGATCAAGAATATATCCTCTTTCTTCTGGATCAAGCAGAAGCTGCTGTGCTTTTGCCAGAGCTGTTCATAAGTACCATAAAGTTAGCAATAAGCAAGAAATGTATGTTTGTAACAGAGCAAGGACCAAGAATTTCAAATATAAACGGCCATTTTTAGCGACCCTGTGGCACAGTGGCAGAACAAAAGTATTCGAGCTTTTACAAGGATATCTACTGAAACAGCTGAGATTCTTTGACTCTCTTGAAAAACATACCTCCTACAGGAATGTTACAAAAAAATGGATGATCATAGGTCAACAATAATATATATTAATCTTAGTGAATCTAATTGAAACAACACACATTTCATATCCAATGCTATTCCTTGGTAGAATTCTGTGAATAACTGTATTTGATTATCTCGTGAAATTTGAATACTAGAAACTAATTTAACTAAATTTATGTCCAGTTCCCTTCAAGTATATGAACTAATACCCCGTTTTCCTGTGAAATGAAAAGATTTGAATGAACACCTGCAAGGATTGGTTTCTTGTGAAATGAAATAGATATGAACACCTGAAAACACTCTTTTTGATTTGTAGGCTATCCAGAATTACCCACTGGTATTTGTTACTTGATGGTTTATATCATTGCACAATTCATAATGAAAACATATCCAGATACAGCATAGAACAATGCAATGCCATATTATGATCTGGAATTACAGCAGCACCAAACTTATTGTGCTCTACTAGTGTCACTGGTAACTATGTTTCAACCTGCAAAAGCTTCTTGTGCCTTCGGATGCTTGCATTTATCAGGATGGACCAACAATGACAACTGCAGAAGCATAAGGGAAAAAAGCTATTAGATCCAGACACAAAGTAGAATCAACAAAAAGAATTCTAGATATTGAAACCATTTCCATACCTTCCTATATTGCTTCTTGACCTCATCTGGAGATGAATCAAAGGACAACTTAAGATGCTCAAAGGGGTTTAACTTGAAGCAACCAAGAATCCTATAAAAGTTTCAATGTATCAGGAAGGGAAATATAACTATGAAGAAGATAAATGTCAGGACATATCATCCCATTTGCCTTTTTCTACTGCAAAATTCCTTAAGTTCCTTATAAGTCAAGTTGATTATTGATTAACTTTCATGACTGCAATTGGTGAAGAAAAAATCTACTATTTAGAAATGGTAAGGAAAACAAAATAAAGCTCAAATACCATCCATTACTTTTTTTTATTGGTTTTGGTCTGTTCTTGCTCTCTTGTATTAAACTAATATATGCAATAGAAAACTGAAATATGCCAAATAAATTAGTAACTTGGAAAGTTTTTACAAGACGTGAACCTTCAGTTTAATCAGGGAACTAGAAAATTACGCTTCAAATTGGATTATGAGTTCAGCCACGCAACTAACTGGTTATGCTAAACGGATTCCCGAAATTTTAGCAAAACTTAAGCATTCAGCCGGAGCTAAATATGACGGTGCACACGTGACGAACATTAGCGGGGCCAAACGGAAGAGATCTGAAGTTACACCACGAGAAGGTATTCGCACAGAAATGACACCGTCAGAGCAGATAAAAGGGTGAGAGTGGGAGACCTGATGACTTCGTTGTTGCGCTCTGCCTCGCTGACCTCCGCGAGGAAGCTCTTGAGTAGCTTGTCCTCGTCGGCCTCCGACGACCCCATCAAGACAGCGGTGGGAAGGAGCCAGGGAGGGGACGGCGCGGGCTCGCGGTCGTGGTTGGGCCCGCGCGGCTTTGGCTCGGGGAGGGCGACGACGAGGCGACAACAGAGCGTCGCGCGGAGGGGGATGATGGGATGGGAGTCCGTGGCTGAACGGACGGCTCAGATTTGTTGTGCTCGGAAGGTGCTAGGCCGCCTGTGCACGATACGATCCGATGCATCGCATCATGGGCTGATTTTACGCGCGGGTGTTGTGCGGCCCAGTATTGAGCTCGGAGCCGGTCGCAGAACTGGCACAGCGCGGTTGGAGTACAAACAAGTACTGTACCTTGCGTCGTGTCATTATGCCAAAATCATGAAACACCGCTATGCAGAATCAGAAAGTACAGAGTCAAATGGTACTTTATAATTATACCATCTTGTATAATCACCGATAGCCAGCCTTTCAGATTGATTGTACACTTCTACGCCAAATACCACCAATTTATACCCTACGATAAATGTGTGTACAGTACGCAACACGACCCACTAGTGCCCGTCGTCGCGCTTGTGGAGGATCTTCCCCGCCAGCACGGCCGCCTCGATGACCCCGCGGATGACCGACGCCGTGCGGCCGACGTCGCACTCGTTCCCCGGGAACGTCGACCCAGCCGGGCTCACCCTGTCCACGCAGCGCAGCAGGTCCTCGTTGCACCGCGTGTTCAGGTAGTCATCTGCAGGCGCGGAAAGACACCAACAAGTCAGCGGCAAAGTGACCGTGCGCGCACGAACGCGACGAGGCGACGCGGCGGCGACACATGTACGCCGGAACCACCACTCGTTCGCGCACCCGGTGCGCTCGAGCGAGTGCGGGGGAACTGGCTAGATACGCAATCATAGGTTCGGCGCCGAGCGGCCGAAGCGTCGAGGCGCGGCAACCGCCCGTGCCGAAAAGGAAGTGACGCGACCGGCCATCCAACGCCGCCGGCGTAGTAGCTGGCGCAACTGCCGGTTGTTCGGGCCGCGCCGACGAACCCGTCGGTTGCCAAGGTAGACTAAACTCACGGAAGTCAAACATGGGGCATGCCACCACCTGCGATCGTGTTAGGTGGCGCGTCAGTTCGCGAACACCTGGCGTGAAGCCGAGCAGGCTAGGTGGGGACGGCTTTTGTGCCGCTAGTATCACGTCTTCGTGCAGTTCTTGTTCTGATAATGATCAGACATTTCGCTGTTTCAGAGGAGGGCGGAGCTGAGGGAGACGTACTGTTGTGTGTGGCGACGCAGTGGTCGTGGACCATGCAGCAGGCGTCGAGGGCGTCGCAGGGGGTCTCGCCGGGGCAGCCGCTGTACATGATGCCGCAGTACTTGCCGTACCTCAGCAGCGGCGGGACTTCCGGGGACCGATCAAGGAAAACAGAAAGGCAAACGCCGGTCAGTTACTCCATTCTCCAAATTCCACTGGTGAACGTACTGATCCTCATAGGAAAGCTACCAAAACAGAGTACAAGAACATGGAGGAAGAAAAACATGGCGAAGTTTCAGTCAAACTTCATTCTCTGAAACAGTATGGTGGGAGGAACGACATTCGGTCAGGGTTGTGGCGTCCTTACCCGTGCAGAAGGCGGATTCGCATGTCCGGCTGCACCCATGGCTCCCCTGCGGAGAACAACGAGCAGACCACGAATCACTGAATCAATCCGTCAGCGGCTCCAACAGCAATTGCGGAACCTCAGCCTCCCGCTGGTCCTTACCGCCGGTGGCGTCCCGAGCAGGTTGCCGACGTTGAGCGCCTGCGAGTCCGTCGCGAGCAGGAGGATCAGCAGCAGCAGCAGAGAGCACCGAGAGGACACGAGAACGGATGCCATTCTCGTTGTGTCCGCTTCTCAGCTTCGCTTCGTGGGTTGTGGTGTTCGAGAGAGAACTGGATAGGCGGGCAGCGGGCGAAGGGTCGATTGGTCTGCCTCCGCCTCTCCAGGTGCCCGCGGCCGGCGAGTTATTTATAAGCACCGGCGTTTGGACTGATCCGGAGAAGACGAAGCTGAAGAGAGCGCGTGTGATTGTTCGTGGGGAATGGATCGGGGGAGTCGCGTACTTGGGGAAGCAGAAGCTTCGACCCTCGCCCCAAAGACAAGATCGCAAGACGCCCTGGCGAGCGGTGTGACAGCCACTGATGGATCGTTGTACGGTCGTGCAGTCGTGCTGATTGAAGTACTATTTCTTCGTAGAACGATAAACTGCAGACATAACATCATACCATAGCGTGCGTAATATTCGATCTAAATGTGTACTTATTTCGTGTTCGCGACTGCAAGTTGGTCGCGCGATGCGGATCTCTCGCGGATCCTATGCTGCAGCCTGCAGGGCTGATTATTGTGACGAGGCCTGGCAGCTCACAAGTTGCCATCACCGCATGGCGTTGCCGGACAACCTTCTGACCTACACGTCTCTTGGAGTCTTGGTCTTGGGCATGTAACAATGTGATGACATCATTCAAGAAATTTTATTTACTCCATCCGTTTTTAAATTTGATGTCATAATTAATTTTAAATATTAATTTTGATTATTCATCTTATTTAAAAAATTTGTTCAAATATGTAGAATTTAAAATTGTGATTCAAATAACTCTAATAATAAATTAAATTATAACAAATTATATAATATTTATCAAAATTTTAAAAAAATATGAATGATTATAATTGATGTTAAAAATCAACAGTGACATCAATTTAAGAACAGATAAAGTATTTATTTAAACCCTTACCTTTTCTGTTCTTTTCATGTAAAGACTCACCAACCAACTGAAAGAATACGTGATATTTGACCACATGCGTGCGAGTCCACGGCTTACGCACCATCACCAATCATGATTACTTAAATGTTTTTTTTTTTTGAAATAATTTACTTAAATGTTTTAGAAACGAGATTACAAAACTGGAGGCTGTTCGGACGTCCTTCTGAAGAACCAGCAAAGGGCGATGACTGGGCAACCGCCGAGAACCAGCCCCCAACCGTTGCGCAATGTCTAATGCGTGGCTCCTCCCGGTGCGTGTTGTCGTCAAGAACGACTGGAACATTGCACCCAATGCAATTATGCGTGTGCTGAAGTTCTCTTCCAGTTTTTATGTAATCTGAGTTGAAGCTGCTTACGAGCTCAGTTCAGGTGGAGCTAGCTCAGAGGAGACATGGTGACCGCAACAAGGCATCATGTGGCAAACCAAGCACGCATCCCTTTACATGGAATCAGCCTACCAACACGAAGGACGGCCGAAAGAAATCAACAAAACACTGCGTCTTGACGGAACCCCATGCACCCTGGCCCAGGTTAGTGAAGCCTACCAATCACAGCCAGATTGTCCATGGAAGCCCACAAGATCACTAACTGGTAAAAAAAAAGGAGTAATGTCTCTCAAGTAAATAGTTTTCAGAAAATTGAGTTCTGTGCATGCATATAATTTGCCACGTATTGCTATTGAAAATCTTTCTAAAATTTATATGGTATATGTACACGTATTTATTTGAGCTACTACAAACTTCGGTGGCGTTTGGCAACCTGGAAATGAAAGGTGGATCAAAAATTAAAAAAACAGATGAATAGCTAAAATTTAATAAAATGAAAGAGTAAACTATCCAATTTTTCTTTTTCCATTTCCCAATCGCCATTCTCCAAACATCACCCGTGTAGACCACCGAGAGGCCCACTGACGCACCTTCTGGGCTGTAATGGATGCTTCTATTCTTCAGGCTGGCCCGTTTGTAAGTGGGCCCAATCAAGCTTTGTGGCTTTGTGCCGCCGTGCTGACAAATGACGGCAAGGCGTTGGCACCCATAACGAGCCGAAAACTTCTGCAACTAGAAGTACTACTACTAGTTTAATTCCAGTACTCCAGCTTAGCTCCTGAATACGAGTATAGAAACACCGCGCGAAGACGTCCTGCCGCGTTTGACCGTAGCCACAAACAAGCAGCCTAGGAGGAGCCAAAATTTTAAAACCGGCTCAAAAGATTCTGCCGATCCCCGCGCGACCCGCCGGCAGGAGAAACTTCCGGATCCACCAGCACCGCCCATTTTACAGCAAGGCCTATCGGGCAGTAATCTGTCAGAGCAATTCAGCGTCTCTAACAGTAGTCTAAAAAGTGGCTTTTAGAGCTAGCCAACAAAATTTTGAAACTTATTTTAATTACTTTTTCTAACAGCTCTCTTAAATACTCTTTTGTTATTTAATTGATATTATCATTGACTTCGAATATCAACTTTGATCATTCGTTTTATTAAAAAAAATTAGCTTAAATGTATAAAATTTTAAGTTCTGATTCAAATAACTCTAATAATAAATTAAATTATAACAAAATATATAATATTTATTATTTTTAATAAGACAAATAATTAAAATTGATATTCGAAATCAACGGCAACATTAATTAAAGAATAGAGAGAGTATACGTCAATAGAGTTTAAATTTGTGCTAAGTCAATAATCGAACCCATTTTCACTTGCACAAAAGATGGGATTGGGACCAAGACCGTAAAAGGTGGAGACCTGTTAGAGGAGGTTTTCACTTTTTTTTCTCATAATTTGATTTAGAAAGAATTATTAGGATTGAATATGCTCTAATATAATATACTGTATGTGACCTTTGTGTTACATGTTCATGAAAAATATGTCTATCCGCTTTGCTTTCAAGTAAGAGCAATTTCTTCTTAAGTAAATATAGCTGTCGTAGTTCTCAATTTGCACGGTTGTTCGAGTATATTTCATCATATGTGGTTAGCTGCAGGGTACAGCTCTGTGTCTGTACGCTATATTCTAAGAATTATCGAGTAATTGTCTCTCATTGCATAAGTATTCCGTAACCTATAGACAATTGCTCATTTTTATCGATTTATAATCGATGGTTAATATCAGCCAATAAAAGTGAATTATGCTGCAGTGAATCCACGGTGCTGACGGGTCGATTGATAAACCGGGTACTCTGGCGGATATTTGACCATCCCCCTGATAAAAGTAATCAGGCCGCTTTTCAACACGGTCATGTAAAAGGCGGTCCGCAACGCGCTCCCCTGCGGCCCCGTGCTGGATTTGCGACGCGTGTACAGGATGGAGATCGGACGGGCGCTGGAAACGGCGATTCTTTGGCGCAGCCGAGGCTCAAGTCGACGATTTTTCGGCTCTTATCGCAGCCCACGACGGCGATTTGTGGGCATCTTCGAGCCTGGCCTTCCCTTCCCCGGCGCCGATCCAAAGTCGTGGGCCCTCCGCTGTCCGCTGCCCACGGAACAAGGACCGGCAACAGCCATGGCCACTGCCACGGAGCCCCCAAGTGCCGCACTAGCTCCCAGGACCACGGACAGTCGTCGTCTCCTTCGTCACCGGCCACTGCCGTGTCTTCATCGCCGTCGTCCTCCCGTACCTTTGTAGCATAGTGACGCCATGTGAGCACTGATCTATCGGAATCAAGAAACGCAAGCCCAACATGAAAAGGAGAGGAAGAAGGATTGCGGGGAGAGGTAGCATAACTATTTGTTACAAGGAAAGGCATCTTATCTCTTCCTCCCGTGATATTGAGAACCATCGAAAATATTTACTCTACATTTTCTTTGTTTCTGTCTCCTTTCCTCTTCGTTGGGACAGATCTCACCTCCTACCTCCCTCTTCGAATGTCCTGCTGCTTCAGCAAAGCATCCCATTCGCATGCTTCAGTAGCCCATCCGACACATGAAGGATCAAACATAGGTGGTCGGAGCACAGACGCTCTTGGGGGCAGTGGCTGGTAATGGAGGAGACTTTGAACGGTGCCAGGGAGGAGAACCATCGAATCTCCAGCAACTCGCTTGGACGCCTCGTCCCGCGGCTCGCTCTCGAGGAACCCGTCTGAACTCCAATCGGTTCCATCGTCCGACAGCACAGGACCACGGCGGCAGCAGCAGCGCGCTGGAGGACATCGGCGGCGGCGTGCTGGAGGACGCGGCAGCGGCGGCGACTTGGTGGAGCAGTGAGGCGGAGGCGAGTTGCATCCATTGCGTGTGGAGCCGAGCTGCAGGACCACGGCGGTGGTGGCAACGGAGAGTTCGGCAGCGGAATGAGATTCGAATTGGGATCGAGCCGTCCGCTTCGAGCTCACCAGCGAGGAGCCGCAGGAGGAGGCGTCAAAGCGAGTCGTTGGAGGTGCCGTTCGATGGCTCTGCAGGTACACGCGTCGCAAATCTAGCACGGGGCCGCAACGGAGCGCGCTGCAGACCGCCCGCAGAGAATTTTTTTTTCCCGTGTAAAAACCGCGGTGTTCACCATTCAGGTCCGAGCTGTAAGACGGCCGTAGTTGCTGGTGCGGACGATCAGACCTGTCCACATCGCGCTAGATCCCAGGTCCCCTCTCGTCACTTTTATAGTAGAGACAACCACTCGCCAAGCCACTACACACCGCCCCGCTCGATCGGCAACGACAGCTCGGCGAAGTCCAAGCGCCTTCTCCTCCACAGCACACCCTCGCGCTCCCGCCGCGTTGATGTGCACCAGCATTCCACGCCGCGCCCTTTGCCACTACCAGTCTGCCTCCGCCCACCGACATCGCGTGCCGCGGCTGGCGAGGGGTTGGTCGGTTGCTGCTGTCTGAGCACCAGTCTCCTGTCCGATCGATCGAGGACACTCAAGACAGTATGGTTGTCGGTTGCTGTCGGCGTAGAGACAGTAGACCGGCAGCGGCCGGCGGGCTGCTCGGTTCTTGGCTCCTCGTCGCCGTCCTCCTACTCCTCTCGTCCTTCCTCGGCCCCACCGTTTTCGTGGCCGTCGACGCCGCCCGCACGTCCGCGTTCGTCGTCGCGGCTCCAGCGCCGATGGCTCTGGCGCCGTCTCCCGAAGACATGGTCGGAGACTGCAAGCGGAAGGTGCCCACCGGATCCAACCCGTTGCACAACAGATGACGAGAGGCCGGGCGGCAAGATCAGTCGATGAAAGGGAAAGCGGCGGAGCGATGTAGATGGCACATTGCTCGTTCTGAGACAGCGAGCGGCAGGGCAATGTGGCAGAGAGCCTACGGTTTCGAGGTTTGACGATCGATGATGCGGCCGCCGTAAGCTTCTGATTCTGCTTCTTTTCTCCTCCGTGTTTTGAGACTTTTTGTTCACTTGGGGCTCCGTCAGATCAAGTAAGAGGAAGTAAGGACAAGGGTACCGTCCTTCGCACTAAGCTAGTTGCTCTTAGAGTCTTGTTTTAGTACGGGCAAGTTTCATGCTTTTTTTTACTAGTATAAACATTCATGTACTCAATTTTTTGTGTTTCACGAGAAATAAGTATTTGTTCATATAATTTTCATTCTCTGTTCTGCGTCTTTAAGAGATGTACTTGTAGTTTCGCGCACTTCTTCTTTCATTGGATTCCAAGGTCAATGAGGATCTGTTTTCCGACCATTCATACAGTTCAATTGACTTCAAGAAGTTCGCAGCTGCTTCTTGCCCCTGCTGCCTTGACTTACTCCCAATGCAACAGCTCTCAACCTTGTTAATGGCAGGCGAAATCCTACTGGTTTTGGATTAGTACTACCAGTAGCTGGGTGGTATTCCTGGAGTGTATGGGTGTCAGTGGCGTTGGATAGAGCTTTTTTTCGGTGAAGTTGATGCAAGAAGGCTTGTCTGGATGCATGGGAAGTGCATGCAAGCAAAACTGGTTGCTGACCGAGCATGCTAGAGCATTTTAACAGTTCTATCAAAAAATCACCTCAAATAGTATTTTTTTTGGGCCAACCAAAAAAATTTGGGGCTTTACTTTATTCATCTCCTCTAACAGTTCATCTAAATATAATTTAAATTTGAATCCAATAAACAATCGATCTCACTGTCAGTGATAAAATTAAGACTCTAAAAAATTATCTAAGATGTACCTCCGAATCTGAATACAGAAATTTGAGGGGACCTTTGAAAGTGAAGTGTTTAAAAAAGTTGTTGGAGGAGGTTTTTTACACTTCTTATAATTTAATTTAAAGAAAGCTAATGAGGATCTTTTTATAGATGCTCTTACCACCGTCCAAAAACCAGTCAAGACAAGCCTATGCCGCTACTCTGACGAAGAATTTGACTTCGCCATTTTTATATTTAGATAGACGTTTCAAACATCACCAAGTTGCAAATTTTAAAATGTACATGTTCCAGATTTCGATTAATGTCTCGAAAAAGCTCACGGTTAAACTAATCTGTTAGCAGTGTACATTAGTTTAGTGACTGAGTAAAATATAGTACCACTAGTCCAGTACCCAGTAGGTTCTGGCTGGTCACAGATACAGCAGTTCTTGGTGTTTCCGGATCCAAAATCAGTGCTGCATATTGTACCCTGAAACAAGTACTACCACATGCAAACTCGCTCCTTGTATCAAGTGCACGGAACGCAATACTAGGAGCACTCCGTTGCTCGACCGGAACCGCGCACCTTCTTCGTGGGATTCATAGGCGACCTTGGCGTCTTCCTCTTGGAAGCTTGCCGCTACCTGGCCGTGCACGCAGCTGCTGAGCGCGAGGGCGCGTGTGCGGTGGCGCAGCTTAACGCACAAGGCGCCGGGAAAGGTGCCCTCCGCTCCCTGCCTCCTCCGCACGATCCACGACGCGTTTCTGAATCCGTCGCGCCCCTCTATCTTTCACAGCGTTCATCCAGATCATCGATCCGTCTCAAGTCTCTCAACGCAATGAACAGAACATCAGCGTGCGTGTGAGTTGGGGGGAGGAAGTTAATGGCCATAGAAGTGCGGTCCGTGGTCTATCGTTTGATTAATCCGTGGAAAGCTTCGGGTCACGAAGCTCAAGAGATTCCCGTTTCCACGGCGATGGCAAGGTCGCCGACCACTGCCTGGGGCGCCACGGTTTCCGGGCGTTGTTTATCCCTTCGAAGGCGTTGAATGTTTGCTGCCGTGCGCACATTAATGACGGTCACGTGAGATGGAAGCCACCTCGCTTAGCCGTGCGACCCGCGTTGGTCACAGGTTTTACAAACCGAGTAACGGTTTCAGTTTTTTTTTAAAAAAAAAATTAATCGATCAAATCTGTTATTTAACCGTTTTACTATATTATACATTAAAAAAACTGATGCTCTGTTAAAACTGAATCGAATCGATTTTATTGATTTTTATGAAATCCGATCAGTTTTTGATCGGTTTTAAAAACGCTGGTTAGTCGTCGTGGTTCCTCTCTTCTAGCGGATCAGTCGTCAGCTCGCTCCGTCGCTCGAGAGAGCAAGGCTCGTGTTAATCCCTCCGTCTCTCGACTCTCTGTGGTCTCAGCTTTGGGCCTTCGGCGCCGCGACGTGGTAGATATAAGATGTTGGGCCCAATCTTTTTGCGCTGTAGTAAGAGCCCATCCCAATTCTAAGCCTTTGAACCAAACTTCTTTCAGCCCAGATGTTAAAAGAAAAAGCCTCTTTCAGCCACAGCCCAAGATCGACTTCTGTGCCTTGCAGACCGGACACACTTTCTTTACTCGGATTCCTTCTCCGACAGGCGGCACCGGCGGTCGACACGCCGTCGATTCCACCACTGACCGCCCCCGCCCCGGTAGCGATTGCCTCCGGACTCCGGCTCCCGATGCCTCTCCTTCTTCTGCTACTCCTCCTCCTTCCCCCGCGGTGCGCCTCCGCGCGAGCGGCGGTGATCGACGACGCGTCGGTGTCGAGGTCCGTCTTCCCCATGGACGGGGACGTGGCGTGGGTGGTGCAGGTCAGCGACCTACATATCAGCGCGTACAGCCCGGAGCGCGCGGCCGACCTCGCGCACCTCCTCGGCGACGCCCTGCGGATCATCCGGCCCCACCTCCTCCTCGTTACCGGCGACATCACCGGTGGGTCCTCTACTCCTGCTCTCGTCTCTCTTGTTTGGCACGCATATTTGAGAAGCATACGTGTACTGAAATACACGTACCTTTGTAAATGACCATTCAACAAATAATTGGTACGATCCTAGACACATAGTACGATCATAGACCACATAATTAAGTAATAAAATTAAACTTTCCCAAAACATACTGCTCCTTAATGTATGTGCATCTAATATTCAAATCCATAAAAACTTCTCTTGCGTTTTCGAGAAAAAAATCTAAAAAATTCATGTCTAAAATACCAAGTGATACAGTCCAGTAATTTTTGTTCGTTTGATGATTTTTCAGTGCAGTTTCATAGTTTCTGTTGGAAAGTCATTGAACAGTAATAATTGACCAAGAGCTTAATCAAGAGAACGCATTAAACTTATCCGTAGTATATTGACTTGCTACTATAGTAAATGGAAGTCCTGGTTAGAATAGTCAGGTAATAGGATAAGCATCCATGCAATTAGTATGATTGTTCGCACTTGTTATGTTTATAATACCTCTCATAAATTCCTTCTAACTTCCCTTTTCCATTCTCATGTTAATAAAGATGCAAAGAATGAGGGAAGGACAACCTCAAGACAGGATGAATACGAATGGATTACCTACAAGAAAACTATTGATACAATTGTTGGAAAAGGTGGTATTAGTAGGAGCAGGATACTTGATATTAGAGGCAATCATGATACATATGGAGTGCCCTACAGAGGAGGAGAATTGGATTTCTTCTCAACTTATAGCGTTAGCTCACTGCTTGAGCGATTGAGCACCATCAATAGTATAGTGCTTCAGGTATGACTTGTCCCTATCCCAGTGGTAATGCTAAGCTTCCGTTCCATACTCAAATCCTATTATCTAAATTTTTGTTGATTTATTATCTCTGCTTGTTTAAAGGCATAAACTGTAACATGTTTACTTGCAAAGAATAAATGCTAAATGTTATAGACTAGAAACCTACCAATAGAGCTTGGCAAATTATGTTCGAAATGTCATTCATGGTTAACTGGTACTGCCTTTGTCCCAAAATATAAGCATTCCTGGCTATGCTTGTCCTGTGCCATTATTACTTGTATCCTAGGTTGGAGGTAGTACAAGCACTAGTATCCCATTTTGAATGTCACCCTTTTTGAGTATCATTTTTTTGAGACCAAGTATCAATTACTATCTACTCATGAACACACATTTGTACCTTCACAATTCTGGAACTGAATTTTGTCCTAAAGGGACACTCTAGGGTGATAGAAGGTACCTCTTCATGGGCATTGATGATACAATGAGCGTTGGCATTCGTTTTCCTGCAAATCTATTTGGTCATCCAACTGATAAGAGGATAGAAGCAGTTAATTCGGAGCTTCAGTACTGGTCCAATCATTCTGATACTCCAATTACGAAAGTTGTTTTTGGACATTTCCCAATGTCATTCACTACTACATCTGAAAAAGGACAGCGTTATGAAAGTGTATTTGCAAGGCAGTCAATCTCAGCATATTTGTGTGGTCATCTGCATGCAAAGGTTAGTAGGCAGCTTTGGAGGTATCATGAAATAAGAACAACAGCAATAGAAGATCAGAAGTCAAGCTTTTGGGAATGGGAACTTGGAGACTGGAAGGACTCCAGATTGATCAGGATTTTGGCAATAGATAGAGGTGCAGTCTCCTTCATAGACAATACATTAAAACAGACATTCCAAACTTCTATCTTGATAACATATCCAACAGATTCAAGAAGTATGAACATGTTGGAATCAAAGAAGTGGTCACTGAGAAATGATATAAATGTTCTTGTTTTCTCTCATCAAATTATCCGCAATCTAAGCGCAAGAGTCTTTGACTCACATAATGAGTTTAAGACAGTGGAGGAGATACCGCTGCAGCCTGTTTCCAGCACTTCTGCTGAGAGACCTTTGTTCCATGCCAAATGGAATGCTGAAAACTACAGAAGTCCATCCCCTACCCGCTATTGGTTGCAAGTATTCATGCTCGACTCTCGTGGTGTAAAGACTTCAAGTGAGCGGAGACCATTTTCAGTTGATGGGAAGATGGCAATTCAACCAAGGCCATGGCTCAACTATCTGGCTTTAGAGGTTCAGTGGGACCACATGTATCAAGTTCTTCTAAGCAGTAGTTTGGCCTTCACCATTGTATTGTTGTTCACCCCCAAACTGTTGTATTATTTTGTGAGGCGTAGTTCATCATACCAAATGTGGTCTGTGTCAGTTTTATCATCCCCTATCCGGCAGAGAAAGACGTACTTTTGGTTGGTCTGGTTTTTAATGGAGGGTGCAAGGAGTAAACCTTTCTGGTTGTCTCTGGTCATTTATGTTCTCTGGCTCATTGAAATGCCATGGTTTTGGGGTCGTGCAACATCTGAAAATGGAGAAATTGCTCAAATGTACTTATCTGGATGGAGTATGCCATTTTATGGCATGGGATTTTTAGGCGAAAAACTGAGCAACCCAGATGTGCTTGTCATCACACTGCCTTTCCTTTATCTGGTGGTTCTCCCTGTAATAGTCCTTGTATATGGCTTGTTTGCACAAAATGCAATTGCTTGCTTGCGATACAGCAGGAGAACAGAGCATGCTACTAGCTCCGCTAATATATCTAATGAATCAGCATTATTGGTGCCAATTTCCTCAAGGGCTTTAGTAAAGAAATTATCTGGCAAAATTATATCCGTGTTGATCCAGTTTTGTGGTAGCTGGACACGGAGGGGTCTTCTACTTGCATGCTTCATCACTGCCGCAATACATTTGAAGGTATGTGTTGCTTGAATTCTCTTATGTTGCAATTATTCATTTATTATTATTGTTGGTGATGTAGATTTGGGATTCTTGCAGTTGTGTTCAAAGCTAATGTCAGCATATGGATCGGCACCAGTGGCCCTGTCTCCGCCATTGACATGGATGCCATTGTTATTATTAGGCGTTGCTGCCTATTTTACAATGCCCCCTGCCGATTAACGCCTACGGCCTACAGCTCAGATAACTCCATTGTATATAAGGTCTCGATTCCATCTATATTAAGTAAAGATGATGTAAAGCTTTTGTTTTTTCATTTTTCAGATAAGTTCATAAGAATATCCTTGGCAAAAAAAAGAAAGAAAGCCGAGCACGACTCCTATCCCTTTCTTATTAGTCATCACCACATCGACAGTTTGATCCCGGTATGTGTTACACAATCTGTTAAACATTGTTGTATGAGGCTAGCTTGTACCAGAAATTGAAGTAGAAACTCCTGTTGTATGGGAGTGTTTTGCACTTAAATTGGGATGCCACGAATTGCCAAAAAAAAAGAAACCCGTTGTTTTCAAATCAAACTGAAGAGGATCCTTGCATACTCCAGGAAACTAAGTAAACATCCCACAACTTCAACACAGTAATTTCCCAACTTCGTCCCTAGAATCTACTCATGTTGTATTCGGTTACACATCAGATATCAGATAAGGATATAATGAGAACGTAATTTTAATTCATAATAGACAAGGAAATAATGTGAACGTCGCAGCAACCTTGCTACCCTTGGCGGTACATTAGAGGAACATACTCCGTCGCTACAAACCTTAGTCAGAATACCGGAGAGAGGTCCATTAGGTATTAATAAGCTAGTCATGCACACGGATGAAATTAAGAATATCAAGATCACCGAGAATACAAGTCAAGAAGCATGAAATAGATAACCAAACCATATCACTGAGAATGCAAGTCAAGAAGCATATAGATAACCAAACCATAACTGAGTTCATTGCTAGATCCAGAAGCAACATCCAGAAGACAGCAACGGCATACAAAAGCACAACGATCACAACAGCCTAGACTTCGCCCGCCGCGCTAATCCTGTCCATGATGTTCGCCACGACCTCCTTGGACTGACGGAGCAGGACGATGCTCTTCTTGAGGCGCTCACGCTTCGTGCCCGTGCTCGGCGACGGAGAAAGCATCCTCTCCACGCCGGCGAACTTGTTGGCCAACAGCTCGTTGCTCAGCTCCTCCTCCAGATCTTTCTCCACGAGCCGCTTCCTGCTGAGGAGAACATGCAGAGCCAGGCCGTCAATGAGCCTCAGAACGATGCTCTTCCAGTGCGCAGTCAGACGCGCCGCCCTGAGGTCAAAAGCCTTCCCTGCTAAATCAGCGTGCACCCTCAGATGGGCCACCTCCACCGCCCCAAAGCCTTCCAGGGCAATCCTCGAGGTGGCGTTTGGTATTCTGAAAATAAAGATGGGTTGATTGAGAAATAGATAAATGGTTGAGATTTAATGAGATGAAATAATAAACGATTCAGATTTTTTTTTTCTTCCAATCACAGTCCCGGTCCCATTTCCGGTTCTCCAAACGTCAACCGATGGTTTGGACTTGTCCTCGACGGCCTCCATGAACTTGTCATAGCCCTCCATGATCTCCGTCCAGGTCTTCATGTAGTCCGGGTTCACCGTGTAATGGGCCGCCAGCTCCATTTCAATGAGTTCCTTGACGTGCTGCGCCGAACGCGCCCGCGCCTTGTCCATGAGGCTCTGGACGGCGCGGCGGCATGACGCATGCATCTGTGGGAAGTTGTCGGAGTGCTTCAGCAGGACTTTCATCACAAGGTCCTCGACGTACTGCCAGACACCATTGACAAGGTCTTGAGGCACCTGGTCGATCGTCTCTACCTTCTTCTTAAGCATGACGAGGAACGCGGAGCGCGGAAGGAAGTTGGGGAGGTTAATGCCCTTGGTCTCCTCCAGAATGCGCACCTCCTCCTCCAGGAACAGCTCGTTGGCGCTCCGCGGGCACTGCGTCGGCAGTTTCTTCGCGTAGTCCGTCAGCATCTCAGCGATGCGCGCCGTGCCGTGGAACTCGCGCTCGTCAGGGAACTCGTGGAAGTCGCCCCTGACAAGCACCTTCTCAAGGGACGTGCACACCTGCTTGACGATATGGAAGAAGACCCTTACCGCGTCGGCGACGTTGTTGAGGTCCGGCGGCATCTGGTCGAGCTCGACGCTGCTGCAGGACGTGCACACCAGCTTGACGATATGGAAGAAGACCCTGACCGCGTCGGCGATGTCAGGGAGGCACTTGGCGATGATGGAGGCCTGAATCTGCATAAGCCGCTGGGCGAGGACCGGGATTACGACCATGGACTTGTCGATCTTCGAGAGCAACGGGTGGTACTTGAAGAGCCTCTCCTCCTCGACGCTCGCCTGGTCATATTCCATGGTGCCTCGAGCAGGCCCTCGGGCGCCTTGTCGACCTTGGTGACCACGGCGAGCGTGCGCTCCCCGGTGCGGTCCACCTGCTGCGACATGCGGATGGACTCGCACGTGGGGAAGTCCACCGTAGCCGAGAGCACGTTCAGGATGATGCTCTCCTTGGGCGCGATGTACTCTATGATCTTGGCCACCTGGTCGTAGATGTCCTCCGGCTGGCCCTGCACCGGCACGCGCGTGATGCCGGGGAGGTAGACGACAGTGAGGTCCGGCACGCCCCGCTTCCGCACGACGAGGGTGATGGGCGCGTCGGAGATGCCCTTGCCGCTCCCGGCGATCTCCGCGGTCGCCGCGTTCATGGCGTCCGCGACCTTGGCCTCCGTGGTGGCCACGACGCGGCCGTTGCTGTGCTCGAGCTGGAGCTTCGGCGCGTCCACAGAGGGGTCGTCCTGGAGCCGCATCACGAGCGGCACGCGCGTGCAGATGCCCTGCCCGCGCGGCAGGCTGATGCTGGCCAGTGACTCGAGCACGCTGGACTGGTCGCCGACGACCACGATGGTGGGCAGCTGGATGCCCTCCTGCGGCACCTTCAGGTGGCGCAGCCGATGCACCGCGTCGAGGAGCGGGCGGATCTGGTCGTCGTACGAGGCCGCGATGGCGCTCGCCGTGTCGTCGCCGGCCGCGCCCGCGCCCTCGGTGTCGTCGCCGGCGTTGGCCTGCTTAGACCCCATCTGAGGCTTCTTGGTCATCCTGTAAGCTGGGGAGTCGTGTTGTACGGTGCTGGTTTGGAGTTGCCGTTCTTTGAGTGACGCCGATGCTACGATGGCCAGCTTGTTATATGCGGCGCGGTGGTAGGCGAAGGGGCGCGCTCCCGGCTCTGAAGACAGTGCGTTCGGTACCGGGAAGCTGTAGGGGCGCCTCTGGGAATTGGAACGCTTGGAGGGTGACTGGTTTCCGGTATAACCCTCCGGCAGGCTCTTTCGATCCAGTTAGCGCATGATTAAGTTACTGAAGCATCGTCAGTCTGGTTGCGTGTGTCGTTAAACGCGTGATTAGTTTTCTAGATGGCTCAGCTGTCTCGCATGTTTTCGTGCAAAAATCTGCGCTCAAGCTAACTCGTTGAATACGAGAATAAAACTTGTTTCCTGCAAGCCTGACTCGCTAGCTGTAGACTCGCGGATCATGATGCGCTGTTGCTCGTCCAGTGCATGCGCCTATTGTGTAGCCAAAGTTTTTCTCCCCGTTAAAAATAGAGATGATATAATGCTTGAGTTATCATAACTGTTCGTTTGATCAGATTTAATAATAAAAAATATTAAAATAATAGATCTGATATTAAAAATAATAGACTCGATATAAAAAAATAATAAATTTAGTATCAATTTTTAAAAATCAACGACTGAGATTAATTAACGAGTTATCTCGAGTACTCATCCTAGCCCAAGTCGCTCTCCATTAAAAATCAAAATTGTAGAGCAAATGGCCTGGGCAGCAATGCAGGCCCACAACTTCCGGCATCACGAGAAACTAGAAAGGCCCATATCCTCTCGTTTGGAGGTTAGCTAGCCAAAAATAACTTTTCTCCAAAAAACGAAAGCTAGCCCAAATTAACTCATTTTTTCTCACGCTTTATTGGTTTGCCATGGTGGTGAACCATACGTATGGAAGTTTTTTCCCCCTCCTCCCCTTTACGGCTCTACCCAAGAAATGCTACACTTGCAAACAAATTTTACAAACTACTTAGTACATACAATTTATATGAACAGTGGACTCAACTCACCATAAACTATTTCTGATGTCAGTAGTACGAAAGTAGTTTGGAAGATTTCTGATGTGAGTACGTAAGAGTAAGAGTAACTCGTAAATGACTCGGTTTGCAAGACTGTTGCGTAGATTTTTTTCCCACTCCATGTCAAGAAAAAATAGTGGATAACTGAATATATATAATTGAAACTCTAAATTCAGTAATTGTTCGGTTATTCTGACACATGGATTCAAACCAAGTCTAACCGAACAAATCTTAAAAGTTCTGCTGCCAACCAGACATATCGGTGTAGGATGACAGTCTGTCAGTCTGCATTACAAACCAACAACCAAAAGCAACGTACAGAATGCGAACACTATGCCGTACTATTGATCACTCAGTCTAGGATGACAGCCTCCATTCCAAGCCCTCCTGGTACCGCAGCGACAACCAAACCATTCCATAAACTGTTCCATGACTTCCGCTCCATCAATGGGGGCTACGCTGCTGAAGAGTGAATACAGCTCAAGGACACCCATAGAAATGAGCATAATTGATAAGGCTCAGTCTTCCGTGCTGGAGTACGTGCAAGCAACTTCTTTACAAGTTGGATGCGTGCCTAGGATTTTTTAGAATAGAAGCACCAGGTCAGGACCAGATAGCATGGTGCAGTGGGATTGGATTTGGATCATAAAGAGGTTTCCTTCCATCACAAAAACCAACCTATGAACAAAGCGTGCACGTACTAATCATACAGAACACTACCTCCTCTCTCTCAAAAAAAAAATCACGAAATAAAGTAACAAACAAAATCAAGTACTGAAACCTCTACTTCAGCAGAACAAACCTGAATTGGAGGAGGGGAAAATAATTTGTGAAAAAGAAAACAAATCCTAAAATCTCTCAACTCAGACTATAACCTTCCTTTTCCTTTTCAAACAATCGCGTATGCCTCAGAAGATGGCACCATGATTCAGCATTATGCAGCTTTGGAACCTGGAAGACCTAATCATTCCTACAACCACCACGACAGGCAAGCAGTGCTGGACCAGCGCAAAAGGCAGCCATGCTTCCGGTCCACAGGCAGAACGAGCAGAACCGCCCCAATAATCAGGCCATTAACCTTGCAACGGGACCGTCGTCCGTCGCCGATGCGGTCCTTTGGATCATCCCAATCGAGCCACCAAGCCCGATCAATAAAATCCATGTATCAAGCTAGGTACGAGTGGTGATCTGCAAGGCATAAGAGTTTCAGGACGTTAGCGCTGGTAATAGTCAAAACCGTGCAACTTTCTGAACATTCAAGGAAGATAGCATGTTGATAGTGTAGGGACTGTTTATGTGATCATTATTCAGTGATCATCCAACTTGAATTTAGTATAAGCTAAGATTCGAGTTTAAAGTATCACCGTCTGAATTTTGGATTAAAGGCTATAGTGCTAGTACTTTTTATTCAAAGAAGTTATATGGGTATACGCATAGAAATCAGAATTATACACTCGTCGCCAATACATGCTGGTCTGCACACTCGGTTAGCAGTAAATCTCTAAATTGCAGGTTGTAAGCAAATACAAATAAAAAACATCATAGAAACAAGAAACTTACCACGTGTATACATGAACTTGCTATGCTGAATTTGCAGCAAAGGCATCGCCGGCATTCCTAACTTGAAGATCAACATTGCGGAGCTCACGAAGATGCTGCAAGATCTCCTGCAGAAGGTTCATGCCCTTGTCTCCTTTTTTCAGGGACTTTATGCAGTGCCTCAGGAATTCTTTGTCCGCCTCCAGTGCCTGCAATCTTTCATACACATGATCAACCTCCTCTATTATTGCCAGCCTCTCCTGTTCTTTCTCCTGCACAGAATCTGATTTCATCGTCGAGTTTTCGGATTCTTCTTCTCCTACCCTTGCGGCTGCCATCTGATCACAGCTCTCATCACCAGCTGCATCAAACAGAGGCAGAAGACTCTTTCCTCTGCAAATGGAAATCCTGCCGCCAGAATTTGTTCTGTCACTGGTGGAACCATATTCCGGAGGAGACAGGAGACCATCCGTTGATAGGTCAAAATCATTGACAGAACGGGCAGCGGCGGCATTGCCGGCGTTGATGTCATCGTCTTCCAATGTGAAGAGCCTCTCCTCCAGCGTCTTGAGCTCCTCCAAGATGGACAGCCGCTCCATCTCGAAGTACGTCAAGGAATCGTCCAAAGCCGCGAGGTGAGTCGTGCCATCTTGACCTGTCATGGAGCCAAGAGCAGCATCAGACGAGCTCTGAAGGTTGCCGCCGTCCGGGGACTCGCCGAGCTCGCAGTCGGAGGGCTCGTCGCCGTCCTCGCTGCTGGAAGTCACGTAAGTGCCACTGCCACTTGGACTGGCGATGACCCCATTGGCCTTCAAACCTGGTGTCCTCCTCTCCCTGTCCTCGTAGTGCTGCACCTTCTGCCGGTACAGCTCGAGCTCCCTCTCCAGCTCCTGCTTCTCCCGCTCCCTCTTGGTGACCAGCTCGTTCAGCAGCTGCAGCGCCTCCTGGTCGTACTCCGACTGCTCCTCCATCATCCGCTGGTACTGCAGCGCCTCCATCTGCATCGCCGCCTTCTCCTCCTGCAGCCTGTTGATCATCGCCATCGTCTGGTTCGTCGCGATGGCCGCGGCGTTCCGCTCTTCCTCCAGCTCCGCGTACAGCGCACTCAGTGCCTTCCGCTCCGCCTGCAGCGCCGATTTCAGCTGGTCCACGCTGGAAGGCTCGACGCCGTCCATCTCGCTCGCCACGCTCCCGTCCAAGGATAGCGACAGCGATCGTTTCCGCTCGAGCAGGAACATTCTGTCCGTCGTGTCCGAGCGTTGTGTCGCGACGCCGTACGTCGGTGTCTCAGGTGCCCTGTCTTCTTCAGGAGTATCGTTCTGTTCATGTGGTAGGTGGTCTAGCCTCGTAGTGTCGGTCACCTTCTCTTGTTCCACTTTACTTCGGTCTAATCCACAAAAGTTAAAATTGATTTCAGTGTAAGAACACTTAGTGGGAGAATATAATATGCGGAGTAATGTTAAATCACTGTACTGTAGGAGTACCTTGCTCAGTTGGGGCTGCATCCTGGAGGCTTTCCAATGGTGATGGCTGATCGTCTGGAACGGCCAGTGGAGTGGGCGGCTCCTCCACGGCTGCCGATTCACGTTCGCATATCTCGCTTCCGATTGACACCTCACAGTTCGTGTCCACCTCTGCTGCTGCGGTGTCATCTTCATGAACTGCTTCTGTGACTGAAGACAAGAACCATGAGACAGGATTCTACTGACAAGAACTGAAACTGAACGTGAGAAACATATAACGAGATTACCTTGAGGCACAGCAACGTGTTCTTCAGCAGCATCTTCTTCCACCGGGAGAATGTAACTCTCATCGGGATCAGATGTTGCAGTCTCTGGATGGGGGATGGGGTTGACGGGCACAAGATAGTCCCCGATGCCATCAGCGGGCGTCGCAATCGCAGAATTCAACATCCTCTTCTCCTCCAGAACCACTCCGATATCAACATCCCTCGGATCTTGCTCGTGATCTGCACGATTCGTGGTGTAGCCCTCTTCTACATCACGCTGCAAACCTGATTCATCGGCGATGGTCATCTGGTCGAGCGCCACCACCGGTACCAACCGGTCGTCCTCGGGCACGATCTCGTCGCCCTGAACCATGGCTTCCAAGGACCCATCCTCCACGGCAGCCGCCTTCTCGTCCTGCTGTCCTTGGACTTGCACCTCGCCTTGCTGCCGTGGGCATTCAGACTCTTCTTGCTCGTCCTCTTCCTCTTCATGCTCTTCTTGAGCCAGCAGAGCATAGCCGTGGTCTTCGGCTTGGTGCTCTTGGACTTGCACCTCGCCTTGCTGCTGTTGGCAATCAAACTCTTCGTGCTCCTCCTCTTCCTCGTCATGCTCTTCTTGAGCCAGTAGAGCATAGCCATGGTCTTCCTCCTCCTCCTCAGTTATCTTCTCCGCGACGACATGGTTTTCGCTCGCATCTTGCAGCACGCGCGGAGAAGTCCGTACGACAGCCTGGCAGCAAGAACAGGCCATCGCGGCACCCTTCTCCCCTGCATCGCTTCTCATCTCCTTGCACGAAGACAGGCACCCCTCGCACATACCGCAGGTCTCGGCGAGCCGACTGTGGCTGAGGCAGTACCGCAGCGCGGAGATCTCCGCGGCGTGCTCGCCGCACAGGACATCCCGCAGCCGCGGCGCGCCGCCACCGTCCGCCTGAAACAGCCGGTCGACGCGGGAGCAGAGGAGGCAGGGCGGCGCGAGCCCGAAGTAGTCCGCGAACCTGGCGATGGCGTAGGTAAGCAGGCCGTTGATCAGGAGCAGCGCGATGAGGACCCACTCCAGCGCCGCGTGCGCCAGCGCGGACGTGACCCTGTGCGTCCTCCGGTGGAGCGCGGCCGCCAGCTTCCCCGCCACCACAGCCGACGCCGCCATGGCTGCTTCCTCTACGATTACGGCCCCTACGGCCGCAGCATAGGAAACAGCGCTCCCCTGGTCTTGCCCTGCCCGGACCGGAAGGAAGGGATCCCCTTGCGCCGTGAGAGAGAGGAAAGCGTGTGGAAGAATGCTCGCTAGCGGCGACCAGCAAAGGCCGGTCGGATGGAATGAGATGGAAGGGTGGTGGCTGGATGATGAGTTGTTTTGAAGCCTCCGGCCGCTTTCGCCTTTCGGAGGAGAAAGGCCGGGTCATTGGACCCCATGAACGAAAGGAAAAGCTTTGATTTTGCACGACGGGATGGAGGGAAGGAAGGACGACTCGGTTAGCCCAGTACTACGATTTTCCTGTTTGATGCGGCGGGGGTAATTGGAAACGGTCCCCGTTAGTAAACCCAAAAAGGAACGATAAGCCGCACGGTGAGAAAAATGGCTCAAATTCATAGCTACGCAGTCTGCACGGGTGACAGGACTGGTGGCGCCATGACGCGAGGTAGAAAACCAGTGAAGAACGCGGGCACGCTGGCGACGAGGGCGCACGTACGAATCCGCGGATGGTTTCGTCGTTGACGGGGACAGGGAGAACGGCCTGGCGCGGGGCCGGGGACGGCTGGACTCCTGATCGCAGTTGATTGCGCGGCCCCGTCGGCGCCCCCACCCGCCACCGACCCGGCGCGCTTTCGGCCGCGCCCTTTGATCTTTTCTATTCTCCGTTCGCTGACGGCCACATCTCCGGGTGTCCGTCCGCTTTGGGCCGGCGCAGCACGGCGCCACCCCCACCGGGCGAGTAATGCTCCACCGAGCACCGTTGATTCGTTTCCGTCCAGGTTTCTATAGCCAGCTTCGAGAGCTGTCGGTGGACTACGCAGCCAAGGAGCTGCGCTTGGAGAGATTATGACCTCTTCTCCGAAATCGGCACTTCAAGGAAGATTCCTGTTTCATCTTCAGGTTTAGCAGTACCTGCAAGCGCGATCACAGTACTTCCATGCTGAAATCCAATCGCCGTGCCTCATGTCTTTTCCGGCTTACGTTTTGGCACCGCACAATGCCAAGTTCTCATCATGCAGTCTACATTGCAGCCAAGGCGTCGACCTGGACACGCCACGGTTTTTAGAGTTGAAACGTATCCGGACAATCCCCAACCAAATAAAAGGTTCCGAGACGGATCATGTAACGAAAATCATCAATAAAAACAAAGAGAACTGCTTGCAGCGGCGACGCCAATCCAAGCGCCGCCGCCGACCGAGAGAACGCAGACGGATCACAGCGCCTACGAGCACAACCCACCTGGCGCGCGCGACGATCCAGCGCACCAACCACCAGCGGGCACCAGCCACAGGCCCACAAGCCACAGCCCACAGCCAACTAGCCAGGCACCCGTCCCGGTCTGGCCACCACCGAGAAAGCCACCCGAACCCCAGCCCGGCCGACATCTCCCGATCCGGCCGCGGCGTCTCCCCCTTCTCCCCTTCCGCCGCGCCCGCGGCTGTCCGCGGCGGCGTCGCCTCTCGAGAAGTCCAAACCGTCCCCGAATCGGCAGGGGCCTCCAAATTCCCGATCTTTCGGTGCCCCACAAAGGCCGCGGCGATGAACCGGATCCCGTCCGTCTCGCTGCGGGGCGGGGCGGACGCGGACGCCGCCGCCGCCGCCGTCGACCCCGCGGCGCTGGCGCAGTGGGTGCGGGCCTTCTGCGTCATCCGGTTCGACCTGGAGCGCGGGCAGCTGGTGGAGGCCTGCTACCCGCCCGACGCGCTGTCCGCCGGCGGCCTCGACCGCCTCGTTGCGTTCTCCTCCTTCCCGGACTCCATGTCGCACCACCTCCCGCGCCACCGCTCCTCCGTCCACGACTCGCTCTTCTCCTTCCGCGTGCCGGACACGTCCTCCCCGCGCCGGGCCTTCCTCTACGGCTTCGTCTTCAACCGCCAGCGCCAGGACGAGCGCCTTCCCCGCGGCGGCGAGCAGAAGTCCGTCGTCATACTGTCCCACGCGCCCTACTCCTCGCTCTTCCGGCTCCTGCTGCAGATCCTCGGCCCGCTCTGCTTCGACATCGGCCCCTCCGCGCTGGCCATGGTGGCGTCGCACGTCGCCGCGTGGCCGCCGCCGGCGCCGGGTCGCCCCATGGAGCTCCCCATCGGCAGCGCCGCGCTACGTGTGCACCTCCCGCCTGCGGCCGACGACCCTGGCCCGCCGCCCGCGCTGCTGCCAGCGAACACCTCGGTGCCGTACGGGCTCTTTCACGACGCAGACCTGTTTGCATCTTTCCGTGGCCTGCTCCTTCACCTGTGGACGCTCTGGGAGCTCATGGTGGTGGGTGAGCCCGTGCTGGTTGTGGCTCCGTCCCCGGCTCAATGCTCAGAGGCTGTGACTGCGCTGGTTAGCCTTGCTGCTCCGCTCTTGTACAGTGTGGACTTCCGGCCGTACTTCACAATCCATGATCCGGACTTTGCTCGCTTAAACGCACTCGCAGAAGGCGAGGTGTTCCCACCAATGGTGCTTGGAGTTACCAACTTGTTTTTCTTGAAGAGATTGAAGAGTATTGCCAACGTTGTATCTGTTGGTAGCCCGAACCCAAATTCGACAAGAGTTCTACCAGTGGGTGGCCAATCACCAGGAAATGGAGCCAATGGGACGCCAGGGAAGCTCATGCTTGAGAAACTTGCAATCAATAAGTTTTCTCCTACTGGCCTATTGAATTCCATCAAATTGAGAAGGGAAGGGCCTCTTTCTCTCATGACTGAGCACAAAGAGGCACTATGGAGTTCATATTCGCCAACCACAAAGCCCGATATTTCAGTTCTTAATAGGCTGATTGATGCTGGTGTGTCACCACGGATTGAGGAGTCAATGTCAGTTGTCAACAATGAGATTTTGCGACGTCATTTCTTGGAGCTAACGACCAACTTCCTAGCTCCTTTTGGGCCGTACCTAAGAACTACAACACCATCAGAAGGAAGCTCTCCTTTTGTTGATCCACCATTACTGCCACCATTTCACGCAGATGAGTTTCTCAATGGTTTGGCTGCTAGAGGTCCGGGGAAATTTTTGTCCAAAAGGATGAGGTCCAATTGGTTGAACCTATATCGGTGAGCCAGAATTATCTTTGTGAGGCAATTTGGATAGTTTCTTCTTTGAATTATTTCCTTGCTGACATGAGAACGAAGCATGACACCGATTTCTCATCTTTTAACAGGAGATTCCTAGAAGGCCCTAATTTCATGCCTTGGTTCCGGCAAAGACGTGCTGCTGCAGATCAAGAACAGCAGAGGCTCTGGAGGCATGCTCGCATTAATGTTGAAATTGAAAAGCTAATGGCAAAGATGACTGAATTGGAGAGGATTGATTCTTTCAATGCTATTGAGCGATATCTTCTCAGGGAGATAGAGGTAACTTTCTTCGTTATTCATATTTTCTTAACGATCTTATGTACTAAGTTCTGCAATGCCTAGTATATATAGTTTCTATTTTCTGTCATGGTTATACCAGCAGCTAGAATTTTATTCTTCACTTAGCTTGCTCAAAATCCTTATTAATCTTCTATTTAGTTATCTATTTTGTATAGAAATAGCAGCGGTCCTAATGTTTGTTCTATATTTCTGTTCTTGTTCTCCCCCCAGAACTCTGGAACAGGAGGTCCTGATTCACAAGCAGCGTGCGAGAAATTGAAACACAGCCTCCAATCAGTATTCAGTGTCCTCCCAAACGATATGCAACAGCTCTTGCTTTCCAACCCTAAAAGAGCTGTTCTTCTTCAAGGTAGCAAAGAAAAAGCCCCAGGGCCCAATGGCATTGTTGCTGAGACAAGTTTGTAGCAGTCCCCTTTTCTTTTCTCTGTAACACTACAACTGTGATTTTTTATCCATATATAATGCAAAAAAATCTCAATTTATTCTTGCCTGCTGAGATGACTCAATCTCCTTTGGATAAGTCTCTTTCTTTCCTTCATTTACTCTGTAAACTTTCAGCCTCCAAATTCAAATTTATTTATTAATTTTTTTGTAAAGGAGCAGCTAAACTGCAAGGTCCATAACCCTTTTGTCCGGGTTTCGTTTCGTTTCAGTTCGCATCAACATGGTGAACGTCAATAGATGCATGTTTTTCACTATGTAAAATATCCACATCTTCCATGAAATTGTAAGATCGCAGGATCACCATTCATATGACATAGTGAACGCCAATAAAAGCAGCAGGACTGTTCTATGATTATAACAAACACCCCGTTATATATTTTGTTCTAGCATTATAACAAAACATAGTTTTTTTTTCCGAAAACAAAACAAAACATGATTTGTAAGGACTTGGCTTTAGTAGGTTTTCCTGCTGCTGAGAAGAAAAGTTCATCCACCAGTCCTGGATTGCTCTGCCTCTTGCCTGGTCTTGTTAAGCTCCTGCATACCTTCTGCTCATGATCAGGTGCTGCCTACTCAAATCAACATATTGTTGTCAGTTCAAAAAATCACTCTATTTTCCCCTCCTGCCAACTGGGATTCACACCTAACCTTGGGTTTTATGAGAAAACCCATCGCTGCAGCATGTGTTTACCTACTGTTCTTCCCATGTTGTACCTACGCATGACACGGTACAACATGGGGTGATACAGCTTCCAGTCGCGGAGCGCTCTCTCGCCAAGCCACCCGCCACCCGGCTACTAAAACAGTGAAAACACATTGTCAGCTGCTAGCTTAGCTGCAGCTCTGAAAAAGTTTCAATGGCGCCTTGTGCTCAGGGACCGTACGACGATGGAGCTCTTGGTTCCGGCGGGCCGGCGCTCATCGTGGGCGCCACCGGCTACATCGGCCGCTTCGTCGCCGAAGCCTGCCTGGACAGTGGCCGCAAGACGTGCATCCTTGTCCGCCCCGGCAACGCCTGCCCCGCGCGCGCCGCTGCAGTGGACGCGCTCCGGCAGAAGGGTGCCGTTGTCGTCGAGGTAAGCCTGCCACACGCAGCCCAATGTAGCATGCATAGCCACATTTGTCGTAATTTTCGCCTGAGCCAACGGGTGAGTGTTGTCTTGGCCAGGGGGGCTGTGTCGAGACGGCGCTCCGCGCGCACGGCGTCGAGGTGGTGATCTCGGTGATGGGCGGCGCCAACATCCTCGACCAGCTCAGCCTGATCGACGCCATCCGAACAGCCGGCACGGTGAAGGTGCACACGGACATATGCCTATAGGCCCTATACCATACCTGAACGAAGTGATGAACGCCTTTGCCTTTCCCTTGGAACGCGCGGGCTTGACACGTTGGTTCTTTGTGTGTGTGGGTGTGGGCTCGCAGAGGTTTCTGCCGTCCGAATTCGGGCACGACGTGGACCGCGCGCGGCCGGTGGGCGCGGGGCTCGGGTTCTACGAGGAGAAGCGTCGGGTGAGGCGCGCGGCGGAGGCGTCGGGGGTGCCGTACACCTACATCTGCTGCAACTCCATCGCCGGCTGGCCGTACTTCGACAACACGCACCCGTCGGAGGTGCCGCCGCCGCTCGACCGCTTCCAGATCTACGGCGACGGCACCGTCAGAGGTCCCGCCCTGCGACATCATCACGTTCTTGATCAACATATCGTCATTATTTATTTATGACAATGGACGCAGTCTTATTCATGCAAGATGGCGACGTTTTAGCACTCTGTTATGCGTTAACTCTGGCGGCGTGTTGCGCGTCATGACCCTTGAGAGCTGATTTACTGCTTCTTCTGCACAGCTTTCTTCGTGGCCGGAAGTGACATCGGCAAGTTCACGGTCAAGGCCGCCTACGACCCGCGAGGCGCCAACAAGATCGTCCACTTCCGCCCCGCCAGTAACCTCCTGAGCACCAACGAGATGGCGTCCCTGTGGGAGAGCAAGATCGGCAGGACGCTGCCGCGCGTGACGCTCAGCGAAGACGACTTGCTCGCCGTGGCTGCAGGTTCGGACTTCGGACAGCACAGCTCACCTCCCCTCACCACGGACAGATTGCCCACTCAGTTGTATAGCTTTTAATTGATCCAGCGATGATTCACATAAACTATACTAAAACCTCACTGTTTGCAGAGAACATCATCCCGGCGAGCATAGTCGCCTCACTGACGCACGACATATTTATCAACGGCTGCCAGACGAATTTCCACATGGACGGTTGCAGGGACGTCGAGATCTCCAGCCTCTACCCTGACGTTCCCTTCAGAACGGTAGACGAGTGCTTCGACGCCTACGCCAAAAGTCTCCGTCTGGAGCTTGAAGATGCTGAAGAGAACAAGAAGAGCAGCAAGCCTATGGTGGAGAGGCGGGAGGTGCCACCTGCGTGCGCTTAGTCTCGTCCAATAAAAGCCCGGAAGGCCAAAACCTTTGCTTCCCCTGTTTCCTGTGTCGTGGAGTCGGATTGTTCATGTTGTTTCTATCCCGTGCGTTGGACCTTTGTTGCGTGTCACTCATTTGCTACTGTTGTTTTCCGGTTGAGTTATTTTCTTTAGCTTGGTTGAGTCAATTTAGTCCTTCGCCTAATTGCGCTTATTACAGATTTATGGGATTAAGTCCTTAATTACTACATCTATTTTAAAATATAAAACATTTTTAGGTTTGAATAAAGTTAAAATTTATTAACTTCTATCAATAATATCTAAAAATATATATAATTTTTAATATAAAAATTTATTTAATGATGAATCAAAAAATTTTAATTTTTATATTATAAAGCATTATTATTATTATGTATTATTAGTGATTAAAGTGATAAAAATTTAACTTTAACTTAATTTAAAAATGTTTATATTTTGAAGCGGAGGGAGTACTTCTAAACAAGAGACCATGGGATAAGAGTTCCTAATAAACCCCCGTGTGGAAAAAAAATATTAAATCAAAGCCGCTCTCAAGGACCAAATAGTGAAAAACCTCACTTCAATGGTTTCCAACAGGTGGTACTTCGAGTATAATTAAATTTGAGGTACACTATTTTAACGATCAATATTTTTTTGGACAATTGTCATGTACAAAAGCAATAAATCTAGGGAGCTGGAATGCACAACGCACGCCAATAAAACTAGTCAGTTTCTATAACGCTCGTTCTTTATAAGCACAACTCTGTTAGAATGATGAATATCCACCTGGAAGCACAACATCATCCGAGTTTCTCGGCAGCTACGAAGTAAGAATCAATCCGTAAGCTAATCAGTCTTAGTACACACAAGTCATGTCAATGAACTACAATTTTACATCGCCAGTTCTCTCGGAAAATGCCATAAAACTTAAAAGTGATCCACAGTTCCAATATGGGTTTGTAAGCATTTAAGATATTCAACAAAATTTGGATGATTTGATTGGTAAAAAACAGCCACATGTACCTCAAGCAATCATATCAACATAGGCCCCCTTCATCACGGAGTGAACTGACATTACATAGCTGCACCATCAGGTTGCTGAGGGTTAGCTGCCGCCGCTTGACGCCTCTGCCGCTCTCGTAGGTATAGGACAGTAACAAGGCAAGCGAAAAGAGTCAATATGGTTGCATTTGCTTCATCCATAAGAACATCCTCCACCCATTCCTCAAAAACAGGATATATCTCCGGCAAGGAATCAATAAAATGAACCTGAAATTTGAAAGTTCTTGTTGAGCATCACAAGGATCAAAACTGTTGCCAGTATCAAGAATGGACACGAAAACTATAAGCAAGTATTTGTCATCAGTTAACTCTATAAAGCATATCAAAATGCACAACAGGACCCAGAATCACATTCTTCATATAGTATGAACGCAATTCTTGAATGCCTTTTCAATTGACTTCAAATTTCTGGACACAATTTACCGAAATTTAAGCTAATAAAATTGTGTTTCCTCCATGCCTTTGGGATTGGCAAAGACAAATGACAATTTTTTCCTCTTTGCAAAGTAAAGAAGCATTTGAGTTTTGACTCTTCCAAATCCAGGACCCAAGTTTATGTTTTCTATCACAAACAGCTTAGCAACTGCCCTCCATTTCCATACATACTCCGTATTAAAATTTTGTTACCCAAGCTAGCTAATTATTCCCAAGAAAGACTACAAACTTAACTACATAAATATCTCCTATCTGAAATCAGGAACTAGATAATGCGTACTACAGAGAGACAGTGAAGTCTTACCAAAAAACTGTCAGCATAATTCTTCCTCAGCCATAAACTTGTTAGCGCAAGCATGACAGGGAGCCTGGCAGCTGAATCCACCTCAACAGCTTGATCATAATATCGTTTTGCCAAGTGCAAATCAAGGGGAAGACCATGACCATGCTCATGCATGTACCCAAGGTTAAACATGGCCTGAGCATTAGATTGTGACCGAGCATGCATATATGCCTCCGCTGCCCTTTCATAGTCCCTTGCTACACCCTGTGACATGGAAATACAGATGCAAGATGTAATGATAATGCTCTAGTGCAGCAAGCACGAAGTCGCCCAAGTAAAAAGCACATATTCCCTCCGTTCTTTAATTGATGTCGCCGTTGACTTTTACAATCAACTTTGACCATTCGTCTTATTAATTTTTTTTTGATAAATTTCATATATTTTGATTTATCATTAGAGTTATTTGAATCACAACTTAAAATTTTACATATTCGAACAATTTTTTTGAATAAGACGAATGGTCAAAGTTGATTGTAAAAGTCAACGGCGACATCATTTTAAGAACGGAGGGAGTAGGAGCTATAGCTCACTTAGTTTCTTTTTCATTCTCAAAAGTAGTTTCCTTTCAAAACAGTGCCTAAAAAAATCCTAGTTTTGTTCATTGTTGAAATGCATGAGTTGGCAAACAAACAAGATATTTTATAGTGCTAACTTAGCAATCACAACAATATTCCCTATTGTTCTTGAAACTCAATGTCAAAACCAAGGTTTACAAAACCGCTCAAAACCGGCCGGTTTTCGCGGTTTTGGGTGAAACCGGTCCGGTCCGGTCGACCGGTTTTCCTTTTAAAAATTTTGAAAAAATTTGGAATACCGAAAACCGGTCAATAAACCGATAAAACCGGTTGGCTAACCGGTGAAACCGGTGGGTTTCAAATTTTGAAATCTGAAACTGGAAACCGGTCGGTTTACTGTAGCAGTTCGTTCAAATTTTGAATTTTCGATTTGAAGCGGTTTTCAACCGGTTTTTGTTAAACCGGTCCCGACCAGTTTTAGCGGTTTAAACGAAATAGTAAACCCTGGTCAAAACAGAATGGTTCCAGGGGCATTTCCAAATAATGGCCTATATTGAATTCATGCTAACATATAAACAAAATGAGAATTTCGCCTTCAACATAAATTACTAAAATCCATGGAATCTTTTCCTCAAAAAAACTGGGATCCCTGACATGTGCACACAATCACACAAAAAGCCTACACAATCACACAGTACTTCAAACTTTCTGTAAAAAAGTTCTAATATTAGTAAAATGATAAGCAAATATCCTACGTTGTTCGAGGAAATAACTTTGTGTAACAAAGCATCACCAGAGATACATAGTTTTTCATGTCAAAGGATGAAATGCATACCCGGCCATAGTAGTAGGCATCACCAATCAACAAAGCAGCATGCTCATTGCCCTGCTCAGATGCTTGCCACCACAAAGCATGTGCACGAAGGTGTCTTTCCATATCACTACAGAAACCAGATTCTCCCATGCAAATACTGGGATCGTCATACCTATCTAGAATCCAGGCAGCATTGCTCTGTGCAACCTCATATCCAAGATCTGCCATCCTGGAATATAAAAGCAATGCTTTACCTACATCACCTTTCAAATAAGATTCCAGAGCCCATCTAGATAGTGAACTCCAGGGTCCCCTCTCAGCAACAGACTTGTACATCACAGCTGCCTGAAACAAGGTTGTATGAATGATTAAATAACTTACGTATCCAGAGTGGTTGATTTATCTTCCCCTATTGATATCACTAATAGATAAGAATCAACAGAGAAAAATATAAATTAAAATAATTTCATGTTATCTTAACAAGAAAGATCTACAGATTTTCCACAAGACTGGTTATAGAAGATACTAGATATTACTAAAAAGGGCAGCCCGATGCACGTAGCTACCGCTTTTGAAGGGTCCGGGAAAGGGTTTGACCACTTTGGGTCTTTCGTATGCAGCCTTTCACAACATATATGCAAGAGGCTATTTCCAGGATTTGAACCCATGTTACCGCTTCTCCAGGGCTAACCTTCATACTAGATACACACTGCACATTAAAAATCAGAGAACGTGAAATAAACAGAAGAAAACAGTTCCTAAGCTAAGCAGTAATTCTATCATTCAAGAAGACTAGCGAATATCAGAACTGATGAATCAGCTCATGACATTGCATTTCATCAAACAAATATTGTCTACAACATGTTTTGTAAACTTCAAGAGAATTAGATATTTTGTAAGCTCGTTGGCAGCAGAGCATAGTAGATAGTAATTATCATATAATCAAGCTATGCTCGTGGTCATCCTACATGTCACTTCACAGTTAAATAAACAAAGCTCTAGCTTAGTAGATACCATATGAAGATTCCTCTTAAGGCCAATGCCTTTCTGGAACAGCTTCGCCACCTGATAAATAGCTTTTGGTTGCCCAGCATTGACAGCATGGAGCAAGAGATTGCATGCCCTTATAACATCCCGCTTTACACCAATACCCTTGAGATACAACACACCAAGGTTGTAATGTCCACCAGATTCCTTATTCTCAGCTGCAAGTTCGAATAGTTCCCTCGCCTATAACAAGAAAAAAGATTTAAGTTCTTATAAAGTTTATATGCAATTGTAATCATGCAAAACATTCAGTTCCACAGCATTTAATGTTCAGCTATTAAATCCTAATGTCAGAAACTTACTTTTGTCAAGTTTTTCTTCTCCACCCCATATCCTTTGACATACAGATAACCCAATCCATTATAAGCTGAGTAATGTTGCTGTTTTGCTGCAAGTGTTAGCCATTTGTATGCTTCAGTATAGTTCCTTTCAACTCCAGCACCTCTAGCATATATCTCACCCAGAAGCTCCGCTGATCGTGACTCTCCCTTCTCAACAGCCTTGGAGAACCAATGAAAAGCTTTTCCATAATCACGCCGGAGTCCTCTCAGTCCATAATAATACAGAAGCCCTAATTTGTACATGGCAGCAGCATTCCCTCGCTGTGCCTGATACTCTGTTATCTGAAAATCTTCATCATCCTCACCCCGAAACTTCCTCAGGGCATCTTTGTTTTCTTCAGTCCCACTGTGGAGCCGGATTGGTTCAATCACTGGTGGCTCCTTTGATATCAGGGAGCTTGTTAGTGCAGCCTCTGCAAGTTCAGCATATAGTGTAACAGCTTCTTCGTACATCTGAAAAACCAATGTTGGGATTAATTGATTGAGACTAATTTTGAACACCAATAAAAATTACTTAAATAGAAGACTTGATTAGGTTAGAATACCTAGTGTAGAAGACATAGCATCATTACAAGGATAGAAAAAAAAAAATGAAAACAATGGGGTGATAGCTAACATATTATACATCAATTGATTCATCTAAAGCATGACTTGTCATATTCGGTGATATCTAACTAATTTTGACACCAATAAAGATGTTGGGTCAATGCACATATTGCAAACGCTATAGCAGGTATTGGCAAATGAGTGTGGAAGGGTATATTCTACCACCCAAAAAAAAAAATTCATACAGAGCTTCGATAAAGTATGGCTAGCACTACCAGGAAAAACAAATTGCAATTTAGTGCCTAATTACACAGGGAAATAAATACTCTCACTTTTATTTACTGTGAAACACAAACTTTTAAACATTCAAAACGAATTCATCCTCACTCTTTCCAAGTGGGCTAGCTAATCTCAGCCAGACATTTTAAACATTAGCAAACACAGATTGAATGCGGAAATAAGCACACGGCAGTTATCTAGCACACTTTTATCTACCTCTTGTCGGAAGTAGGAGTATGCTAGGGCCATCTTAGACTGGAGATCTCCCGCGTCAGCCGCGAACTTGTGCAGCAGGAAGGCGCGCGACCGTGACGCCGGGCGCGTCATCCCGGCGCCGGAAAGGAACGCGAGGGCGGACTGCGCGCCCGGGTGACCCTCCGCGGCCGCGGCCTCGATCTGCGCAGCGGCCGTGGCGAACGCCGCGTCGTCCCCAGAGGAGGCTGCGGAGATCATCGCGCGGGCGCCCGCGACGAAGAGCCCGTCGGCCGTCGAGTCCGGCTCATAGTCCGAGTCCGAGGGGCTGGCCGGGTCGAGGAGGGGCACCCAGGAGGACGGGGAGAGTAGCGGGTCGGAGGTGGGGGAATCGTCGGCGAAGTCGTCCCAATCGTCGTCTTCGGCGGAATCCGCGGAAGGCAGGGAGGGGTGCGCGGAGGAGTCCTTGAGGAAGTCTTCCCCGGAGAGTACCAGGACAAAGGGGCGCACCGCGGCAACTGGGCGGGGGAGAGAGGCGACGGCGGCCACGGCGAGGGCGGCGGCGAGGAGGAGTCGGCGGTGGAGGACGCGACCCATCATCGGAGAAGGCACGAGATCCCCACGTAGGGAGAGTGAGTTGAGAGTTGGGACTGGGAGTTGGGAATCAGAAGATGGCAGTTCAGTCCACTGACAGATGGGCCAGCAGAGCCGGCGGCATTCGGATTGACGCTTCTGCTGGTGACGTGGAGAAGTGGTGCGGTGGGGACGTGTTCGCGCGACGTGATTGGCTCGCAGAGGCTTCGAGTAAAAAAAAAAAATCAACTGGGTTGGGCCTTTGAGGTCCTTACCTAGTGGCTTGCGTATATTTGGGCCGAATGCCCAGATGCGGGCAAATGTATTCGTGATTGGGTTCTTTTTTTTCTCTCAAATTCATGTTAACATTATTCAGAATATGCATTCAAAGAACGTTAAAACATGCGTTGCTCCAATATTCAAAGGCGCCATTAGGAAACACAAAGGCTATACTGCTGACTGTTAAAGTGAGAATAAAAGGAGAACAAAGCTGAAGTGCTTTACTATACCACGCAGCACGCTTGCAAGATACAAACATCAACACAACATGCATGATTTACCAACCACTTCCCAATTCCCATACACAACACATGAGCCAGTATCCGTTTGAAGTTGTAATACCCAGTAGTATCAAAGACATGTAGTATCCTGTGGATCGTACACAGAGTTCTTCATGCACAAGGTCCGACGACCGATGACACAACAATTATTGACGCTGGAACACTTCTGTGGCGAGCAGTACACTTGGTAGTGGCTGTAATCCGCTCAGCTGGCCGTGACGGCCATCTTCATCCCCATGGAGCAGTGGCCGTTGAGGCTGCAGATGAAGTAGTTGGTGCCGGCGCGGAGCGTGATGCGGTCGTTCCCGGAGCTGTACGACGCGCCGGAGGGCTGGCACCCGTAGTAGCCGCCGGCGTCCACCGCCACCACGTTGTGCACTGCGGGGTTGTAGTTGAACACTGCGCGCACGCCAAGCGTTGTAGGTCACGCCGAGGCGCCGAGATGAATGAAAATGCTAGCAGGTCACAATATAGCTACTTACCGAGCACGTCCCCGGCGCGGAAGTTCTTGCCCTGGGACCAGCTGTCGGCGTTGAACGTCCAGTCGACGTTGTGAGTGGCCGCGGCGGCCATGTCGGCGGCGCCGAGGAGGAGGCACACGGCGAGCAAGCCGCCGAGAGCGTGCACCCGCGCCGCACTGCCTCTTCCCTGAGCCATGGCGACGATCTCTTTCGCCCTGTTTTTCCCTTGGGAGCAGGGCAGGTGTGCCAGGTGAAGAGGGAAGCGGAGGAGTGTGCTGTTGCTTTGAGTTCGAGCTGCCGTCGAGAACGTGGGGCGCTATTTATAGAGGCCGGAAAAGGGCAAGCCGGCGACCTGGATCCACTCACAGGTCCAAAAAAATATTACTACTCCCGTTATACCGAAAATGTTTTGCGCTGGTTGCACCGAATGCCACACGGCCGCGCATGGGACGTGCTTTCGCAAAAGCTGGGGGACTGTTAGCTGAACCTTGGCCAGCATCTCATCTCTTTCCACCAATCCTTCCAGAGAACGCTTCATGGTTTTCATGGGTCCGCTCCTGCAAGCTGCAAGTTCAGAATCTCCTTGGCTCCTTGCCATGTCTTGCCGTTTTCTCTGGAAACGGCGCTGGCCAAGACGGGGGAATCGGTGAGTCGCAGGCGCCGGAAACCTGCATGGGGAACCGACGAACACGTGTGCTGCGTTGCCGGCGAGTATGGGCGTGTGGGGCGAGGTCGTTGAACGAATGGCTGGTAACTGGGAGACTGCAAGGCAAGGTCAAAACACGTCTTTGGCACACTCTTTCTGCGTTATCAGATGTTGCCAGATCCCCCATCACTTGCATCTGAAAATTACATGCCTCCATTTCGCTATGAAGTGGTCGTCATATTCAGTAACCATGCTTTTGTTCAGTCACAAACTACAGAGATAAAAATAAATTATGCAGAGGGTTGCTGTCAGTATCCTGCAGATTAGTTGCCTTGGAAATACGCATTAGATTTCTTATAACAAAAAGTACATGACACATTCTTCTTCCACTATTCATTTGTAACGTGTGCCCTCGTCAGATGCTACTACTTCATAACCTTCACTCATTGGCTTCCTTTCAGGTATAACTTAACTTTTCCACACTTTTGCCCATTTGCAAGCCCAAAAGGAGATAATAAAAAAGATAAAGTCCCTTTTTGTTGAGAGCTCAACTTCATCCCCGTCGCACTGAGCAAACGTTGAGACCTGTTAGGATCCCAAGTTGCAAGTTCCAAATGGTACTACAAATGGTACGCCAGATCCAGCAACTTGGAGCGCAAACCAAAACCTACCATCCTAAACAACGCTTTACGTGTACTAATCCGCCGTGATTAGGATGAGAAGTAGGACAAGATAACCCTCACAATTGCGTCGAGACAGAACTGAAAAGTCCGTGACACGCCTCGATCGCCAATTAGCAGGACGGAGCCGATCGGCTTCTGATCAAGCGGGCTGCTTTCATCGCCCTCCAGTACCTTGCACGAAGGAAAATAGAAAACCCAAGATTCTCCACAGGAGTAAATTTTATAAAACTACATATATTTTATTAATATTATCACAAAATTACAGATATAAATCATATACTTTCATAAAGTTATAAATTTTATATCTAATTTATCATAAAACTACATGTTTTATATTTAAATTATCACAAACCTACAGATTTTATATTTAATTTATCACAAAATTACAAATTATATATATATGTTACTGAAATTACTATATCAAATTTGTAGTTTTTTGAAATTATGATTTAAATGTGTAATTTTGTGATAATATAAGTAAAATACATAGAGTTTTGCGAAATTTACTTTCTCCGCAGCATTCTGCATTCTCAATCAGCATGTAGTATTTGGCAACGGGACGAGGGAGTTGGTGCGCCGTCCTGGCGGCTGCTTCATGTGCTTTTAGGCTGTTCTTTCGTTCCGGTGCTGCTTCGATCGAGGTGGCTGGCTCCGGCGTGCATGTGTATTCCTCCTTTCGGCAGCCTCGCAATGCACATTTCATGCTTAATCTCGTCTTCTTCTCCCGTGCAATGTACTGTAGTAGGGATGTGTTTGGCACGACCTCTGGTGCCTGATTCCCTTGGTCACCTTCGGTTCGCGGCGGCAGGGTGAAGGGCTCCTCTACACTTATTCCGGCTTTACGTCCACTCGATCTTTGTGCCGTGGAGAACGCCTCGAGGTCCCCCGCTGAGGCAGCGGAAAGCATCGCGCGTCCGCCCGCGACGAAGAGCTCGTCGGTCGTCGATTCCGGGCCGTCACCCGAGGCAGAGGGGATTGTGGTGTCTAGGAGAGGGGCCCAGGAGGAAGGGTAGAGGAGCGTGTCCGCGGTGGGGAAAGTCGTCGGCGTGGGCGAAAGGGCCCGCTCCGGAGGATTCGTTGGAGGGCGTAGAGGGTTGCACCAGCACCGTTGAGTCGGATGCGGCCGAACGGAGGAGAGACGACGGGGGCGGCGACGAGGAGACGGTGGCAGAGGATGCCATCGGAGGTTCCTCCCTGCTGTACAGTACAGCGAGCTGGTTGAGGGAGCATGGCAACTTGCCGCGCGGCCATGCCGAACAAGTACCGTTCTCGTGGTGGCAAGGTCGTCAAACGTCAAGCATTCAAGGGCAGCCGGCCGGCGGCGGCGGCCGGTGGCGCGGGTTCACATTTTTGGCAGTGGTTGAAACTTGTCATGAGCACGTGATCGGCTGGGGTTTGACCCATGATGACTACACTTTGCCTTCGTACGGGCCTCAACATGGACAGCATTTCCTAGACGCAGTACGCGATCGGCCGGGGTTTAGCCCATTTGTCGACTAGACATTGCCTTGGATGGTTTTTTTTTTCTTTTGGGGAAAGCCTTGGATGCGCCTTTTCATGGGCTCTGTGAGTACTTAATCAAATGCATGGGCTGTAAGGGAGAAAGAGTCAAACAGATCATTAGACCCTGGCCGGGGGAAAACTATTGCTGCTCAACCGTGGACCGTGGTACAGAAGTGTGATCAATGTATTGTGCTAGCACAATGAACGCCATTTTGTGCGAAGCGTACACAAATAAATAAGCGTCATTATACCTGAAAATTTTCATCACCTAGGTCGTGAGAACCACTCAACATCGACTTCACCGAATACAAAGAGAATCAAGATGACGTTCTGACCATGGAAAGTGCCTTTTACTTCTTGGACGGATCCTCAGCACTCCAGTTGAATTGGACATTTCCTTACTTTTCTAAGATTCTCCAAATGCTTACGAAAAACGATGAGTCATTTATCCACACATACAGTGCGCTGATATTCGTTGAAGGAGTGCAAAAGGATTCAAGTTATTGTCAACCGGCGAAGAGTCAAGATCTCACTACGAGATCAGGCAGAAACTACTGCTCGAGTTGCAAGTGATCGATTTCATTGTAGTGTCATCGGCGTGTCCACATGTATGGGAATGGGACACTGCACTTCTTAAGTCTTCTCTGTTTGAATTTTGAAGTGTGGTCAGCGTGTCCACATATATCGCTCACCTAAAAGGGTTTAGTCCCATTTGTAACTCCGTAGGCTACCCGTTTTCTCGAGAAGGGATTAGACGCTCTGTGACTGTACGTCCACTTACAAAGGGCCTGAACAGGCCCGATAGTTTTCTGATAGTGAAAACCCAAGTCAAATGCTTCTTCCTTTTTCGTGCCGATGTTTCGGTGCATAAACCACAGTGCTCGAAGAAGTTATGCGCATCTGGACGATGCAGCCGGAATATCCAACCATCCACGGCGACCAACATCTTTGGAATAAAAGGATCCTTCCGTCAACCAGTGGGCTCCAATTCCAAAAGCGAAGCTCCTACTTGCGCTCCATAATGGAACCGACCCATCCCCCATGCCATCCTCTCCGTCCGTAGACGAAGACGGCATGGCATTCGACCATCTCCCATGCCGTGGTCAAAGGCCTCCCTCCGAGCTGAAAGGAGCACGGCCCAAGTTAGCATCCGGCAAGCGCGAGATTCCTCCCCAGCCGAGAGCAGTAGCACCGTCTCGGCAGAGGCTTTAGCCCCTGAGGTGCCCTCCCCGCTTTACTTCTCATCGCCATGGCGCATCTGTACCGTCGCGGACGAATTCCTGATGCGCCGCCGCCGCCTTTCCGTCGCCCCCACGTACGCCTCTTTCTACCGGAATTGCATCCTCCCCCGGCACGTTGTTCTTCTCGATCCAATGATATTCAGCGTTAGACCTGACCCTGTCGGAAACGGCTGCTTGTAGTTGTAGTCCAATGCAGACCGTCCATTTCCATTCATAGAGGATTATTCCATCTGTCCTCCATGCGTGGCCTGCGTGTTTCTTTTTACTGTGTGCATTTCCAGAGACATCAGTGGTCATGCAGCATGATACGTCAGGTTAGTGTGATCACTCACTCTTAGCAGAAACGGCACGAGGAAAATCTTCAGAACGAAAGGGAGACGGATATATGTATCGACCCTTAAGTCAATCTGCATTTCGTAATGCAGAATCCCTTGAGGTATTCTGATTCCTTCAGAAAATCTCTTAAAAGAGATACATGTATCTTCAGATTTGAAACACACGTGCAACTTGGAACTCCAAATCCTGCAGCAAATCTGCAAACGGGGACAATATCAGCCGACCCACGGCCACCGGCGAACCTTGAAAAACCATGTCGCATTGCGAAGCATCTCGGAGCGACATTGCCTCCTCGTCGGCTTGACACATCGACGAAAGCGAAACCGCACGCGCGGCCAACACAGTGCGGGTGGGGAGACCGCGCGGCCGTGCGGTTCCATCAGCCAAAGCCACGGGAATATTAGGGTTCACGAATAAAGTCTTTGTCGTCCGACCCGATGGCGCTGCATGCCTGGCAGGCTCGAAACAAGTGGCGATGGATCAACAGTCCTCTGACCGGGCACGCAGCAGTGCTCCGATGAATGCGCTAGCGGAAGGGTGGGCGCGAGCGTGTCCAGGTCAGGGTTCTCGAGAAAAATCTGCGGGGGAAGATTGAGATTCTTGGCTGGGGATACAGGTCGATCACCGGAATATCGGATCACGATCGCGTTCGTGGACCTCTCGGTGCCATGACCATTTCGATGTGCTGAAACTTTTTGCAATGTTGTCATGCTGAAGGCCGGGCTAGCTGGATAGGTACATCGTTGACCGTAAAGGCGTTTCCCCGGCAGATTCGTAACGGAATACGTTTCGCGTGGACACGTGAGGGAAGGTCGCATTTTTAGTTGTAGCACTGAAGAAATACTGTGTTTCAGATAAAAATGCCTGAAGTTTCTGCGTTCCTCCCACTCTAAAACGAAGGGCAGACTCTGCATCGACATGAACACGTGATACATGCACTGCAAGCTTAAAATAAGCGATCTAGCATTCGGAAACATGACGCTGAGTTGTGACATCGTTAACAACGGCATGTCTGATGAAGAAACTAATCACGACCTGGCCCGGATAGTCGCTGCCGGGTCTTTTTTTTCCATGATCGCCAGGCATGATGCTCGGCCTGCTTGCACGCAAACAGCTTCCACTATGCCATGATGATGGAGCGCGGGTGCGCCCGGCCCCGTCCTGGCAAATGAAACAACGAAAGGCGCGCTGCGTTCGTTCGTTCGTTCGTGCGCTTCAGCCCACACAAGCTGCCGAGCAAACGTACTTACGTACTCGAGGTACCCTCCGGCACGGGCGCGACAAGGCAGGATGATGCACGCGCGCATCGCATCGGGTCGCAGTGAATGTGATCCGCCAGTCCTGTCCCCGCTCTCTGACGGCGCGCCCACCAGCACCCAGCAGCCAGTGGAGCAGCTCTGCACCTTGCTGCGGCTCCGGGCATCATGTGATAGCCTACAGGCGCAAGGCATCGCTCCGTCGTCATCATGGCAGCGTCCGGAACAAGCCAAAGATTCTATTCCCTGTCGATCGCTAGCTAAACGGAGTGGTAACCCATCGCGATTAGAGAATTGCCGGGCTCCGTTTCATTCGCTTAACCGATCGCCTTTTCCCCAACACGGACAGGGGAGGAAAGAGAGAAAGAAACACTTGTTTTGGTCGATGCTGGAGTAGCTAACCAATGATGCCACTGGGAAAGCCGAAAGCACCGGCCCGGACCGGGGTAAAGACGCAGCGGCAGCTCAATGATTTGCTGCTGGATATTCCGGTGGTTTTCATAGCTTGCTGCAACACCACCGCCGGCGGAGTTAAAAAAACAGTATCCGGCTTCGTTTAGTAATGAACAATAACCATACATGGGGCGACGGATCGACATCCCCTCCCGTTGAGGTAAAACGGCATAAGGGGGACTGTAGCACAGCATTAGCAAGAGTTTTGGACCGTTGGATAAAAAACAGATGGATCAGATCAATCGCTACAGAAAAAGCGTATAGTAATTTTTGTGTGCACAGTATTCTCTGATACTGTTGCTACAGTGCTATAGGTGCTGTTCACCTTCTCTCATATTTTACTCTTTGCTGCAACAGCACTCTGAATTTTCCTCTCAACAACCAAGAAAACGGATCCACGACATCCCCTCCCGTTGAGGTAAAACGGCAGAGGGGGAAGCATTAGAAAGGGTTTTGGGCGACCGCCTCGTACAGTCGTACGGACAGCACATATACAACGCTTTCTTCTCCCCTTCTGCGAAGTGCGAAGCTTTTGCTTTCCGACAATGCGGCGGCAACGATCCGAGTTGAGAATTGGACGCTTTTCGGTCACTGGAGAAGTGAAAACACATGGAGTTCAAAGCACGTAAGCAACATACGTAACACACGCTTGCTTACACGGCACCAACTACTATACGCTTCAGTTGCTGTGGTTGGATTAGGATGGGATAATTAACAAACACGGTGACTCGGCGAGTGTATCAAGTAGCGATGCGACGAAGGAGGCGTAGCTAATGCTACCGCGCGCTGACGAAGGCCCTGATGTGGGCGAGCATTTCCTGTGTCCGCGGCTGCGACAGGTGGCTGTTGTGGAGCACCTGGAACGCGTGCCCGACGCCGCCGTACACGGCCTGCTCCACGGCCTTGCCGGCCTTGCGCAGGGCGCGGCACAGCTCCAGGTTCCGGTCGCGCAGGATGTCCGTCTCGGAAACGCACACCAGCAGCGGCGGGAGCGGGAGAGTCTCCAGCCGCGGCGCGCCGCGGGACAGCGGGTTGCACCACCGGTGGTCGCGGCTGGCGCCGGCGGGGAGCGCCAGGCGCCAGTACGTGTCCGAGGTCGGGAGCGTCAGCGCCGACCGCGGCGGCTGCTGCATGGTCTTCTCCGACGCGGTGCGCGTCTCCCCGCCGAAGAAGGGCTGGATGAGGACCGCGCCCTTCAGGGCGAGCGGGGACAGCGCAGCGGCAGCGCCGAGGTGGCCCTGCCCGAGCCGCGCGGCCACGTGGAAGGCGACGTTGGCCCCCGCGCTGTCGCCCGCGAGGAACACGCGGTCGAAGCGGCAGCGCGCGCGC
>BCLH01000001.1:210726-224594 GCA_001602315.1 Zoysia pacifica | reverse complement strand
GCCGACGCAGAAGCCGCCCCCGTGGAAGTACACCACGACGGGGAGCTGCGCCGTCCCCGCCGCCGTCGGCGCGTACAGCCGCGCCCACACCCCCGTGGCGCGGTCGACCACAACGTCCCTCGCCGCGACGCCGCCCGGCGCCCCCGGCTCCGTGCCGCTCCACGTAGAGGGCACGTCGGGGATCGCCGGGAGACGCTCGACGTGGCCGTCTTTGTAGACGCGTATCAGTCCGTGGATCTCCTCGACGACGGGGCCGTGGCCGTTCCGCGCGACGACCTGCGCAGGCTGCTGGAAGCTGACCCTGGGCTCGCCGACGTGCAGTGCCCCCATCCTCCTCCTCCTCATGCGAAGGTGCCGGCCTCACGAGCGGCGCGGCAGGCAGGCAGAAGCAAAAGCAGCTCCTACTCCTCCTAGCAAGCTTTGGTTGGCCGTGCGTGCGATATGTCGCGTCCCGGGTGCCGGCGGGCGAGCACAATTATGCGGCCGTGACTGTCTGTTCGGGGTGCGCCGCAGGGTTTTATAGCGGAACGGGAGGCTGTAGAACAGGTGTCGGCGGGGCGTTGGGCACGGGGCCTAGTGGGCTCGGCCGACAAGTGGAGGCGGGTCATTCGCGACGTGCGCGTGGGGCGCTGCGGGACGTGCAGACGGAGAAGTGGGCGTAAAAAATCCGGTCACTTCAGTGATCCATACGCGACGCACGGGAAAGTCCAAGGTGTCGGATCGGGCGTGGACATTTGGAACCTTGTGGTCGCGGTCTATCCGTTGATTGCTCCAGCCTCCCGCACTGGCAGCTCAGAAGCTTTGCTTTTGCTTGGCCCTAGCTGTCCATGGCGCTTATGATTGGTGTTCTGGTCATGCAGACTTTTTCTGAAAACAAAAGCCCAGTTTAATGTAGCGTATTGGAGACTTTATCCACAAACATACCGTTGATACTATACAAATCAAAATCCCAAACATACACAACTAAAACAGCTATATTACTAATGGACACTTAGGTAACCTCTGTATTATGGCTCTCGTAACCCTGTATTCACTCTCTAGTATAACCATTAATATTGTTATGATCATAAACCATCTCATTTGTCCGTTGAACTATAAAAGAGACACAAAAAAGACCTTTTAAAGATATCTGAAGAGCAGCCAAAACATCTACCATTCGCTCTCGAAAGACTCGTTTAAACATTCGCCGTCACATAAACAATACAGACAACACTGAATATAGAGTTGTTATTCTCCGAGAGGTCCGAACCAGTCTAAATCCTATGTCTCTTTCTCGATGAATCTTCTTATTAGAAAAGCATCATCGAACCGAATCAAATATCTGTTGATCTCAACTCTTAAATCGAGACGCATAAAAAAGGGACGTATTGTTGGAGATTCGTAAGTTTTTAACAAATCTTCAACGCATGTGTGCGTTCATTGCTATCGATCCACCCCCACTGGTGTCAAGAAAGAAAGCAAGTCGTGTTTTATCATGCTCTCCAGAAAGTTCGTCTACATTGGCACTCCAGTTCAAATGTTTATGCTACATCAATGTTCTTCCGTTTTGTTCCGTCGGATGACCAAGTAAAAGACGCTTATCGAGTCGCCCGAAGAGTAAAAAAAAATATATCTTCATTAAACAAATCGCACGCCACCACCCGGACTCTATCCTGTTCGATGTGGTTCTTATCATCGAGCCCACAGGAGAACAAGCATCGGGGCTCACTACAGTTACCGAACATATTACAAGAAGTTTATTTCTTTACAAATTTAATTGCTTTCTCTTTATCAATTTTTCTACTTCCAGAACCGTCACACATGCGCATTTTACCTGTGCATAGTACTAGATGAGCAAATCCGATTATAATCTTCTATTAGGGCTCGTGCTGCTTATAACTTCTATTATTTTTCGTATTTAAGCAAAGTAATGGTTGACTTTTCCTATGTCATATTTATGCATGCGTAACAAGTTGCTTGTTGCCCAGGCGGAAGCTGACACCATCAGGGAGTTCGGGCAAGCTAATTTTTTTGTTTAACCCACATTGCTACTAGCCACCCGAAGTATTAGGGAAACCACATCGGGAGCATCATCGGGAGTACCTAGAGTTGATCCCACCCGAAGACTTCAAGGCTTCATCGGGAATGTCAAATAACTACCTGAAGGCAGCAAGCATCCCTTGTTGCCTTAATGGACATTGAAGCATTACATCGGGATGGCAAGCCTAGAATCCAACCGAAGGGGCCCTCATCTGGAATTTTAATATTATTAAATTGAATCCTCACGGGAGCTGTACTAAGTTTTCGGGAGATCTTCAAGAAAGCTATCGAGCTATCATTTTATCTGATAAGTTGTTTTGATTATTTTTTACTCCCTCCGTCTATTTTTTATTTTTATATAGTACTTCTTCCGTTCACTTCACTTATCGTTCAATTTTATAAGTTATTTTAGTTCTGAGTATGAAAATTAAAAAAATAAAAAAGTACAATGCGCAGAAAATAAAAAAAAAAGAGATAGAGATTTATTAGAAAGAGAAAAAATTATTGAAAGAAGAGAAATATATATTAAAAAGTGAGAATGATATATATTAATAAATTTTAAATACTAAAGTGACTTATATTTGTGAATGGAGGTAGTCTTAAACTCTCTCGCAGTGACAAAAAACGAAGCGGTTGAGTTTAACTCTACTACCGCGCGGCACTTACTAATCATCGTGCTAATTACTGCCACATGTAAATCTGTGTTGAAAGTTCACCGCGTTCACCGACTAACCAACCATCTCTGACACTTGCATGCACCGAGCTGTCTTACCTGCTTGATTCACGGTTCGACATTTCAGAGTAGGTGTAACTTTTTGCCCAGACCAACAGTCACGCACACAAGACAAGAAGCTCAATCAAAATGCGCCCAATAAAAAAAGAAAAAACCTTTGATGCAATACGCCCATGAAAGATGACGGAGGAAGTATTATTTAATTTCTTTACACGCACGTACTATATTCAACAGAATAAAACTTCGAGCAGGCTTAAACTTTTGTTTTTTACACTTATTTCATCGAGTGCTTATTTATTTTACATATATCAATGCCGTATATATTAAAAAATTGTTTCTTTAAATATTTTAGCATGATATTTACCTACTTATTATCAGCTAACAGTACTATTTTTTAACCCCTATTTTCTAGCTATATCTTTAAGCAAGGTTTCTAGAATTTTTATTATTCTAAAAATTTACACATAATATTATTTTTGATCTCCAACCGAAATCTTTATTGATCATTTTGGATCTCCAACCGGAATATTTATTGATTATTCTAGATCTACAACCAGAATATAAGATATTTATCATGTGAATTTTATCTTACTGATTATCTGAAAATTTATCTGTACAGTGAATAGAGCTTTAAGGCTCGGAAGTTACAACTATGCTACTGATGGCTCGCCACAAATGTGCATAGCTTCAATGAGCGAATAATTATTTCAACCGTTCTTTCATCTTCAATTGCTTTTACTGGCTATATAGATATTCAACCGAATTTTATTATTAGAATATTTCTCTCCACCATGAAGGTTATATTAATTCTTGGTGGTTATTACTGTTTATACACCACTAATGGTCATGGCACTAATACAATCACTAATGACTATGGTACTAATGCTCACGGCTATATCGCTGGTGGTTATTCATATACACTTATCACACTGTTTATTTGGATTTCTTTGAAACATTCTACTATTTTTTTCACAAATTCATTGACTTTTCAGTCATGTCGGGGCAGACACACTTGCCCTCAAATTTAATTATTTTTCTAACCACCCGTTGGTTCATAAGAATTACAGTGCAAAGAACCTTTTAAGATCACAAACGATCTTTTCAATCAACATTCGAGCTCTCTATCTTGCCGCCGGGTGGTTACACAAGATACGACTTTAAAAGTCACTTGTGGCCATCTATCATAAACGATCTTCTCAGATCACCATTCAAACTCTCTATCTTGATCGCCGGACAGTTATACAAGATACAACTCTAAAAAGCACTTGTGGTCATCTTTGAAGTGCTTTACTCAAACAGCTAATATGTATGAGCTAAAAGCCTAATCACACCTACCCACCATGGGTACCTCACATATGACTTCAGATAGTGTTTACGTTTTGTACAACAACCTTTCTCAAGCAAAAGTACTTAACAAACCCATCTGATGTGCATACAAATTTTACTTCAGACCGAACACGAATAAAAAACCCGCGCTATATTCTTTTTAGGATTCGACGACGTATATTGACCTGAGCAAGAGCTCGGAGGCTCTATATTCTTCTTCAACAGAATTATTACTCTACTTCGGATCGGATCCAAAACGAAAATAAACCAGCACAAATCTTTATCAAGATCTGGCGATACATACTAGCTCGAGCATACGTTAGCTCGAGGTTTTTTCAGCAAAATATGACTCTTCATACAAGCTCCGCTTCTATAAAGAGTCGAGAGTACCATCATACATATCTGTCTCAATTTTTAAAGCAACTATCAACATGTTGGTGTGGCTCTACAGCAATAAGAAGATAAAATTTTTGTTCAGCGAGATGTTTTTGAAGGCATCCATCAGCATTCAAGTGTAGCTTTACAATAATAAGAAGATGATGAATTCAACACAAAATTTCATCAAGAAAGAAGTTATTTTTACTTTCTAGCTTCAGCACAAGCAGAGCCAAGTTTATGATTCTTCCATCAGTTCACGAAGAAGGCAAGACACTACAACAAATCAATGAAAATTTTGTTGTCTTATCATATTTTTCAAGACTTCATCTACCAGATGATTATTTTCAGCAATTCAAGTTGTGTACGTTCGGACTTCATGATGCACGAGAAGATATTTTATGGCATCCTCCTATTTAAGAGCTTACCTCCCACTACCATACAAGCTGCAAGAATCAAAATAGAATCAATATAATGAAGAAGAAGGTGCAAGCACCGCTATTAACGCCTGAAAAGACAATACCCAATGGTACAAGCGTCCATGGTAAATGACATAAGAGCGCTTGCATAAGAGAATTCCCCAAGACCATGAGGGCCAATTTGCAAAAACAAATTCTTGAAGACCAAAGACAAAATCTCAGAAGAAGATAATGGCATTAGGAGGCAAACTCGGGGATTATGTTGATACCATAAAAATCAGAATCTCGAGCATGCACAGCCAAATATGACCCGAAGTCACCTCTGAAGGATTGGGTACCTTCCCCGAGAATATTGACTAAGAGAAGCTACAACTGACGTCATTAAAGTCTCATTCATGGTGAAAAAAACGGCTACATTACTAATGGACACTAGTAACCTTTACATTATGGCACTAGTAATCTCTGTATTCACTCTCTATTATGGCGTTAGTGTTGTTATGACCATAAACCATCTCATTTGTAACCTCTCATCCTTTAAACTATAAAAAGAACATAGAAGAGACCCTTTGGAGAGGAGCCAAAACGTCTGCCACACGCCATACTAGACGTAAGGTTGTTATCCTCCGAGAGACCCAAACTAATCTAAATCCTGTGTCTCTCTTTTTTAATGAATCTTCTTACTAGCAGAGCGTCATCGAATCAAATATCTGCCGATCTCGACTTTTAGGTTGAGCGTCGACACATACATAATTCAAATGATTTATCCAAACATATCAACTCAAGCCATGGTCATATTTATGCTGTGAGTTTTGTGCTGCAGCTTATGGCCTTGAGGGTGGTCCTCTGTCACCTGCAAACGGAGACGCGCTCAAAGCCTGGTTTGAGCACGTTGCGGCACGGTCTAATTAGTTGTAAGATTTAACTATTATTTATCTCTTAATATTGAATAAATATATTCTACGACTCATTTTAGAAGCATGATTTCATATTCTATGTCCTAGCACAATCTCTTCTCTCGTTTGAGCTAGCTCTCCTTGTACAAATATTGTCGAGATGGTTGATGCATTGTACAATTAGAATACATCGACTCGTAGCGTAATTTTTTAGTATTTTTTATAAATTTAATCGACTCTAATAATATATAAATTTCTTATGATAAATTTAAAAATAAAAAGTTAACTAAATGTATAGAAATGGTTTATCAAATTTAGGCCTGACCAAACTCAGATGCGATGGGAGTATCAGAGTTTTTGCAAGTTGCCGTAGATTCTAGCATCTGATTGACCTGTGGGCAAATGGTTAGAGAATCATCCATCCAGCACGCGGTCGTCTACCATCGATCACCGATGAGAGCAAAGTGCTGGTGCCGTGGTGGGTGGGGTTGGAGTCCCTTTTGCACACCAAGTGGAAGACGATGTAAAAATCACATTTTTCTTCGCGCGGCACTACATAAAGGGACGTACGTGTAGATGTATTCAGTCCACTCGGTCAGCGCTGCAACAACTACGTGAACGCGAACACTCTAGTACCACCGACCTGTCCGGTACACGTGCAACCGTATGGCAAACACTACAAAAAGCAAAAGCATGCCGTGTCATTTTACAATTGGACGTTTATTTATCCATTGTTGCAGATGTACACCCTCTCTTTTAAATCGCTCTTTGACCAGAATTTTATATAAATAGTTTTGCCTATATAATCCTGCTACCCCTGTCTCCGTCATTAGCTTAGTTAAGAGACGTAAACACTTTCAAGGAAGTAGGAACGGGCCTAACTTTGAGTTGACACCCCTCCAAAGTCCAAAACAAGCTTCCGGCTCTCAACCAGCACTTGGGGAAAACACGGTGGTTGATTGCCGTCGGCGTCGATGGCGACGCCGCGAGCCCGCGTTGGCTCCCGCACGCGGGCCACACCATACACGAGCGCACTCGCTTGCTCCGTCTCTTTCCTCGCCGCGGTCGGTCTTCTTTCAGATCCGTGTCGCATCAGAAAGGCTTCGTGGCCTTCATCGTGCTGGCTTCTTGCTGGATTTCTTCTGAGACCCGGTTGGTTAGTTCACCAAACTGAAGCAGATCGATCGACCCGACTTTGTTGGTGTGGCACGGGACGCCGACATTGCTGGTGTCAAGCTGGCAGGCCCAGGGCCGGGGGAGAAAGGAGGTCGTCCATGATTGCGCGCCAAGCTCTTGCGGTGGCCCAAGCCGTGGTCGCCCCCACCGGCGACGTGCGTCGTGGTTATCCGCTCCCTGTGGGCAAGTTACAACTTTCTGAATTTGTAGGTGGCGAATTCGGAAAGTAACCAGCGTCGTCGCTCGATCGGCTAAACAATTATCGGTGGTCTTCCAGAACACCCCAAAACGGGAAAAAATATACTCTTTTTTTCTTTAATTGATGTTGCTGTTGACTTTTATTATTAATTTTAACTATTCGTTTTATTAAAAAAAATTAGTTCAAATATGTAACACTTCGTGTCTTTAATAAAGTAACGAGTCATTTGAATTCAAAAAATTTCAAAACTGAGTTCTAAAACAATTCAACTAAATTCTTCGCTTCAATTGAATTCAAATTTCAAACATGAGTACAAAAATTTTTAAATAAATATTGTGAAATAAAATTCTTTTATTGAAGATATTGCAAAGAATTGAATTTTATTCAAAAGTTAAATGGCCCAAATGAATTATATCTTTCAAAATGATTACCTGTTTTCAAAATTCTATAGAATAAAATTTATATGGAAATTGAACTTGGGTCCAAAACAAAAGTTGTTTCTCTCAAAATTTTCTACCACTCTGCAAAATTTCAAGATTTTTGGAGCTCGGAAAGTATGGATTTCGAAGCAAAAACGGCGAGCAGCGCAGGAAATCAGCAAAATTCAGCAAATTGGAAAAACCCGCGGGACCCACCCATCACTGACACCACCGCTTTTCTTCTACCTCCGGCTGCCGGCGTGTGCGGTGGCAGGGGAGCGCCTTTGCCTGTCCTCCACGTGTCCGGACGCGCGCCTCGCGTGAACACGGTAAGGACCCGTGTCCAAAACCCTTCCGGCCGAGCTCTTCTCTCTCTCTCGTTCTCTCTCTCACGAGCGACATTCCCGTCTCTGTGCGCCACCACGAAGCCCCGTCCGAGCTCACCCCGGCCCTTTTTCCGCAGCAAGGAGCTGCACTAGAGTCCCCTCAAGCCTTCTCGGAACTTGCCCTCAACCCTCCTTCACCAACCGCGCCGATTTCAAAGGTTTTCCGAAAGTTCGAATATTGTAGCTGCCGTCGATCCTCCGAAAAATTCTTCGCAACACAGTGAGCTCTCTCTGATTCGGTCCAGCCCCGACCTCCTGGGGTCCTAGCGCACCTCCAAGACTTAGAATTCAAGCAAATTGTTGGATGTTTGTGCAGGGATTTGAGAAGTTTGGGCCACTGGCCGCCTGTACCTCCCTACCCCGCCGTCGAGCTCCCCTCTGCAGGCCCCTTCGTTGACTTCCACACCTGAGCCGTTCCTCTGCTTGTCTCTGCAAAGCTCATGGTGAAGTTGCCGTTCGGGTTCGCCATCAGGATCGTCGTCTGGCCGCCGAACCCCGTCCATTGCCACTGCTCGCCGCCGGCCCAATTCTGGTGAGCACGTCATCTCGGCGACCTGCCCTTCGGAATCCTCTCGCCGCGTGGATCATTTGAGTGCTTAAGCCGTCGCTCGAGGCCGCCGGTAGCCGCTCTTTGGCGAGGGCGCCGCCAACGGCTGTCGGGCAGGCGCCATGGCGCCTAGGGCCGAGCTCCTCCTTACCTGGGATCTCGTGTGGCCGCAAATGGATCCAATGTGGCTAATCCTGTGGCCTGGCGTATGGCCTGCCCCAGGTGGGCCGAAATTCTCGAGGCCCATTTTGTGGCTGGCCCATTCCGGCTGGATTTTTTTTACTTTATTTCGAAATATTAAGTAATTGCCAAAAATCAGTTTAATTTTGTAAAATCCATAGAAAATTCATTATAGCTCAAAAAATTATGAAATAAATTTTGCTAGGATTCCCTCAACTAGAACTATATTCTGAAGCTAACAAAATTTTATTTTATGCATTAAAATAATTTAATTAATTTAGATCATTTAATAAACAAAAAATGCATTACTATTCTTTATCAACATATAAAAATATTATAAAAGTTACTTTATGTTCATTTATTTAATCTTTACTGGTTTTAAAAAATATTATAATTCATTTCAATATAATTTTATAAATAATTTATTCTTTGTATCTAGTATTTAAATCATTATAAATCTATTTGTTTCCAATAAATTCTGTAAAATTTTTAAAAATTCGAAAATAATTTTCTTTATATTATGGAAGCTTTAAAATTAGTTTTATGTCTTCAAGAACTTATTAAAAGAGTTTATGATCATATTTAATTACTTGTTTTCTAAATTCAAGTATTGTTACTAAAAGAGTTTTATTTATAAAAATATAAAAAGGCATCATTCTCATTATATGAGGATGCATGGCTAATGCATTGTAGCTCTGTTTATGTCGATTAAAGACCGCTTGTTGTTGACCCTATTGAGCATGTTTGAATAGTACTGATTACATATTGAATCTATGTGCCTCAGCAAAATTGATGTAGCTTAATGTGCGTAATGACTAGACGTAACCGAACCTCTCTTCTAAATATGATAAAAGGGAGAGCTTTGGGGCTAACTATAGATAGATCTGGTGTAGTTATCGCATGGAGAACTACTGCTCGGAAGAAGTGAGCATCGGACTGGTACTATGTATCAGTGGTGTGAAAGGTTGCTATGTACAACTTCTGAGAAGCGCGTACGTGTCGTGTAATCAGGTTTCTTCGGCTGAATGTAAATCGATTCAAATCACTTTCTCTCACAGTAACGAGTATCACTTATCTCTTTGAGTCACATTATAGTAAAGAGTTATTCAATATGAAATATAATTATGTTTGATCTCTGAGAAACTTCTTAACATTTTTCTATGATATAATCTTAGGAAAAATTAAATTTATTTTTTCATAACTTAATATACCACTAAAATATAAAAGTAAAGATTCACTCAGAGTGCTATTTTTGTAAATAGTCAACTCTGATGAGTCAGTCTTTTTATTTCTAGAGTCAGTTATAGATAGTTATTTTGTCGGATAAGTCTTGCTGAGTGTTAGTTGCTCAGGGCTTTGTGTTTGTGGTTTCTGTTGCAGACGCTTTCTCTTTACTTTCTCAATTCTATTTAGAAGGAGCAACCTTTGAGGGTGGCTTCGTTTATTGAGAGCTCATATGAGTTCGATGTATCCTTTTGTTTAATATTTAGGATGCCTTTGTGTATTAGGTTTGTAGCTTTCGCACTTTGAAAACTCTGGTTTGTAAACTTAAATAATAAGTTTGCAATATATTTTATCATGCTTGAGCTATAGTGTGGTTCTCGCTTTGTCGAGCGACATTCAATATGATTCTGAGGTCAATGGTTTGTATCTTTCCAGATACGAGCTGTAACAAAATATGTACAATTTTAAATTGTGATTCAAATAACTCTAATGATAAATCAAATTATAACAAATATATGATATTTATTAAAAAAATTAATAAAATAAATAGTTAAAATTGATATTAAAATCAACGACATCAATTTAAAAACAGATACAGTATACTCCTACTCCTAGCAGCATGAGAACAAAAAGTGGTTGCTGCTCGTCCTCCCTGCTGCGCGAACAGGGCCGAAACGTTTGACAGCGAAATGATATGCTTATAGAGCCAAAGAAAGAAGGCGTAAACAAGCAACAAAGCGAGTGCTGCTGAAACTTATGCCCTCCCACCACTAAGAACCCGTTTGGAACGGTGAAATATTTCTAAATTTTACGCTTTTTTTTAAATTGAATTAATTCTTTTAAAATTCGTACGAAATTACTAACACACGGTAGCAGTACTAGACAGTTCAGCTAGTGTACGGCCACACAGCCACACTCATAGTAGGAGTAGTCTAGCCATAGGGATCGCCGAGCCTATCAGCCTCCACTTGCGATCAACAGTGCCGGAACGAAGAAAATTCATCATTGGCAGCAACAGGCGCTGATGCTGTCCACGGGTCGCGCTCGGTGCGTACGCGGGGAGGCCCCACCCTGCCGGAGCTGTCGACGGTTCCTTCCCGTTCCCGATCAAATCAGTCCCCCGAGTCCCCTCCCCTCCCCCAAAGGCCACGGAGCGGCGACGCTGTTGAGGCTGCGTTGCGTTCCGGGGACACATCTCGCTTGGGTTGGCTCGGTGTTCGCCATCGGGGAATTTCCTTGCCGGCCATATCCATCTGTGGCATCGCGTTGCTTATTGACAGCCCAGTGGACAGGACAGGTAGTCTGAAAGTCTCGATGCAGTCCCCTGGTCTTTTGGCCTGGGGACCTTGGTGCCACCAAAGGTCAGAGAACATGCTGACCATGGCAGCATGCACGAGCACGAGTACACAGGTCAAAAGGAGGCACGAGGGTTGCTGCTTTGCTTTCGCAAGTGGGTGGTAGGAGCATTAGGCCGTTTTGTGGGATGGACCAAGCGAACAGCATAAGGAGATCCACTCGCAGAGCGAGAGGAGGGTCTTTGAATCTTTGGTTGTGAAGCGGAAGAAAATAAAAGGAAAAATGTTAACGAAGCGTGCTGGAAGCGGAACTGGCTCTTGCACCGGATAATCTCGAGCTCGTTCCATGCGGGCCGTTTGGGCCACCGTTACCGGTTTTGTTTCTCGTGTGCGCCGCGAAACTTGGGCCGCCTTCCTGATCTTTCTGCGTAACAAGAAACTTTTGCGGGCCTGAATAGGATCACCTGATCAGCACAAACGCCGTAGTAAAAAAGGGATATCGGCACAATGGTCATGTCTGGCGATTGCAATTGATACCGTTTTCTAGAAAAGGAGAGCTGACGCTGACACGTGAAAAGGCTTGGTGTTTCTCAGGTCAAAACAATGGGAAATTACTGGACCAACATCCGCTCCAGCATAGTACGAACACAACTGGCGGACTCAACATCGCGTCTCATCTGCGAATGTTCAACGTCTTTGTCAAATTGTGGAAATTTTAGAGGTACGTGTGCCGCCAGTGAGCGCCGCTTGCACTGAACAACATCAGAAAGCAGACTTGAGTCAAGGGCGATCGCCAACCACAAGAACGAAGCTGCCGGCGAGTTGAGTGTAAAAAGAATTCGGTTTTTGGTAGTCTGACGAAAGAGGCCTTCTGAATTCTGGAGCCATGACTCTGCTTATTACGTTCCTTGTCCTCCCCCTCCTTGCTACACCTGGCCACCACACCGCCGCGATGGACGAGACGGTGTTCACCTTCAACGGTTTCTCCGGCGCGAACCTCTCTCTGGACGGCATGGCCGCGGTCACGCCGGCGGGCCTTCTCATGCTAACCAACGGCACCTCGGCGCTGAAGGGGCACGCGTTCTACCCCACCCCGCTGCACTTCCGCAGCGCCAACGACGATGCCATGACGTCCTTCTCCACGGCTTTCGTGTTCGGCATCGTCGGCGAGTACGCCGACGTGAGCAGCCAGGGCATGGCCTTGGTCTTTTCCCCGAGCAAGGATGTAACGACCGAGTTTTCACTTACCTTTCGATAAGTCTCGATCTCACGTGACGTTGCCAATCTCAGGAGTTTGACAATCACGATATCACAAGCGATCAATCAAAGAACCATAATAGAAATATTTAACAAGAAACAAATTAGAAAATTAGCAGATCAGAGTAAAATGATTAGAATATAATCCTCCAAAGAGGTCCATCGGCACGCAGGCCGAAAATATCTCAGAGCGGATATATCTTTATCGTGAATCTAACAAAGCAGCGGCGGAAGCATCATCATGGCGACAGTATCGAACCTCCTCCACACAGGCTAGCTTGAGCGCAGGAGCGGTCGTCACGGGCCGTCAGAGACGTAGTCGAAGTCGAAACTGAGCGAATCCTCTGAAAACAACAAATTAGAAAGCTATGAGTACGAATACTCAGCAAACCGCGTACTACCTAAAAACAATGTATGCATGCAAATGGTTTCAAGGGTAAAGGCATGGCTCAATGCTAAATACAAGCTTAAAACATTTTATTTTATTTAAAGATGCAAAAAAACTTTATTTTCAAACTTGTCAAATTTTATTATCTTGCCCCGCAGAGATCTCCGTTATCTCGGACGAGAGTTCTTTTTAATGCCGATGTAATCTCCACACTCGGCCACAGCTCAAAGGCCGGAGTCAAAAACATTTAGAAAAGAAGAGGAGGAAGAAGAACAAAGCTACTCAACGAGGAGCACAACTCAGGGTGGTGTCCTTAAAAAAGACGTGGCAATGCGCATCGACTAAAACTCTGCAGAGGTTATGCACCTGGACCCACGGGATGCGTCATCGGGAACTACCGTCGTAGCCCCGACGAACACACAAGACCCGTTCACAAGCTTTAACTGGCGTCATCCGTCTTCCAAGATAGGGATCCCAAAAACCTACGCAATCAGGTCCTGGAGCTGTGAAGAGCCTACCACTGATCAGGTGGGGTATCTCGATCTCATGTGGAGAGTCAAAGCTCTACACCACACTGACACTACACCGCCAACCCACGGGTAAACGACCAGTCTCGGCAAGCTTCAAGATCAAGCCAACTGCTCATACAGAGTAACGTGGTGTGCATGGTTGTCAACTGAGCGTACAAGGCTCGAAGGACTCGATCCTTAATTGCCGGGGCAGGCCATCTCTCCAACCACAACTCCAACAACCAACAAACACGTCGCCAAGGCCGAAGCCTCCAGTGTACCCGCCACAGGTACTCTCATAGAGACTTCCCGAAAGTCCTCCAGCTCCTCATACTGCCTCCTGCCCCCGCTAAATAGTTATGTATAGTTATTTGCAATACTCACACATTTGAAGCACAGTTCAAAAGCATTTAACACAAATTCCATTTTATAGTGATAGGTGTGAGATAAAATAAATGCGACTAAGCATGGCTAAGCATAAAAGTAAAATAAATGTACTAAAGCAATCCTAGGGTTAATATTT
>BCLH01000001.1:189175-209748 GCA_001602315.1 Zoysia pacifica | reverse complement strand
ACGGGCGGCAGCTCGCGAGAAATCGGTGCAGCGCAAGGCGTCGACCGGCAGGCGCGCGGAATCTCACGCGATAACAGGACGGCTCGGAGCACCGAATGGACTGGAGGTCAGTGCGACGACTCGCGCGGAAATTTGGCTCGGAGATCGGCGCTGGCTGGCGACAAGTTCGGGAAAACGGAGAGCGGCGGCGTGAGGGAGATGGTTGTAGATTTTTCAGAAGAATGGGAAGAGAGAAAAGGGATTAGGGTTGAGAGGGGTATTTATAAGGGTAAAAATGGGGTTGGGAATTAATTTGGGATTAATTAAAAATCGTGAAATAATCAACAAGGCTGGAGAGATTAATTAGAGAATAAATATTTAGAGACTTGAAAATTAATTAGGGAATTTTTGGAAAATAATTTTTGTCCAAACGTAAAAATTACGCGGACTAAATTATTTCGGCACCGGATTAATTTTTGATAAAACAGATTTTGGACTTGATCGAAACGAAATTTGATACGAAAGATTTTTGATCGAAACGAAATATTGGAAATGACAATTAATTGGAGTGAAAATTGGGGAAAGATGCCACTTTATTAATTTCGAGAATTTTGGGATGTTACAGACTCCCCCGCTTACAGGATCTCGTCCTCAAGATCAAGGAGCGGACTCAAACAGATGGGGAAACTCCTGCCTCAGATCATCTTTCTTCTCCCAAGTAGCTTCTCGCTCAGTGTGGTTGCTCCACTGAACCTTAAGAAACTTGATTTTGGATTTCCGCGTTTCTTTGAACGCCTCATCAAGAATCTTTACCGAGTACTCCAGGTACTCGAGCGTGTCCTGAATATCCAAAGCATCAGGGACAACTCGCTCCTCCGGCACTCGAAGACACTTCTTCAAGTGAGACGTGAAACACTGAATGCACACCCGCAAGCTCGGATGGCAAGTCCAACCTGTAAGCAAGATCACCGATCTTCCTGAGAATTCGGAAAGGACCAACAAACCTCGGAGCCAACTTCCCTCGAACATGGAAGCGACGCGTGCCACGGAGAGGTGACACCTTAAGATACACCCAATCATCAACCTCAAAAGAAAGAGGTCTCCTCCTCTTATCTGCATAGCTCTTCTGACGGCTCTGAGCAACCCGAAGATGCTCTCTGACCTTCTCAACCTTCTCCTCAGCAGCACGGATAGATTCAAGACCAAAGAAAGACCTCTCACCAACCTCTGACCACATAAGCAGGGTACGGCATCTCCTACCATACAACGCCTCAAAAGGTGACATACCCAAACTGGCCTGGAAGCTGTTGTTGTAAGAGAACTCTGCAAAAGAAAGACTGTCCTCCCAGCTCTGCCCATAGGTGATCACACAAGCTCTCAGCATATCCTCTAAAATCTGGTTCACACGCTCCGTCTGCCCATCTGTCTGAGGATGATAAGCTGAACCGTACACCAAGTGTGTACCCATAGCCTCATGCAAGCTCCTCCAGAATCTCGCGGTAAACTGAGGCCCGCGATTAGACAGAATGCTCCTCGGTGCACCATGCAACCTCACAATGTGATCAATGTACAGCTTGGCCAACTGATCAACTGAGTACCTCTCATTCACAGGAATGAAATGAGCGGTCTTAGTCAATCGATCCACCACCACCAAGATAGCATTATGGCGGCAAGACGTCAACGACAAACCCGTGATGAAGTCCATACTGATGTCATCCCACTTCCAGGAAGGGATCGATAATGGCTTCAGCAACCCAGCTGGCCTCTGGTGCTCAGCCTTAACTCGCCGGCAAACATCACACAAGGCAACATACTCAGCAATGTCTGCCTTCATGCCAACCCACCAGAAACGAGTCCTCAGATCCTCGAACATCTTGGTGCAACCTGGATGGATAGAAAACCTCGAATCATGAGCCTCTCGGAGAATAGCATCCCGTAACTCTGGCACTCTCGGAACACAGATACGGTCCTCAAACCATAAAGCTCCCTGCTGATCCACACGAAAACCCGATGCTTTGCCTCTCTTCATCTTCTTCAAGATTGACTGAATCTCTCTATCAAGCCTCTGAGCGGACTTGATCTCCTCAATCAACAACGGCTGCAACCTGAGCTCGCGCAAGAAACCCTAAGGACCACACTCAACTCTCAAACTGGCCAGATCTGAAAGAATCTCTGACTGCTCAGATAACAAAGAAGAACAATAAGCCTTACGACTCAAAGCATCGGCTACCACATTGGCTTTACCCGGGTGATAGTTAATGCTAAGATCGTAATCCTTAATCAACTCAAGCCACCTCCTCTGCCTCATATTCAGCTCTGACTGAGTGAAGATGTACTTGAGACTCTTGTGATCAGTGAAGATCTCACATCTGTTGCCGATCAGATAATGCCTCCAAATCTTCAAAGCATGCACAACAGCTGCCAACTCAAGATCATGCGTCGGATAGTTCATCTTATGCTTCTTCAACTGCCTAGAAGCATAGCAAACAACCTTCTTGTTCTGCATCAGCACACAACCCAATCCCTGACGAGAAGCATCACAGAAAACCTGAAAGTCCTGGTGAATATCCGGCAAGGTCAAAACAGGCGCAGATGTCAACCTCATCTTCAGCTCCTGAAAACTTCTCTCACAAGCATCTGACCAGATGAACGGCACACCCAACTGAGTCAACTCGGTCATAGGCTTAGCAATCCTGGAGAAGTTCTCAATGAATCGGCGATAGTAACCTGCCAATCCAAGAAAACTCCTCACCTCAGAGACTGACCTCGGAGACTCCCACTCCACAACAGCCTTGACCTTCTCAGGATCAACAGAAATGCCCTCAGCTGTAACAACGTGACCGAGAAAAGCAACCTTCTCGAGCCAAAACTTGCACTTGCTGAACTTGGCATATAGCTGATGAGATTTCAACCTCCCAAGCACAACTCTCAGGTGCTGCTCATGCTCTTCGGCTGACTTGGAATAGACGAGGATATCATCAATGAAAACCACCACGAAATTATCCAGCTCAGCCATGAACACCTTGTTCATCATGTTCATGAAGTAGGCAGGGGCATTAGTGAGTCAAAAAAAACAACCAGGAACTCATAAGACCCATACCTCGTCACGAACGAAGTCTTCGAAATATCAGAAGGTCGAATCTTCATCTGGTGATACCCCGATCTCAAATCAATCGAGGAAAAGAACTTCGCACCCTTCAACTGATCAAACAGATCGTCAATCCTCGGCAAAGGGTACTTGTTCTTTATCGTCACCTCGTTCAAAGAATGATAGTCAATGCACATGCGCATTGATCCATCCTTCTTCACGAACAGCACTGGGGCTCCCCACGGTGAAGCACTCGGCCAAATGAACCCTTTACTCAAGAGCTCATCAATGTGCTCCTTAAGTAAAGCAAGCTCATCAGAAGACATCCGGTACGGCCGCTTGGCAATCGGCGCGGTACCAGGAAGAAGATCGATCACGAACTCAACATCTCGATCTGGAGGATGTCCCGGCAACTCATCGGGAAACACCTCTGGAAAGTCTCGAACAACAGGAATCTGCTCCAAAGATAACTCCTGCAAGCTGCAAACTAAAGGTGGAACTCTGAATGCTCTAAGAGCACACACCACTCGAACACCGTGGTGGTTGACCAAAGACACAACCCTCTCAGCACAAGTGATGACTCCCTCGTGCCTCGCTAGCCAATCCATCCCCAAGATGACATCAATGTCACGCGAGGAAAAGACGATGAGATCGACTAAGAAAATCACACCCTCTATCAAAATCCGAACACCTCTACACTCAACACGACTCTTGTAGACTCCAAGAGGTGAAGTGGTAAGTGTAGGTATGGCTAAGAGTGAGGTAGGAAGACTGTGTGTGGACGCAAACGTCGACGACACAAACGAATACGTAGCCCCCGAGTCGAACAAAACCGTCGCTAGGTGAGAGTGAACCAAGAACTCACCAACGACAACGTCCGGCGCCTCCTGAGCCTCCTCCACCGAGATGTGGTTCAGGCGGCTACGCGTGACGCTCGGCTGAGCAGCGCCACGGCCCGCTGAACGCACTCCTCGTCCTCCTGACTGGTGCGGTGGCCTAGCGGGAGTGGCAAACTGAGCACCACCTCCCCCAAGTCCCTGCTGCTGGCGCCTCGGACATTGAAACGCCTTGTGACCCTCCTGGCCACACTCGAAGCAGCAAACCGAGGGCTGACCCCCCGTCGGACGGAAAGAGGACTGCTGCTGCTGAAAGGCACCTCTCTGGCGCTGAAAACTCTGTTGCTGGACTGAAGCTGGAGCAGGAGCAGTGGATCGGGCGAAGGTGGACTGTCTCGATCCCTGCTGGAAAGAACCACTGAAACGCTGACGCTGTGAAGTCTCACGACTGGGTCTCTGGCCAAGAGCTCTCCTCTTAGCATCTCTAGACCGGTCGAGCTTCTGAAGTGACACCTCCAAAGCTAGGCATCTGTCAATCAGCTCACGAAGGCTCCTCTGAACACCCCCGTCTAGGTACGGAAGCATCTCAAGACGTAGACCCTTGCGGAACCAGTACATCTTGCGACGCTCAGTCGAGACCTCCTCAGGTGCAAAATGGCTCAGCTGGGTGAAGCGGTTGGCGTACTCGGTGACAGTCATACTCCCCTTACGAAGAGTACGGAACTCCTCCGCCTTCGCCTCTATGGCTCCCTCTGAGATGTGGAAACCACGGAAAGCGGTGACAAAGTCGTCCCAGGTGAACAGCTCAGGCTCGTCAAGTGTGGCGTACAGAGTGTCCCACCAAGCTCCAGCTGCACCTGTCAACTGGTGTGCCGCCAGACGAACTGCCTCCTGGTCGTCGCACTGAATCAGGTCCAGCTTCTTCTCGATATCCCTGAGCCAGTCGTCAGCGTCCAAAGGATCGACTGCACGGTCAAAAGTAGGAGGGCGCATGTTCAGAAACATCGCCATGCGAGAACCAGCTGACTGGTGGTACGGTGCTGCGTCAGAAGCAGGAGCACGACCACGTGGCTGCTGCTGCTGTGACTGCTCGACAATACGCTCAAGCAGAAGCGTCTGTCGGGCCATCACCTCCGCCAGGTTCGGAGCAGCTGGAAGCTCCTCACCAGGCGCGGCAACTCCAGCAGGCTCAAACTCAAGGTCCATGGCAACTCCTCTGCCACGACCTCCGGCCTGTGGGGCAGAAGCTCCAGCACGGCCACGCCCTCGACCAACGCCAGGAGCGTCAGCCGCAGGTGGCACTGGTACACGGCCTCCAGCGCCGCGACCATGACCTCTGGGGACAGCACCACGACCATGCCCAGCGGGTGGCAGTACCTCAGGGTCCTCCAGAGCGGCCTCCACTAAACGAGCGTGAAGGCGTCCAGACTTCCTCAGAGCCATCTGTTGCAGGAAAACAATTCTGATCAGAAAGATAGCATTAGCAGAAACAAAATTACTGAAGAAGATAGAAAGCGAGCAGATTAGAATGAAGATAACCAAACAAGCACTATTCCAAGCAAACAAGACTACCACCAAGCAAACGACGAGATTTAAGAAAATAACTTTCACGATGAAGGTTTGTTAGTAGATTAGGAACTCTAGAAATAATCCTTAGTTACGTCCAGTTCTACAGTTACGCTCTTACGGTCAAGTATGGCTCTGATACCACCTGTAACGACCGAGTTTTCACTTACCTTTCGATAAGTCACGATCTCACGTGACGTTGCCAATCCCAGGAGTTTGGCAATCACGATATCACAAGCGATCAATCAAAGAACCATAATAGAAATATTTAACAAGAAACAAATTAGAAAATTAGCAGATCAGAGTAAAATGATTAGAATATAATCCTCTAAAGGGATCCATCGGCACGCAGGCCGGAAATATCTCAGAGCGGATATATCTCTATCGTGAATCTAACAAAGCAGCGGCGGAAGCATCATCATGGCGACAGTAGCGAACCTCCTCCACATAGGCTAGCTTGAGCGCAGAAGCGGTCGTCACGGGCCGTCAGAGACGTAGTCGAAGTCGAAACTGAGCGAATCCTCTGAAAACAACAAATTAAAAAGCCGTGAGTACGAATACTCAGCAAACCGCGTACTACCTAACAACAATGTATGCATGCAAATAGTTTCAAGGGTAAAGGCATGGCTCAAGTGCTAAATACAAGCTTAAAACATTTTATTTTATTTAAAAATGCAAGAAAGCTTTATTTTTAAACTTGTCAAATTTTATTATCTTGCCCCGCAGAGATCTCCGTTATCTCGGACGAGGGTTCTTTTTAATGCCGATGTAATCTCCACACTCGGCCACAGCTCAAAGGCCGGAGTCAAAAACATTTCGAAAAGAAGAGGAGGAAGAAGAACAAAGCTACTCAACGAGGAGCACAACTCAGGGTAGTGTCCTTCAAAAAGACGTGGCAATGCGCATCGACTAAAACTCTGCAGAGGTTATGCACCTGGACCCACGGGATGCGTCATCGGGAACTACCGTCGTAGCCCCGACGAACACACAAGACCCGTCCACAAGCTTTAACTGGCGTCATCCGTCCTCCAGGATAGAGATCCCAAAAGCCAACGCAATCAGGTCCTGGAGCTGTGAAGAGCCTACCACTGATCAGGTGGGGTATCTCGATCTCATGTGGGGAGTCAAAGCTCTACACCACACTGACACTACACCGTCAACCCACGGGTAAACGACCAGTCTCGGCAAGCTTCAAGATCAAGCCAACTGCCCATAAAGGGTAACGTGGTGTGCATGGTTGTCAACTGAGCGTACAAGGCTCGAAGGACTCGGTCCTTAATTGCCGGGGCAGGCCATCTCTCCAACCACAACTCCAACAACCAACAAACACGCCGCCAAGGCCGAAGCCTCCAGTATACCCGTCACAGGTACTCTCATAGGGACTTCCCGAAAGTCCCCCAGCTCCTCATACTGCCTCCTACCCCCGCTAAATAGTTATGTATAGTTATTTGCAATACTCACACATTTGAAGCACAGTTCAAAAGCATTTAACACAAATTCCATTTTATAGTGATAGGTGTGAGATAAAATAAATGCGACTAAGCATGGCTAAGCAAAAAAGTAAAATAAATGTACTAAAGCAATCCTAGGGTTAATATTTGTGGAACAGTAAATAGGCACGGCTTAGGAATGTTGCTAGCACATTTTAAAATAGTTGGCATGCAAAATTAAGGTTGCAAACAAAACATGCAGTTTAAAATGCTGGGAACAAAGTGATCAAGGAACGCGGCTTGCCTGGCAACTCGGGATCGAAGTCGGGATCCGGATCGTCGAACTGAGCTGGCTCGCAGAACTCCTCCTCAGGGACAGCAGCTAATCACAACACGAACAACAAGGATTAGACACTAATTACGAGGCAAAGAATAAAACTGGAATTAGAATCTAAATCGAAATTACTAGACTAAATGCGCGCACAACGTTCCCCGGAACAACCCTACACAATAATCACGACGGGACAAATTAACGAACCAATTTCGGGATTAATCGGAGATCAAACGGGTTCCACGAAATTTGCGACAATCACGATCACAAAGATTTAAATTAATTGCAGAATAATTAATCACAGAACAAATTAGCAATTAATTCTAGCAATTAATCGGAAAGGGAAAAGGAAATTAAGAGAGAGAAAACTGTTCTCACCGAGATTTGAAATTGGAGACGGAAGTCGGAGATCGGAGATCGGAAATCAGAGAACGCGGCGACCGCTGGCGTCGATGACGCGGAGGGGTCCGCCTTTGGACCGGAAGACCGGAGCAGGGCGGTCGGTACTGGACCCTCGGGCCGAAGGACGACGACGGGCAGGAGCTGGCTCGCGGCAGGCGACGCGCGTGGGAGGCGAGGCTGACGCGGACGAGGGCACCCGGCTGACGCGGGGATCGACGCTGGAAAACGAGGACGCTGACGGCGACGCAGCTGGACAGGGACGGGCGGCAGCTCGCGAGAAATCGGTGCAGCGCAAGGCGTCGACCGGCAGGCGCGCGGAATCTCACGCGATAACAGGACGGCTCGGAGCACCGAATGGACTGGAGGTCAGTGCGACGACTCGCGCGGAAATTTGGCTCGGAGATCGGCGCTGGCTGGCGACAAGTTCGGGAAAACGGAGAGCGGCGGCGTGAGGGAGACTGTTGCAGATTTTTCAGGAGAATGGGAAGAGAGAAAAGGGATTAGGGTTGAGAGGGGTATTTATAAGGGTAAAAATGGGGTTGGAAATTAATATGGGATTAATTAAAAATCACGAAATAATCAACAAGGCTGGAGAGATTAATTAGAGAATAAATATTTAGAGACTTGAAAATTAATTAGGGAATTTTCGGAAAATAATTTTTGTCCAAACGTAAAAATTACGCGGACTAAATTATTTCGGCACCGGATTAATTTTAGATAAAACAGATTTTGAACTTGATCGAAACAAAATTTGATACGAAAGATTTTTGATCGAAACGAAATATTGGAAATGACAATTAATTAGAGTGAAAATTAGGGAAAGATGTCACTTTATTAATTTCGAGAATTTCGGGATGTTACAAAGGACTTCTCTACGGCGCTGCCGGGCCACTTCCTGGGCCTCGTCAACGCCAGCGACAACGGCGACGCGAGGAACCGCCTGCTCGCCGTCGAGCTCGACACCGTGCTCAACGCGGAGTTCCAGGACATCGACGACAACCACGTCGGGATCGACGTCAACAGCCTCACCTCCGTTTGCGCGGCCTCCGCCGGATACTACGACGACGCGACGGGATCGTTCAGAAACCTGAGCCTGATCAGTCGCAGGGCTATGCAGGTGTGGGTGGAGTACGATGGCCACGCCATGGAGCTCAGCGTGACCATGGCTCCTCTCGAGATGCCCAAGCCCAGAAGACCTCTGATGTCCACCACCATCAACCTCTCGGCGGTGATCACCGACCCAGCGTACGTCGGCTTCTCCTCGGCGACGGGGATAATCTTCTCTCACCACTACGTGCTAGGCTGGAGCTTCAAGATGAACGGCACGGCCCCGGCTCTCGACGTCTCGATGCTGCCAGCCCTGCCGCGCACCAGTGACAAGGCCCGGTCAAAAAGGGTCCTCGAGATCATACTGCCGATCGCGTCCGTGGCGTTCGTTCTCGCAGTGACCGCGCTCACCATCGCCGTCGCCAGACGGCGGGCGATGTTTTCCGAGCTGCACGAGTATTGGGAGATTGACTTCCGGTCGCACCGCTTCGCGTACAAGGATCTGTTTCACGCGACGGAGGGTTTCAGCGACAAAAATTTGATCGGGAGAGGAGGATTTGGGAGGGTGTACATGGGCGTGCTCCGGAAATCCAAGACGAAGGTTGCGGTGAAGCGGGTCTCGCACGAGTCGAGGCAGGGCATGAAGGAGTTCGTCGCCGAAGTAGTGAGCCTCGGGAGCCTCCGGCATCGGAACGTTGTGCAATTGCTCGGCTATTGCCGGCGGAAAGGTGAGCTCCTCTTGATTTACGACTACATGCCCAACGGCAGCCTCGACAAGCACTTGCACGATCACGATAATCCTTCTCTGGATTGGGGCCAGAGGTTCAAGATAATCAAAGGTGTAGCAGCAGGCTTGCTCTACCTCCACGAAGACTGGGAGAAGGTCGTCGTCCACCGGGACGTCAAAGCCAGCAACGTGCTACTTGACGCGGAGATGAACGGCCGCTTGGGTGACTTCGGGCTTGCAAGGTTGTACGACCGCGGCACCGATCCACACACGACGCACGTCGTTGGCACGATGGGGTACCTAGCCCCTGAGCTCGGACACAGGGGAAAGGCGGCACCGTGCACCGACGTGTTCGCGTTCGGCGTGTTCCTTCTTGAGGTCGCGTGTGGGAGGCAGCCGGTCGAGGAGAACGGTGGCGGGACCGCGACCGTGCTTGTGGACTGGGTGCTCGACCGGTGGCGCAATGGCTCGGTCATGGAGACGGTTGATCCGAGGCTGGGACATGGTTATGTGCGCGAGGAGGTCGCGCTGGTTCTCAATCTTGGCCTGCTCTGTTCGCATCCGCTGGCCGGCGCGAGGCCAAGCATGCGGCAAGTGGTCCAGTGCTTTGACGGCGACGTGGTCTTACCAGAACATGAGGCGATGCACATGGATTTCAACATAGCTACTGTGACGAGGGACCAAGGACATGACCTGGATGCTGCCGTGCCGTATGAGTCGTGTTCGTCATCAAGCATTGGTACTATGTCTAGCACTCTGTCAGGAGGAAGATAATGGCGGTCCAAATGTTTGTTCCAATTCAAAGTATGTAATAGTAGGGATGCAAGTTGTGATGGATTTCAAATTATTATCGACAACTTCAAGCACAGTAGTTTTCCATACAAAAATCAGGCAAACAAAATTTGTGGACACATTTTTTTTAGGCCGTGGCATGAATGCTCTAAAAAAAAGCAATGCATACGACATGCTTTAGGTCTTCGACGCTCTGTGGAATTTGAGAAACTAGTTGCTGTCAAAGGTGTCGCTCTCACAGCCTGGACAGCGAAGAACGAGTCGTGTACTCCTATTTAAGCAATGGTAAATTGGTAAGACAGCCCGGCCGGCAAAGCAGCCAGACAATGACCACTAGCAACACAGTATCTTTTGAAATCAATTGGTGAATGGCGATGGCATTGCATTGTTGAATTGACGTGGAAGAAGACCGCATAGACATAGTGACATAACCCGTCCCGTTCAACTAAATAATATAGCGCTGCCGTGCTCATGAGTCATGTTAGCAATGGCTAACGTCAGGTCCATCTTTTTCCTTCCACTCATCCTCCACGGACTCCAGCCGGTGTCATCTGCCACCGAAGAACAGTTCGCCTTCGAAGGTTTCACTCACGCAAACCTCACCCTGGACGGCGCGGCTGCAATCACACCGAGCGGCCTGCTTGCTCTAACCAACGACAAGCACACCAAAGGCCATGCTTTCTTCCCGACTCCTCTCCATCTACATGCACCGACGAATGGCACAACTGTCGCGTCTTTCTCGGCTACTTTCGTGTTTGGCATCATCTCCGAGCACGCTCAGCTGAGTGACCACGGCCTCGCCTTTGTGGTCGCGCCCAGCAAGAACCTCTCGGCCGCCACCGGAGCACAGTACTTGGGGCTCCTCAACATCAACGACAACAGCAAGGCCAGCAACCACATCTTCGCCGTCGAGCTCGACACCGTCCTCAGCCCCGAGTTCCATGACATAGATAGCAACCACGTGGGGATTGACGTGAACAATCTCCAATCCGTGATGTCGCACACGGCTGGCTACTACGATGATGGCACTGACATGTTTCTGAACCTGACGCTGATGAGCCGCAAGGCCATGCAGGTGTGGGTGGACTATGATGGCCAAGCCATGGAGCTTAATGTCACCTTAGCTCCACTGGATGTGTTGAAGCCCAAGAAACCTTTGCAGTCAATCACCATCAACCTCTCTGAGGTGGTGACTGGTACATCATATCTCGGGTTCTCAGCGACTACAGGCCTCTCCATAGCTTACCATTACATCCTCGGCTGGAGCTTCAGCTTGAATGGAATTGCACCTGTCCTCAACTCGGCTAACCTACCCGTACTCCCAAGGGTACCTGACCAGAAGGGCTCCCGAGCTGAGAGATTAGTGATCGTCCTGCCACTGGCCACAGCTGGTTTCATCATCGCATTGCTTGGTGTTCTCTTCATTCTTGTGAGAAGGCATCTAAGGTATGCAGAGCTCCGTGAAGATTGGGAGGTTGAGTTTGGGCCACATCGATTCTCCTACAAGGATCTCTTCCATGCTACTGATGAGTTTGCGAGCAAGCAATTGCTCGGCATAGGAGGATTTGGGAGAGTGTACAAAGGGGTCATTCCAGCATCAAACTCAGAGATTGCAGTGAAGAGGGTGTCACATGATTCTAAACAAGGGGTGAAAGAGTTTGTTGCAGAGGTGGTTAGCATGGGGCAACTACGACACAAGAATCTAGTGCAACTACTTGGTTATTGCCGCCGCAAAGGGGAACTTCTCTTGGTCTATGATTACATGCCAAATGGTAGCCTTGATAAACATTTATATGACAAGAATAAACCTGCTCTAAACTGGAACATAAGGTTTCACATCATCAAGGGCATAGCATCAGGTTTGTTGTATCTTCATGAGAATTGGGAACAGGTCATCGTACACCGAGACATAAAGGCAAGTAATGTTCTCCTCGATAACGAAATGAATGGATGCTTGGGTGATTTTGGCCTTGCAAAGCTATACGACCACGGCACAAACCCAAGGACTACACAAGTTGTTGGCACAATGGGGTATCTCTCCCCTGAGTTGCTCAGGTCCGGGAAAGCATCACCAGCAACGGATGTTTTTGCATTTGGTATGTTTATGTTAGAGGTGACCTGTGGCCGAAGGCCACTAGAGCATGACCTGCAGGATAACCAGGTTGTGCTATTGGATTGGGTGCTTGAACACTGGAACAGAGGAGCAATTCTTGAAACAGTGGATCCTCGGCTCAATGGTGAGTACATCATGGAGGAAGCGGACTTGGTGCTGAAATTGGGGCTCCTATGCTCACAACCAATGCCTAATGCACGGCCTAGCACATGTCAAGTCTTGCAGCACCTTGAAGGTACCTTGCCAGTACCAGAGATGGCAATGACAAACCTGGACTATAGCACACTGATGTTTATGCAGAATGAGGGATTTGACTCATATGCTATGTTGGATGCATCGTCGTTTGCGACAAGCATTGGTCCTGGGTCTGGCCTCTCAGGAGGAAGATGATGTGGTTGTAAGCGTTGGTCTCTGATGTTTCGTGTTCTAATGGTTTTATTAAAATTTGTCATCAGTAAAATAAATAGAACATCACATTTCTTTCTCTCCATATGAAGTGATTCTGGTGCTGAACAGTATTTCTTTATCCACAAAACAGTGAAAATAGAAGAAACACAAAGCAATTGCACTCTCTTCATCAATACAAAATTACAAATTAAATTTGAGGGTGAAATTATAGCAGAAAGTAGCATTCACTATATTCAACAAAAACTTAGATTTATCAGGTTAAGTATGTGGGCAAAATCAATGTTTTAAAAACTCTCCATAAATCTAGCATCAATTAAGCAAAGGTAACTAGTAAACAACCATCAAACATTAAAGGGCAACAGTATACATACTAGCGCAAAGAACCTCACAATGGCTGATATCCACTTCAAAGTGCTTATTGGTTTTCCTCCTTGCTCTCTTGCTCGACCATATAAGCCTTCTTCATTTCTTCCAATACTGCATCATTAGTGCTGCCCAGGATGCAAAGGTCTCTGTTAATACCAAATGGATTATTTGCATTGGAAGTTAACCAATGCAATAAGCAACATTCAGGGAAAAAAAGAGTAATGTCAAAAGAAAGCAATCTTGAATAGTGAAATCAAACTCTCTAGTTCACCCCATAACTAGTTGTGGACTTGCGGTTTGATTGCCAGAGAAACACAGAAAAAAATCGATACTGTTTTCATACTTTTCCATTCTGGAATCGTTAAGCATGTTTCAAAATGACTACCTTCAACCTCAAATGTAAATAAACAGTCTACGCTGACACGGAGACCATTTTCCATTCATCTCGACCGGTGGTTCGAAGTGTCAAATCAGTTTAAGCACCAGTCTCATGATGCCACCGGTAACAGATTAGAACAATAAAGTATAGCTTCCTGACTCCAATCCGACAAAGTACAGAAACATACATACAGATTGAACATATCAAAATACAAGTAAATCGACTGAGTACTGTTTATTTAATATTGGAGGGAACACCAGTAAATCACCCATTACTAAGAGTCTAAGATGGTTGCTAAACTCAAATAATCATGCTCCAGAAATGTAAAATATGGATGACTAAATGAAACGTTATGCTGATAGCAACAGATATTTCTGGCACCCTTTTACCTCTTATTTCTATGAGCAACAAGTTACTGAATTAATATATAAAAGGTAGCATAAGGCTTGGTGTGATATTTCACATATATATCTCAAAAGCATCCTGAAGCTTTCAGTTCTGAAAGTGATATGTGCAAAGTTACAAACACACACACGCATTAACTGCAAAAGTGATTTTACAATCTATAACGAAATCAAAATACAGCAATGGAGGTGTCAACACTGCAATTTGGATAATATGTCCAGGCATAAACAAACTGGGATACTGGCATACAGTGCACTTACTATTGATGAAGGCACTCATTCAACTCTTTGGCTTGCTTACGGCACTGCCATACCACGGAGAATGTTCTCCCCCGAGCACATTCGGCATACTTAGAACAGTAGAAATCACATTCTTTAAGGGCCTTTTGTTTCATTTTGCTGCGCAAAGCTGGAAGTTGTAACAAGTGTCAATTTAACATTAGACATACAGACAAGAATATTTAATCAACCATTTTCAACAAACTGGATTTCCTTGCAGTCGGAGCAAATCATCAGATCGTTAGCATTAAATAGAAGAAATTGATCGAAAGAGACCTGTCTCATGCATACAGTACTTAATCGGGTTCACTGGGAGAAGAGGAATCACTGGTATTTATTTCACTCGTTGTTTCCACTGGTCATGAAATTATATTTGCACGGGAAAGCTGCCCTATGATTTTTTGTTCACCAAGAGTGAAAAATGACTAGTAATCAGGAATGACAAAATTGGTCATTCTAACAATGGTGCAAATAAGGCTTGAACGTACTCAACACCCCATCCAACGAACGCTAAATCCTCCTACTCACCTCTCGGTGCGTCATTTGACGAACTTCGTCCCAAAATCACGAACCAAACAGTACAGTGAAGCATATATCTAACAATTCCTCGTCGACCACAGAACTAACCCGAGCGTTGCATTCTCCAATTCGACAAATCAACGAGGAATCAAAAGCTTGGGTAAGAATCACGGACGAACGGTGGGCTCACCTTCCTCGACCTTCTTCTTGACGTGATTCTCCCTGGCCTCCTGGAGGTATCCCATGCCGCCACCCCGGATGCCGCCAAACCAAGTTTGTGGAGTGAATCGAGCAGCAGAGTGAGTTAAACCCTAGCGCCCTTGGAAGGGAACGCGGACATCGACGTCGAGGTTTTCTCAGGGGGATGAAGTGCGGACGTGATAGGCGATTGGGAATGGGTTGTTGGGCCATTTGTTTATGGGCCATAGTTCCGAATTGGTTTTATGGCCCAATCTTAGTTCTGGACGTGCCCCGAAAAGAAAATGTCGAACCAGTGTGCAGCTCGGCTCCGCATGGATCGGGGACGCACGCCTCTCTCTCATGCAGCACGCATGTCTGATGTCTTATAGGAGTATGGGACCAACCAACGGTGATCTCGACGAAAGGAATCGGTTGCAGCTTCACTCAATCAACCACACGAGAAAGAGATTCTTGGATGGATTCTCACACAGCTCAAGATAAGGACGATTTCGTCCAACCCGTCACGGCAGCAACGACCGAGTCACCCGTCACGACCAATTCCGAGCTGGTACGGCTGAACACCGGCGGGGGGCCCTTCCGCCCGTGTTGCCGTTGAGCACGACACCGTTGGGTTGGCAGACGCGAAGCCACCAACCGGGTCCTAAACAAAGAACTCACGACGCCAAATTGGCAATGGCGTCTCCGCTCTCCAGGGAGAACGCGCGGCGTACTCATCAATCAAAAGTTTTTAGGTGAAAAAAGGCGTTTCGTGCGGCACGGCTATTTGACCACCTCGGTAACCTGGTCGTGTCAGTTTGTGAAAGAATCGAGGTGGGATTTTTGGCGCAGGTGCCAAAAGGTGAGTTGCACCAACCTGGGGTTTAGCCATGCGGGAGAATTTGACGCTGATGTGCTTGGGCGTGAGCCGTGGCCAGGGAGCGCGCTGCGCGTCAGCGCTTGCATCAGGCGTCGCGGCAATTTCGCACGGTGCTGCCTGCAGAAAAGCACGTGGAACGGTGAAAAGTGTCATCCGTACATCTGCCGGTGGGGCAGCGGTTAGCTAGTACCGGTATCACCTCTGCTTGTTGTGGTGCACTTGGTTTTGGCTGGGTTTCACTTCTGCCAAAGATTCCGGCTCGTTTCCTCCGGAACTGCTATGCTCTATCTGTTTTGCCTGAAAGAGTGAAACAGAACAGTTGCAGAAACATACGCCGGCCGATTTCCATGGGACTTGAAACGATCCATCATTCATGCACCAGAGGATAACGAGAATAAAATTTCCCCAACCGGCATCAACCCCACCGGTCCGCGTCAGGAACAGAGCCGGGCGCAGGCAGGGCAGTGGCGGACTAGCAAATGGGCTCACCGCATCGCTTTACACAGCCAGCACTGCAACAACGGCCGCCGGCGCCGTTGCCGCGAGGTCTTCTTCTTCCGCTGCTCCGATCCAATCCAGTGCTCCGCTGGTGGGCAGGTGGCCCCTGCTGCCGAGTCGCCGTCAAAAGCGACCTCTTTTTTTATCTAATCCTGATAACCATGACCTTTGCTCATAATTGCATGACCACGCTGCTGCTGGCCGTTGTTGCGCGCCGAGCCAGCAGCGCCTCGCGCCACGCATGATCGCGGCCGGCGTTTTTCCCCCGACCGCCGTGTCGCTTCCCTGTCCCGCTCCGTGTCTGGAAAGAAACGACGGTAAACCTCTGTCACTTGCACGTAACTGTTGATCCCTTCTCGGCATCTTGTATTTCTTTCCCCCGTCATCTTTTTTGGTTCCTTTTTCAAAGCCCATCGAAAGCTGCTACCCAGCTCTCATCTCACCGGACTCGATCCAATTGTACAAAACTGAACCTTCTGATTGTCTAAGTTTCTGTTTGTTTCTCTATTACTTTTATTATATGATTTAGATTATAATTTTAATTTTTTATAATCTAAATTATAATCTATACTTATCTGTTTGACAACACAGCTTATTTTTAATTTAACAAAAATAGTGAGTCTTTTGAAGACTATAATTTTAAATAAATATATAATAATCAGTTTATTAAATTATAATAATTTGAGTTTGATATTAAAATAATTTGATAAATAAGCTATTCTGTTTGTTTATGTCTATAGATTATAATTTGTAAAGTATATAATCTCACACAAGACCTAAAACGCACGTAGCGTCGCCGTCGCCAGAACTGCTCGGCGGCCACGGGTCCAGAAGGTCGCAGAAGATCAACACCCAGACAGAGCAGCCCACCACGAAACGCAACGCTGAAAGCGCCATCAACTGCTAAACAAAGTGGACCGGACCGGCGGCGACTGCTAACGCCCACGGGCTATGATGCGCGCCGATGCCTCCCAACCCTCCCTCGCGTGCCCGCCATGCCAGGCGATGGGCGATGACACTGACACCCGTCCCAAAGACGACACAAAACAAATCGGAATTTGCTCATAGATTACTACATGGGCCATACGCAAGTATACAATTCAACTGCCTTGTCAGTTGTCACCGGTCACTAAGGATCTCTTTTCTCTGGCTGTAAAGCGGCTCGAGTGCTCAACCGAATTCTTTTCCGAGGGGCATATCATATGTGAAAGGTGCAGCGCCATGAATGATGGATAGATAACCGGGATGGGTTAAGCTGGATGGATGGAACGGAGCTGCGTGACCTGCGTCGGATGAACGCCAGTTGATTCGGTGCATGCACGTAAAAGAGAGAACAATCGAATGTTTTATTCCTTTGATTGATAAAAAGGGTGGAAGAAATATTCTGGAGGGAGTCTCAGTTGTTGGTCGATTAAAAAATGGTCTCTAATAAATCCTAGTGGAGCACTAATGTTTCTGCAATTATGGTTTGGTTTACTAGTCGTGTAACGAACAGCATTCAAGCGGTTCAGTTGTTGCGTAGCGCGCATACATGTCGCTCTACATATGGAGTCACTCCTTGTACATGAAGAGGAATCTAATAACGTTCAACCGAAAAAAAAAAAAACAAAGTGAGTTCTGTAACGCGCGTACTTGTCTCGACGAATAGTTCTCCATAACGAAAGAGACGAGACGACCTTGCTGTCCCAGAAAATTGACGTTTGATTGATTAATCGGCACTTTGTGCCATACTTAGGTGGTGGGCTCACGAAATGCAATTCCCCTGGAGCAGGCAAACAAAAAGGCTGGTGCCTGCCAGGTCCCTATATAGCGGAAAGCACAACTAATCTAGGAGTAACAGGTAACCCGGAAATCGCGAATTGCTCCGCGCGGCGTCGGCGTCTTGTCCACCGCGACATGCAAGGTAGTCCCGCTTTACACCTGTCGGACTGCCCCACGCGGACAACGATTGCCCGGTTTACAGTGTTCAACTAACAATTAGGGGATTATTTAGAGGAGTATAAAGCCACGCAACGCATCAGCATCAAAACCTCGTAAAGGAAAGACTGTAATTTCCTGTGATGATTTTTTGTGAAACGGTTTTTCCCTGCAAATTGTTAGCAGTATGAATTTTGAAGTTCATCTTGGCAGTCAAGTGATCGAGAAATGCACAATTCACCGGGCATGAATTAACTTTCTAGGCAGTATCCAAAGCAAGGTGGCCTGAAAATTACCAACATGGAATATGAGTATCAAACTTGGAGGCTACCCAACGCCCAAAATGAGCGAGGCATTCCGGTGCACAGCAGCACACCGCAAATGGTCGCTCGCCAGGCTCCGTGGTGCACAAGCAAGTGCGGTTTCTTCACCGCCGAGCACGGGTCCAGAGACCTGTATAAGAAGAGCGTCCGTCTCCGCGCTCCAACCTACCCACTCGTATCATCACCAGTCCACAGCCAAGTCTGTGCCGAGCGCCGGCCGGTACGCAGCAGCCAGCCATGGGCCTGTTCGGCAAGAGCACCTCCAAGCAGACCGCCAAGGTCAAGTCCCTCGTCAAGCTCACCGCCGCGCGCATCGCCGTCGCCCGCCGCCCGCCCCTCGCCCGCCGGTCCATCGCGCGCGGCGACGTCGGCCAGCTCCTCGCCATCGGCCGCCTTGACCGCGCGCTCCTCCGCGTAAGCTCCTCTTCTGCTCGCGTCGTCGCGTCGTGTGCCTCCTTCGTTCTGCCGGTTCGCAGTGCTGATACAGAGTGGCGTGCGTTTGTTCGTGTGGCGCAGGCGGAGCAACTCATCGAGGAGGACAACATGCTGGAGGTGCTGGACATCATCGAGTTCTACGGCAAGATCATCATCGAGCAGGCGGCGCAGCTTGACAATCCCAAGTACGTACGAGTACGCCGTCTCCTCGAATTCGTGTTCTTGACCTGTTCATTGACACCGCGCTGCTTCGGTCCCCACCACGCCTCACGGGTCGCAACGGAGGATCAAAAGCTCAATAATTTTCCCCATTTTTTGGTGATGAAACCGACCAGGGAATGCAGCGAGGAGATCAAGGCGGCGGCGGCGGGTCTGATGTTCGCGTCGGCTCGGCTGGGCGAGCTGCCGGAGCTGCTTGACGCGCGCGCCATCCTGGCGGACAAATTCGGCCGGGACTTCGCCCGGGCGGCCAAGGAGGGCTCCCCTGACTTCGTCGACCCCAAGGTACCCTTAACTTCCTCCAGCTAGCCACCTTTACTGGTCGTGTTGGCAACTGCTTGTGGTGGGAGTCGTGATTGAAGGAAGAATGGTGGTGGTTGTGCTGTTTGTTGCAGTTGGTGAGGAAGTTGTCCGGCGAGAGGGCGAGCGAGGAGGAGAAGAGGAGGTTGGCCAAGGAGATCGCCGCCGAGAATGACATCTTGCTCGACTTCCCTGAGAACCCCGTCCAGATTCGCCAGGTCCGTGAACTAACGACCTCGCCGGTCAACGGCCGTCCTCCTTCGTTCCTCCTACATTTTCTAGCCAGCTCGTCTTACGGAAGAATCACGGTTCATGCCTTAATGGCGCGTTTTTTCTTCTTTCTTTGCGACGCCTTCATGGTGCTGTTGTTACTGCAGTACTCCTACGCACCAGCGCAGAGGAAACAGATTGAGCCAATCAAGAACGAGCCAGTCAAAGAATTTGCGGAGCAGAGTGAGGTCAAGGTAGACCGTATCGAGGTTCGTGCCGTGATTTTGCTCGGAGATCACCAGAGCCATTTGCAAAACTTTACACTGAGAATTTTCAATGTCAAACAGGTGCAGCAGGGGAGGCAGAGATTCGTCGATGACACCGCGAAACCCGGCCTCGCTCAGCTGAGCGTGGAAGAGAAGGTGTCGAGGGAATCCAAGAAGTACTTCGACGCCAGGATGGCAGCGGAGGCCGCGTTCCAGTCGGCATCGTTCGCCGCAATGGCCGCTCGGGCTGCCGTGGAGCTGTCGCGGACGCAGACGCAGGGGAAGGGATCTAGAGGCGGTGGTGGCTACGATAAGGTGCATCCCCACACCGTTCAGAGCCCCGCGCAGAAGTCTCCGTCGTTGAGCAGTGGGAGCACGGTGACCTCGATCGGGTCCGACGCGGCGCACATGCGGAAGGGCTCGGTGTTCGACAAGAGCGACGAGGAGGATGACATCGTCTGGCCGCCCCAGCCGCAGCCGCAGCGCCGGCACACATACCAGAGAGCGGCCTCCGCGATGGGCACTGGCGGCGGCGGGGCCGCGCGGCACGGTGAAACGACGCGGCCGTTCCAGGACGGCGCCCCGCCCGACAGCAACCCGCAGCACAGGAGACACGCCACGGAGTTGGCCGGCGGCGGCGACGCGCGCGCGAACGGGCCCCGCGAAACCCCGGCCGCCCAGC
>BCLH01000001.1:171145-189165 GCA_001602315.1 Zoysia pacifica | reverse complement strand
CAACGGGCAGTACCGCCGCCGCGGCCGCGCCGGACCGCGACACGTACGCGAGCGCGGCGCACGCGCCCCGGCCGTACGCGAGGATCGTGTCGGCGCTGGAGCGCGGCAAGAACGAGCACATCGCGCGGCACGAGGAGGTGCGGCCGATGGGCACGGACGCGCGGCTGATGCAGGAGCGGGTGTACGGCGCCGCGCCGGTGCAGGGGCAGGGGCATGCGCCGATGAACCCGGAGAGGAGGGCCAACTCGGTGCGCACGAGGAGGTGATGCAGACCGAGGGCTCTTCGTTCGACAGCCGACGATCCAATTGGGATTCTGGATACGGGGAGATGGATTTCCGTGCGCAGGAAATCGGGTTCGTTGCTTCGCCACAGTTGTGCTTTTGCTAGGATGCAACAGACCGTTGATGGGGAGCATGCCATCGGTGGGTGGAGACATTTTTGTAACTTTGTTTTTGTACAAAACGCGGCGGATCTAATTATGATTAGATTGCCAATTATTTGCTGTAACAAAGGGATTGTTAGGTGTTCATGAGTTACATAAATTTGTCCTCTGCGAGAAGAAGCTGGTGACTGGCCGAGAATTATCAAGTGTGGCTGAATTCGCGTAGGCGGCATTGTCCTTGACGCCGCAAGCCTGTTGCGGAGCACAGCTGCGGAGCGCCCAACCGTTGTTCCCTCTCTGTTGCAAGGCGGGCGTCGACCCATATCAGGCAGCTCGACATCGACGCTGGGTGCCCGCCGCGCTGTAGTCCACTTCCGTCACGCACGCACCCTGCTCGTGTCGTCTGCACTTTACTCGCGTGCCCGGCTGGCGCCGCTGCAGCATGCTTGCGCTATCGTAAGCAGTCACGCGCTCCACCGCCGCGCCGCCGCGCAATTGCTTCACGTCCTGGTCATAGAGGTCGCACTGAAGCATAGAGCTTTCTGGTCTTCTATTGCCGGGCAAGCTTTCTGAGCTTTCTCGGCTTCCACGGCGACAGGTCCCTCTTCTTGCAAATGCAAAACGAGCTCGTTTAACCGAACTCCGCAGACACACCAAAATTAGACCAATCGAACACTCATCAGTCCAGTTCTGAAGCAATCGAACAGCGTGAATCTTGTGCTTCCTATCGCGCCCTGCAGCGGTCATGCATCACCGCCGCCCCGCGACCCATGCCAACGCAGCAATGTTGCTACATTTCGTTCTCTCCGCTGCCTGATCAGACGGGCAAGGCGCACTGCCGGACGTGAACTGGTCGCAGCCCCTGCACAGAAGCTCATGGATGCAATGCAGGGAACGGAATAGGAAACAGAGGTTACCTCAGTCAAAAGCTAGACCAAAAATATAAGATATCCAACTCAATTGTATGACACTTCCGCTTCGCCCCTCTCAATATTTGCAATGTCATTCCGTCATATTTGCTTCGAATTATTTCTGGTTGCAACAACTGCAACGAAATCTAGCTCAAAGTCGATACAGTTGTCAGTAAAGCTGAGCTAACATTTTTTTAAAAAAAACAGACAGCCTCAAAATGACAAAAACATTTTGTTATATGTGTTGTCCATTTGTTTTGTCTGCCAAATCATTTGCACGTTTTATTGCTTCACCTCTAATAGCCTTTTTTCACGTTTACCACAGTTTCCTTCTTTAGGAATGTGGTGCACAGCAAGGCCGTGACCTTGCAAATGCAGTTAGAACCGAACTGACAGTAGACACGCCAAAATTAGACTTCACAGACAAGAACGGTCCTATAAAGTCTTTGTCCCTCCAATGCAGACTTCCAATCAGTCAGGAAGGATCAAGAAACATTCCTGTTCCCCTCCCTCTCAATCAAGCAAAGAACCGGTAACATAGCCAAATAAAACTAGATAGTTTCATAACGACGCCAACTCCGGCAGGAATCCATCAACCATGGGCTTCATCCACAGAAGGACCTCGAAGCAAACCGGCAAGTTGAAGACTCTTCTCAGGCTTGCCTTGGCGCGCCTCATCGTTGCCCGTCGTCCGCGCCTTGCTCGCAAATCGATTTCCCATGGCGATGTCGCCCAGCTCCTCGCCCTCGGCCACCAGGACCGTGCTCTCCACCGGGTATGGGACAGCCCAAGATCCCAAAGCTCAAGAAATGAGGCTTCATACTCTTATGCAGGCTTACTAATGCTTGCTACATTCTCCTAGCAGGCACAACAGGTCATTGAGGAGGATAACATGTTAGAGGCCTTTGACATGATAGAGCTTTACTGCAATCGCCTCATCGAACATGCTGCACAGTTAGATAACCCTCAGTATGTATCATTTTTTTACACCCTGATGACATTGGGAGTTGGTTTTGTTCCTGTTTCTGATGACATTGGAGTTGGTTTTGTTCTCATGTTTGGCTATATTGATTCAGTTTTGGGGTTGTCTAACAATTCAAATTTGTGTGTAGTGAGTGCAACGAGGACATTAGGGAGGCGGCCGCTGGGATCATGTTTGCAGCAGGGTGGTGCGGTGATCTGCCGGAGCTGATGTTTGCCCGCACTATTCTGGCCAACAAATTCGGCAGTGACTTCACTGCAACAGCAAAGGAGGGCACCGGCGTCGCCAATCCCATGGTAATTAGAACATGATCTTCGTCCTGACATGTTTCATTGATTAGGGATTGGAAAGGGGAAGAGCTAGAGCTCAAACGGTTGTTCTTTTCTGTGTTTACCTTGCAGTTGGTATGGAAGTTGGCAGGGGACAAAACAAACATGGAGCTGAAGAAGAAAGTGATCAAAGAGATTGCTGCAGAGAACAACATCATGGTGGATTTTTTCGGAGGTTACAGGAGAGTCGAAAACTGTGGTGGTGTTCCACACCATCATGAGTTCAATCATGAAACACTGTACCAGGACAACACAGATGGAAGTTCAGAGTGAGACTTGGCACATTCTCTCTAAAACATGATGAATGCCTCGGGAGCAGAAAGCAGTGACAAAAACCCCTATGGCAATTCTAACTGACAGATCAAGCAATGAGCAGCCAAAACCGGAAAAGCTGAAGGCAAAAGAAGATTGACTTTCAGTGCATCTGTCCCAAACGCAACAATCTGGAGTAGGGGAGTTTAACGTCCAATGTTGCTATCAGCATATGAGTTATATGTAAATTATAAACTAACGCTTTACAGTTAATTAAGAGTCACTTTCGTGTCTATTACTACCACTAATTCTATGATCAGCAATCTAAAGATCATTTCACTTCCAATCCATCAATTCTCTTAACTGGGACCACATCTGTACTTACATTCCATCTCTGCTCGCTTCTATTATCCTTCATAACCAACTATTTTATAAAAGAATACATCTACATCATCTAGGCCCTTGACTAATAGTTAGTGCCTTTGATAATGTGTGAACAGCCTCTTCATGGGAGAATTCATGTTTAAAAAATACTTAGAATGCCCAGATCTAATGGACTCATTGGTGATGTAACAAGGATGATTGAGATATTCCTTATGCAATGACCAAGTTCACCAATGAATGCATTAATGCATGAGAGATTTATCTCATATGATTGATAATCAAAGTTACCCAAACAGACAGAGAAAAGTAAGCAACAGGTACAGACAAAGCATCAGGATTCAGGACCAAGCGGAGACAACGTTTTATTGGGGACAGTGGCAAGGAAAAGATTGCTTCTGTGCAAAACACAATGGGATACAGCATCCTGTCACCAATTCTGCAGAGGCTGAGACACATGAATGAATCCCAAGACCAATACCGGAACTGAAATTGTTAGTGAATACCATGAGACCTCTATGTCACAATGCAACTGTTCTAGACTTCCTAGTCTTTGCTGTATCACAGGACTAAGTAAAGCATGAGTCCACATCAAACCAGCACCATCTTGCTGTATTGACTGGAAACATGCCAGACGGGGACACTTATGAAGTGAAATCAGCACATAAGCTATCCAAGTAAGTGCAGGATTATGATTCACTGCAACTGCAATTCATGCGTCAGTGCAGAATTTCATCAAACAGTTGACGAGCACTTCAGCCCACCCTAATGCAACCTTTCCTATTCAGCTTGCTCACAACCATGACTTGCATCATACAAGATAGTAGAAATCACACAAACAATTCTAATCCGACAGCAAAGGACCAGGTCAAGGCTGCGAGATAATCACACCATCGCAGATAGATTGTTTTGCATGTAATGGCAAACGTGCAGGATTCAAGTAGAATTCAGTAATTTATAGCAGGGAAAGAATCCGAACCATGGAATTTATCTAGCAAACGCAGTAACAGAGCATTTCGAGTTGCAGTATCACACGAAAGCGGTAAATTCTAAATGGAGAACGAGAAGGAGGACGAGGGAGTGGTACCTCCCTCTTTCTCCCTCGTCGATCACTGCAGCTTCATCTCCATGATGCTCTTGGACTTGGGGGCGTAGAGAGAGTACACCACAGCCTGCCTCTTGGCCACGTCCAGCTGCTTCTTCCCATCCGCAAACGCCGCCGCCGCGGCCGGCATGTCGGCGAGGGCGCGGTTCTCGCGGAAGGCGTCTGCGGCGCGGCGGCGCGTGTACTCGCGGATATTGTAGTCGGAGAACTGCCTCGACGTGCGGAGGAAGGACCGGAATAGGGACAGCACTTCCGACCTCGCCGGGGCCGCCGCCGCCGCCGCCATGCCTGCAGAAAGCCCAAGCAAGCCCTCGAGACAGTTCCCAGCCGGAGAGGCCTGCCGCGACCGCGAGTTGATTTCTCGAAGAGGTGGATTCACTTTTTACATTTTTCAGAGAGGTCCAAGGATGTTTTCAGAGAGAATCAGAGTGGCGCTGCATCGGTAATGGGCCTTCCTGCCGTCACACTGGGCCGGCCACTCCGAAACACCCTTGTGTTTTTATGGGCCAGATTCTGTTTGGAGAGGCACGATCTAAATGGGCTAGCCAGCAAGGCCCTCTAGGGCGCGGCAAACTAGCGTAGCGAGCGAGCCCGTGCGGTATAGTGGTGACTGGTACTGCGTCTCTGCGCTGGAATCGGACCGATGCCGCCGCCTCCACCGCCGCAGGGAGCAATGACCACCGGCGCCGCCATCCGCGCTGCCCCCTGCTCCACCGGCCCCCCGAAGCGCAGAAACCAGCGTCGCGGCTCCGCCTCCCTCTCTGTGCGCGCGTCCACGGATGCCAACAGTAAGCACCGAACAGACCACTCCCTCCTTTCCCTTTCGGAGCTCGAACAATTCTCGCTCACGGCTGCGCCCACGGCTGGCATTCCTGTGCTTTCCTTCGTCTCTGCCCCGCCGCAGCGGTGACACTGCTGGACTATGGCGCGGGGAACGTGCGCAGCGTGCGCAACGCTATCCGCCACCTCGGCTTCGGAATCCGCGACGTGCGCAGCCCTGAGGATATCCTCGCTGCCGACCGCCTCGTCTTCCCCGGGGTCGGCGCCTTCGGCTCCGCCATGGATGTCCTCAACAGCACCGGCATGGCCGACGCGCTCCGCGAGTACATACGCCGGGACCGCCCCTTCCTTGGCATCTGCCTCGGCCTCCAACTGCTCTTCGACTCCAGCGAGGAGAATGGACCGGGTAAGCTGCTAGCACGCACTCCTCCTGGTCTGCACTTGCGCACTAAGCTTTGGTTGTAGTTGTACAGTAGTTGACCGTAGAGTTTGCTATTGCAGTTAGCGGCCTTGGTGTGATACCAGGCGTCGTCAGGCGATTCGACTGCTCTAAAGGCCTCATCGTGCCTCACATTGGCTGGAATGCTCTCGAGATCACCAAGGATACGCAGCTTCTTCAGGACGTGGATGGCCACCATGTGTACTTCGTTCACTCGTACCACGCACTGCCAGTAAGTAGCAACTCCATTTGATGCTGTTCTGTTGGTTGACTCATGATATGTGAGTTGTTTCTTTCAACATGCTTAGTCAGATGCTAATAGGGACTGGATTTCATCAATCTGCAACTATGGGGGAAGCTTCATATCATCCATCTCAATTGGCAACATTCAGGCAGTTCAATTTCACCCAGAAAAGAGTGGAGGTAAATATGTAGTTTGAATTCAGATTTTTTGAGTTTAAATTTACTAATAATATGTAAGATCATTCTCTTATGTGCAGCTACCGGGCTTTCTATTTTAAAAAATTTCCTCAGCCCTAACTCTTCAGGGGCAAAGGTAATAGTTTCTAGTTTCTACTGTTATTTGATTTGATATTTTAGCGTAACATTCTTGTATTTGCAATGTAGGTCCCAGCACATAGAAAAGCCTCAAAACTTGCAAAGAGAGTAAGCCTCGTATTTCTAATATTTAAGTATGGATCACATTTTAGGCACTATCCTTTTTATTGTCTTAAACCTGTCAGGTGATAGCATGTCTTGATGTCCGGTCAAATGATAATGGAGATCTTGTGGTAACAAAAGGTGATCAGTATGATGTAAGAGATCATCGTAGTAGCAAAGAGGTACGTAGCTTTATCCATTGACCCTAAGTGTGATTAAACTTTTTATGCATCAAGACTAATTAACTTGACACTTTTTGGCTAATTCTATATAGTTCATTTCTCAAGGATGTATTCAAACAAGAGATAATCTGAGAAAAATTAATTATAGTTAGGTTGATACACTACATGCGCATCATTTGAGCATATGTGCATTGTGGTCGTAGGTAAGAAACCTTGGCAAACCAGTTGATTTAGCAAGTCAATACTACATAGACGGTGCTGATGAGGTATTTTTCCTCATATTTTGCTCCATATTTTTTTCTTTATATAAACTTTTTGTCTCATATCATGAATAACTGTCCTTAGGTTAGCTTCTTGAATATTACTGGTTTCCGTGACTTTCCATTGGGTGATTTGCCAATGCTAGAGGTTTGTTTTAAGATCTATACTTCTATTTTTTATTTTTTTTCTTTAGGCTCTATGATTCTTTATCTGGTGAAGTGACATGGTATACTTGGTAGGTACTTCGGTGTGCCTCTGAGAAGGTTTTTGTACCACTTACAGTTGGTGGAGGCATACGAGATTTTACAGATGCAAATGGAAGGTTATTTCTCGTGTCCTGTTCTTGAAATTATTTCTCGTCAGTATATTCTCTAGTTGACTTGTTAAGTTAGTTTTGTTCAATATTGTGTTGACTTGATCAGTGACATTTTATTGAAGCCGATGCCCAAATACCTCTATATTATTATATGAATGCTCTTGGTTTATACGCTCTCTTAATTTTCTTCGAGGTTCGCAGGTCATCAATCTGTCATCTTATCTATTGATTCCTTTGCAACACTTCATGCTTTTGTACTGTGGTTCTAACTTTACAGATTACAACCAAAGGTTAATATTTGTTGTGCTAGTCAACACTGATGGGAAAAACATATCTTTGTAATCGTGCTCATTTCTTTTTTTTTTCCTCAGATACTATTCAAGCTTGGAAGTAGCATCGGAATATTTCAGGTCTGGTGCTGACAAAATTTCAATTGGAAGTGATGCTGTCTTTGCTGCTGAAGCCTTTTTACAAACTGGTGTATGTAATTTATTTTTCTTTTTCTATGTAATGTTCTATGTTTCCCCAATATTTAATTCTTTCTGTGTATCAGATAAAGATGGGGAAAAGCAGCTTGGAGCAGATATCTAGAGTGTATGGCAATCAGGTTTCATTGTTTACCTCTACAAGACTGCAACATCACTTATTTGTCCTATTGATGTCCTATGGAACATAAATTACAGATTATATATTTATATTTACAATATTAGCTAGTTTTTACGATAAGCGAGAGTTGCCTTTTGCTGTTAGCTATTTTTTCTCTCTGAAAGTATTAACATCACAAAATATCATATTCAAGTTTTTTGGAGGTCATTTTTGCATTGACCGTTTGATATTTTGGCTGGAACACTAATTTGAACAACTTATTCTCTGAAAGTTGAAACTATTAAAACTGTGATGGATTCCCCCATCTGTTGACATGATTGATGTTCAAGATTTGGAGTTCTTGAGCACTTTAAAATTCAATAAATAAAAGGTAATCAGAGTCTGGAGTTACCTGACGATATAATATTTGTTGTTCCGGACAAATTTAACCACAGGCCAGTAGATAGTCTTTTCATATTTACTCCATAGTACCTGGAATGTTTACTAATATCCACAGTTTGAACTTATGTTTCAACAAAATAACCTACAAAAAAGAACAGTTTTATTGAGGATGTTTATCGTTTTTCAGGCTGTAGTTGTAAGTATAGATCCACGACGGGTATATGTCAAAAGTCCTGAAGATGTACCATTCAAAACTGTAAAGATGTCTAGTAAAGGTATTTTCTGAAATTTTTTTATGTTGTAAAATACCATTCAACTTTTAAACATCCTCACATCTCATTTAGTTTTTCAGGTCCATCAGGTGAAGAATATGCATGGTACCAGTGCACAGTAAGCCACTCTTTCAACCGATTGTTTTAGGTCTAGTTATCGTAATTGGAATTTCAACATTCCTCATTTTTTTCAGGTAAGTGGTGGACGTGATAGCCGGCCTATAGGAGCCTATGAACTAGCAAAAGCTGTAGAAGAATTGGGTGCAGGAGAAATACTGCTAAACTGCATTGATTGTGATGGTATGTTCTCATCATGTTGTGCATTTCATTCTCAAGCTATGTGGCACTTTTCATTCTTCAACATTCTTTATTTTTGCATATTGATCAATAATTAGAATAATTTGATTGCTTTTTCATAATAGTAATTCATTCTAAAGTCATTTGAGACACTTTAGTAGTCCATTTTGTAAGTCATGCACTTGATTTTTTGACAGGTGCTTTCCAATAAAAAAAAAATTCCCTTGTTTTTCTATGTTTTCTTGCCGCACTACCGCGACCCTCCTCTATCGGAGTTTGTGACTGAATAACATAGGTGTATTTAATCTCAGCCCCAAAAAAAAAAAAGAGTGACCAAGTGAATCAAGTGCCTTATGATGTTGGATTTTGGTTTTCAATACGTTGAGTGATATAAATAGTCCCTTAGCATTTAGTTCTCATCATTAAGGCATATCATGTGTTTCAACGTTTTTGGTTAAAGTGTTGGCTAAATGTTTGCTTGAATACTCACGTGAGTGGTTACCCATTTCACAGGGGTATATAGCCAATATTACATATGCCATTTTCTTTTGCAGGCCAGGGCTGCGGATTTGATATTGATTTGGTCAAAATGGTGTCTGATGCTGTGACAATCCCTGTTATTGCAAGCAGTGGTGCTGGTGCTGTTGAACATTTTTCAGAAGTCTTTGAAAAAACAAATGCATCTGCTGCCCTTGCTGCTGGAATTTTTCATCGGAAAGAGGTACTGATGATTATTCCATTTTCTATTGTAATGCTATGTAGTATTAGCATCTTCCCAGAGAAAACTATTTTTTGTGCATGGACACTTGTGATCTCATGAATTTTGTCTCACTGAGCTTTGCAGTTTCACCCCATTTGACTAGTTACATTATTTTATATCAGTTCAACTAGCTAGTGTGATCACTAAGTTTGTAATCCACATACACAACATTTTAGAAGTCCATGACCATAGCTAGTATTACAGTTCTCCAACAGTAATGCTTGGGTTGTGGTTCTCCACTTATCAACTTAGGTTGTGCACCTGATTGGGCAAATAGTGTCAGTTTTAACTTGACAGAGTTTGATGTGTTACTTCTGCTTTATCACAGGTCCCCATTGTAGCTGTGAAAGAGCATTTGATAGATGCCGGTGTGGAGGTCAGAGTGTAGCATCGAAATCCTTCCATTCGTTAAATGTTTTTTTTTCCTGAGGTTGTAACTGCTATATCTGTTGCCTGTGTAGTATTTTGGCAGTGCATAGGCCCCGGATGGGAACTGTGTTTGCTTAAATAAGTTAATAAGTTGATGATTGAAGGCATAAGTTTGTAGCACCGACTGCTTGTACGCACCAGTTTCTTTTACTACAAATAAAGAAAATAATGCTCAAAAAAAGAAAAAAAAATAAGAGAAAGCATCGGTTTCTTTTGCTTGGTAATTCCTTTGGGGCCTGACAGCATACTGCAGGCAATAGGACATGTGCATGAATAACGGCCGCCTTTTGAGTTGTCTACGTTTGACTCTCCCGAAGCAGCATGAGCTCATATTTGACTGTTGTCGTACTGACAATAGAGCTTGTCCATTGTTTTCATTTGGTTTGTTTACGTTTGTAGCCTTCGATCCCTTATGCAAGATGTGCAGTTCGTTTCACTTCAGCGTTTCTTGCTCAACAGCCAAGGATTAGATTCTGGGATGTCTGGTTGGATGAATCTCGATTGTCAAATCATTAAAAGCTTAGTAGCATGCTAAGATTAAAATTGATAATCGTTCACTGAAAATTGGTAGAGTTTCTAATTCATGATAGAAAGGAATGATGGTAATCCGGATTGCATTTTAACACTTAATTGTTCGTCTTATTGGTAGTACATCCGTTTCAAAATATAATGGCTCATTGGAACGTAGGATTTTCGTAAAAATTGTGCTGGAATTTTATTGGAATCAGTTCAATTTCACACAAAAAAAGGAATAGAAATTTTTTTTTTCAATCCAAATTGGGCCTAAACATTTTTTTAGTTGGTCGAAGTCAATCTTTCTGAATTTTGACCATCAATCACGTAAAATTTATAAAGCTTCAACATACAATGAATGATATCAATAGATTCTTCATAAAGCTAGCTATCACAATAGGTAGATTATCAAATTTAAATAATTTATTTTTATAGATATTACTAAGTAAAAGTTGTAAATATTTGACTTTTTTTGACCAAATTAAAAAATACTTATATATTGGAATGGGAGTATATGTGTTTTTCTTAGTACTCTTTAACGTTCGATAGTTTCTAATCGACTGAAGGAATGTTCGCCTTCTTCGGGACATTTTTTTTTTGTTGTTGTTTTTCTCGAACGGACCTGGACTATTCCGGGTGATATATTAGTTTTTTACACAATGTACTTTACAAAGAAAAGAAACATTGGCGCCAAACGCGCAACAACGCACGGCTTAGAAACAGCATCTACACCGTCCTGAACTGCAAAAATGACTATACAGCATCATCGCCGCCAAGTGCCTCGCCCCTGCCGCGGACCAAAGGTGAACTTCCGGCCAGCTTTGCTTTATCATCAAAAACTCTGATGTTGCGCTCTCTCCAAATATGCCAAATCACTGCTGTGATCAGTGAGCAGACACCTCTGAGTTGCGATTGGGAGCACCCGTCCGTCAACAGCAAAAACCAGGACATGATGTCCCAAGTGGTGTTCTAACCGCTCGGTTGAAACCGATCTTCACCCATATAGAAGCTCACAGCAGACCATAGTTGCCGAGCGAAAAGGGCATTCAGAAAAAAGGTGGAAAGACATCTCAAGATTTCGATAGCAGGGTTGACCAAAATATTGATTCGGCCATTCTCTGTAATGTAACCGATCCGCCGTCCACACCCTGTTTTGAAGCAACAGCCAGACGAAAAATTTGCACTTCGCAGGAGCTCAAACCTTCCTCACCGCTCCATGAACAAAGACTATACCCCCTCCTTCAAACTGAAGGTTATACGCTGATTTTGCCAATCAGCCAAATCAGAGGATAGATTCCGATCCATACTATTAACCAATGTTGTTGTTGTTGTTGTTGTTCCTCTCTTCGTGACCCTCCTCGATTTTTGTTGACCCTACCCAACAGTAGCATTCGTTTTAACGGTTTGGAAGTGTCACCACCGCCTCGTCGCACCACTGGCGATGATCCCTACAAAACCTCATGGATGATCAGAATACTGGTTTGTTGGCCTACGGATATGACCATCTATTAACAATCTGCACCAAACGGAATCGGTAAGTGCAGTCCTCTGCAAACCAAGGATGTGCACGGAATGGAGCTTGCCAAATCTTGGAACGCCCGCAAGCGCCGGCGCGTTGGCGGCGGATTTTAGCGCCCTCGTCTCGCCCGCGATTTGGTAAGAAAAATAACTACGCTTCTCCTTCCCTTTGTTGGCTGGCCAAATTTTAGAACCGTTTCAAACGAACGCCAAATCTCCGTTGACGCGCATGGGCTCGCCAACTTTTGGCAGAGCTGCGTTGGCTGCAATCCAATCAGCCCCCAAATGACATTCCTTGTGTCCAACAAACATAAATATCTTATTCCACGATATGTCGATATCCTAACGAGAGTACTACAAGCAAGAAAGCATAACTGAGTACTTGTAATACTCATGACCTAAACTTCTAAGCTGTCCATACAGCGACATGAACTACAGTGAGGTAAAAGCTTTAGATGAATGAATTTGATATATGTCATTACAATTTTGTAAATTTTAAAATATGTCATTGATATGTCGATAGATAAGGTTTTATAAATAAATGATATGTAGGCTCGAACAGTATATTTTAAATCTCACAAAATTGTAACGATATGTATCAAATTCATCTTTTAAATAAAGCTAAGATAACTTGGTGTTGCATCCAGGAGTACTAGGTACTGTCGATCCCCACGGGTAGGCAAGCCGGGCCATGCAGGTCGCCGTCATGGCAAAACCCACGCCCTTAAACCCGACGCTTCTGGCTCAACTCAAGCACGAAACATGGTCATGTGCACGTCCACCGTGCCGAGGCACGGCGCAGCGACCGCGCCATCCGTGACCGCCATCAGCGCCGACATCATCTCCCAGTCATCCAGGGCCAACGTCCCGTTGAACTCCAGTGGCGTACTCTTCATCCTCGGGTCGGCGTACCCCTTCCCCATGGCATCGCGACGCCTCTTCTTCCCGTCTTTCCCCTCCTGGTCGACCTCGTCCCTGACGAGCAGCGCGTCGGCCAGGTTCAAATGCGCCATGCCGATCACCGCGGAGCAGCTCGAGGTGTGCGGCCCGCCGCGGATCAGCTGCACGCGGCCCCCGTCCCCCTGCCAGGGGAAGTAGTCTAGGCGCAGCACGTTGAGGTCGAGGGACAGGCTCGGCCAGTCGAGCCCCACGGGGATGCTCAGGGGCAGCTCCCAGGCCTCAATCTCTTCCTCTTCCAGAGCAGCGTTTCCCTTCTCTATGGGAAGCATCTTCAGGGCCAAGTGCGTGCCGCCGACGTACACTTCGAGGACGCAGAACGCCGGCCATGCGTTGAAGCCGAGCATCTCCGGCTCCGGCCGCGTGATGAGGACTTCCAGACAGCAGCCTGCAGCAAGGGAAGGAGACAGCTCTTTCTTCACCTCAACCAACGGGGGAAGTTTGGCTGCCTTCTTCTTCTTCTTCTTCTCTCCGCTGCCGTGGTGCCCTCCACCCATTGCTGCGCCACGCCCCATTGCCTTCTGCCTGTTAGGAGTGGTGCACCCAGACTCTTTTTGGACTCCTGGAGCCTGTGTTTGATTCTTGCCAAGCCTCTTACCTCCTATTTATATTAAAAAAAAACTAACAAAGAATATTTATTGCTTACAAAATATTAGTAAAAAAAGTATGAAAAAAGGCTGAAATTTATTGTAAAATGAATTATTACTCCCGCAAAATAACTAAGAGAATATCGCAACCACGCGAACCTTGTGAGTTAATTTGAAAGAAAATCTAAACATATAGGAAAGCATTTAACATAGATATGTAAAGTTATACCATAAGATACGACATTTAAAGATTTATCATTGCATTTACTGGACGCGTTGACCTTCGAAAAGACCTGAACATACTTGTTGGTATTTTCATGCTTTCGTATCTTTTCATATACGCTCATTTATATGATATGTTATGATGGCTTAGCTGTATAACAAAAAACATTTAAGTTTTTTCCATCTATCTCAGAAAGTACTAATAGTCATTGTTATAATTCAAAATTTTCGTATATTCATTTATACGCTCATTTGTACGCTACGTTATGATGTATGAGCTCGATATCAAATCTGAGTAACATATTTTTAATTTGTTGTAATAAGCATTAATTTTCCTTAATACAACAGTATCTCTGTGGATTTTGTTGGGCACTAGCATTTATACTTAGTTTGAAATTGAAATTGTCTTGTAGGCCACCCGGGTTCGATCCCGTACCACCTCTTTAAACTTGCCCGCTCCTCGTGACACTTTCAAAAAAGAAACAATGCACTATTCTACAATTAAAAATATACTACAATTGGACTAGTCATTTTATGAAACATGATGTGGGAATTCCTCATTTTCCATCAAGACCACTTTCATGCCTTGTTGATTCATCCATGTGTTGAATGATCTAAGCTATTTGGACTCACAAGCCTTGATACACAAATGGATTAATAAGTTGTCACAAGTTTGTGCGGTAGTATATGTCCCTTGGCGTATACCAGGGACTCTTTTCATTTGTTGAAGTTGATACTTCGATGGAAATCATATGATGCCTTCTATAGGTGGTCGACCGTCCATGGTTCCAAACTACTCCCTCCGGTCCATTTTTGTTATCACCGGGAGTGTTTTCTGTTGGGGGTGGGGGGGGGGGGGGGGGGTTGCAAAGGCAAAACAGAAGCGAAGGCAAAACCTCGTGCCGTAAGAGACCAAACTGGACAGCCGGACAGGGACAGATGACGAAGAAGGAAAAATTGTTCTGAGAAGACCAAATTAGATGATGTAGGGTTTGCTTGTTCAATTATCCAATGTTAGTGAGCGTACGACGAGGTGCATCATATTATTTTCACAATAACAATGACGACCTTGCTTAAGCTAGAGTCAAAGTAGACGCTAAATTAGGAGACCATCCCGAGTCCATGCCCTTGGTCAAGCACACCGGACAAAAGATTCAGGGACACCCACCACGGATCCATTGTATACTCATCATTTGTAGCAGGAGAGGTGAAAAAAAAAATTGAAGGAAGGTGAAAAAAATATTTAGTGTTGTCGAATAATCACGTGGTGAATGAAAGTTCAGAAGATACTGCTACTGCTCATCATTTGTGTTTACGAAACGAGTAGGCTGTGAGCACTGCAGTGTTATGTTATTCCGTACGAGGCGTAAGTATGAACACCGCTTTTTTCCATGGTAACTAGTGCCTTGACTTCGGGCAACCAGTGTAGGTCAAGAACGCGGTAAGAGCACCTGCAAGGAAAGTCGCCGTTGTTGACCGGGATCGTTCGCAGAGCTGCCTTTAAAGACCTTGCTCTCTTCACCCCCCGGCATCAAGAATACTACAACTACCTGCAGCGACCGCTGCCAACCACATCCTCAGATCAAACACACTTGCCAATCGGCTATCGCTCGCTTAGTACTACGCTCGCTGCAGCGGCTTACTGGTAGCTCGACACCTGCCGAACCCAGTCGAGGCATGGACGCGCAGCGCGGGCACCCGAACGCAACGCCGTCGGCGGGCGACCTGGAGATGGGCCACGGCAGCGTGTACCCGCCGCTTCCGGCGCAGCATCAGGGCCAGCCGCCGGCCGGGACTCAGCAGCAGCAGCTCGGCGGGAGCCCGGCGAACAGCTGGGTCGGCAACGACTCCAACACGCTGCTGGTTGTGGCCACGCTGATCACGACGCTCACGTACCAGCTCGGCACCAACATCCCCGGCGGCTTCTGGCAGGACACGCAGCACGACGAGAACGGCAAGCTGTTGCACCTGGCTGGCGACCCCATCATGCGCGACCTGCACCGCCCCCGGTACTTGTTGTTCATGGGGGCGAGCTGGGTGGGGTTCGCGAGCTCGATGGTGATGACGCTCAGCCTGCTCGTGCGGATGCCCGCGGACTCGCGCCACGTGCGCTGGTCCTTCGCCGTGGCCTACTCCAGCCTCGTACTCACCTTCGTGGTGTCGCAGGCGAGGACGCACCTGTCGCTGGACATCCTCATCTGGGCCGGCGTCGTCGCCTTCCTCTGGATCACCGTCAGCCTCCGGCCGGAGCGCCGTGTGCGCGCCATCCAGGCGCTCTGCTGCGGCGGCCGCGACAACTGAACTTTATTGAGCATTTGTTGAACCACCAATGTGTTTAGTTGTTGTTCATTAGGCCACTTTTTTTTTTGAAAGACCTTCATTAGGCTCTTGTCACATCATCTCTCTCTTCCGTTTTGATCTGTATGTCGACCATGTTGATTGACCAGCTCTCAGTGAATATTACTAGTTATACTCTACAATCATCAGATCAATTGCATCGAATGGGATTAGGAAGAAGAAGATTTTTCTTTGCTTCAGTCCAGGAAAACTAAAAAGAGTCTTTTTTTTTAGAAACAAAACTAAAAAGAGTCTTGACCGGTTCCGGTGATATATGAACCAAAAGCAGAAGTAAGAGAGCTCCAATACATGATCCATATATCGTGACAAAGGACAGGAAAATCCTGATCATATCTAAGATCGATTGACCCTAACCAGACATAACTGTGGCATTGGATTCCTGCTAATGGTAGTTCTGATGAGATAATTTCAGGTGCTAATATTGAGTAATCTGATGTTTGTGCTTTCCATGAAGGGAGGTACATTTTACAAATGGATTCGTGGAATATGCAGTTTTATGGAAAGCGGAATCTTCTGAATGTTCATGGGGCAGCTAAGAAAGAGAATAAAGAAGAATTTCTTTGTGAGTTTGCAACCTTTTGCAATAGTTGTAAGGATCCTTTTTTAGTGGGAGGTGATTTAACATTGTGCGGTTTTCATCCGAAAAAAAGAAAACCTTTTGTCTCAATAGATATAATGACTTTTTCAATTCTGTAATTCAAGCTCAGGGGTTAAGGGGATTATTTTATCAGGTGGAAAATTCACCTGGTCATATAATCAACGAAACCATACTCTTGAAGTGTTGGACAGAGTACTTAAGTCAAATGATTGGGAATTGAACAGCAAGAGAGGCACAGTCCTCTGTCTGGCTCTTACATTGAAAGAAGGGCATCTCTTCAGACAAGACTTTAGTGTTAGTACTATTACCTGAAGAATTATATCGGTTCAAGAGGACTCATGACACACGGCTCCTTAAGGAAGATCATAATACAGATTTCTACCATAGATTAGCCAATGGTAGAAGGAGAAAAAACACTTTTTGCTTTGCGTTCTGCAAATAGGATGATTGAGGGTAATGAAAACATACTTAAACACGCCACTGAATATTATAAAATTATTTTTGGACCATCAGCTTGTGGTCAGTTTAACCTGAATCCTGATCAGAATTTTTTCTTTTATAGTTTCCTGAACACACGGGATCAGGATTTCCCTGTTGGAGATCGTCTGGAGATACGACGTGTTAGCGTCGTCGACGAGCTCCAGAACTCAACGCGAACTCAGCAGAACACGAATGCACATAGGTTTTGTGCTGTGACGACGCAGCTTTTTCAGACTATTGAACTGTATATAAAGACTCTTACAACGAGGAAAATGTCGCGGCCCCAACTGCCATCCGACGGGCGCGGCATGACTCTCGCACGATCAACCATGCCGCGTCTAATGCTACTCCACTAACCCACTCTGGTGTGAACTGTTACAAATTGATCTCCACCCGTTTTGGCCCAACGGCTTTAATGGGTCCTTACCTAATCGCGCCCTGATCGGGGGCGCCCAGCCCATTATGTCTGGTGGGCCCCTGTCGCCAGCGTCACAATAAATAGAGGTGGGGGCCGGTCGGAACTGATGACCTAAGTTCATCCGTACCGCCGCACCCCAACGACATCCCTAAACCCGATCTGTGAGGGAGCGCTGTGCCGACGGGAAGCACCATCGCCACGACGACCGCCGCCACCGAGAGATCGACGACGTCGCCGTGACTCTAACGGCACTGCCCTCTTCACCGACCGACGCTGCCCAAGAGCAGAGGACCGCACCAACAAAGGGCAGATGGCCGGATCATCTTCCTCGACTCCGGCGACCGGATCCGAAGGTATTTACCACCTCCGAACCACAGATCTATTACCGACACAGAGACTCTCGGATCTACACTTCTAGACCCAGAGAAAAGATCACAACATTGGTATCAGAGCCAGATCTAAGAATGGATCCCGACGAGTATGGAAAAACTCGCCGGAACCCTACCCGCGAGCAAAGATCCGAAAGAAAAATTGTAGCCACGGGCTACATTGTGGCGGACGCCTAGGGCACCGCGAAAGAACCGCGAAAAAGAAAGAAAAAGAAAAGAAAAAATAGAAGCCGCAAAAGATCCCGTAAAAGATT
>BCLH01000001.1:130318-170801 GCA_001602315.1 Zoysia pacifica | reverse complement strand
CGCAACGGCCGCGTGTCGCAGGCGGCTACCGTTTTCGCCAGCTGCCAGAAAAACTTGTGAAAACAGTTGGAAAGAGGAGCAAATGAGTTAGGGTTAGGGTTAGAAGGAGTTCCACCCTTTTTATACCCTCTAAAAAATAAGCGCATCTGTCTGATCTCGATCCAACGGTCCAGATCGCGCAATGGCTAAATGGGCCAGATTCGGCCCAAGAGGGAGAGAGAAATTTCGGCCCAAGCCCAGGTTGGCTTGTCCGAATTGCAACAGGCCAATGGGCCAGGCCGAATTTCAATTTCAGCCCAAAAGAAAAGTTTTTCTATTTCTTTTTCAGAGTCATTTTTAATTGATTAATTAGGTAATTTTTTGCCTAATTAAATCTGTTAAAATTTGAACCAACGGGATAATTTTAACAGAACAGAAAAATAAAATAATTGCTTCTGAAAATTAAAGAAATTTTGTTTTTCGCTGCGCATTTTAAAGAAATTATTTTTCATTATTAAATTCGAACCAACGGGAGAATTTAATTTTGGAAAAATAGTAATAAATTTCAGATAATTATGATATTGTTATTCTCTGACCAACGTTGATAATAACAATACTATAATTTTTGTAATTGACATTTATACATTTTTTCTATTTCTGCCTAACGGTGATGTAGATTTAATGTATAATATAAAATTATGTGTCCTATTTTGACCACATTGAAAATAAGACATATAATTTTACTGTTTTTTATGTTCTCACTTTATTTGATTTGTTTTCAGACGGATACAACTTAATGAGTTGTATCAAAGAGATTCCCACTCTCAAAGGTGACAACTATGTAGAGTGGAAGAAAAAAATAGACCTAGCGTTTATCTTGGCTGAGGTGGACTGGGTCCTAAGCACAGCATGTCCCACTGAGCCTGAGGAGCCAGTGAGGAAAGAGAATGAGACTGATGCTGCTTGGCAGACAAGACAGAGGGATTTTGCTCCCTTAAAGATGTCCTATGATCTTGAGCATAGGAAATAGACCACAGCCAACAAAAAATGTATGGCTGTGATAAAGAACACGATTGAGCCTGCAATTGTGGGTTCAATCGCAGAGTGTAACACCGTTACAGAGTACATTGAAAGAATAAAGAGTCAGTTTACTGGCTCTTCAAAGACATACGCCACACAAGTCATTAGACAACTTGTGAATGAAAAGTACTCTGGTGGTAACGGTGGCATTAGAGAGCACATACTGAGAATGAGCAACATGGCATCGAAGCTCAAACCAATGGATCTGGGTCTCAAGGATGCACTCCTTATCCATTTGGTTTTTACTTCTTTGCCAAAAGAGTTTGAAACATTTATTTTCAACTACAATATGCAACCCGAGTCTTGGGACTTGGAAAAGTGTATAGCGCAGTGTGTGCAAGAGGAAGATAGAATTAAAGCTTCACATGGTGGTTCTATCAACTATGTGAAGGATAATAAAAAAAAACACTTCAACAACTACTCCTCAAAGAACAAGGGAAAAGCCCCTGTCCATCAGCCTCATCAGAATAAATTTGCAGTAGACAAAGATCAGTGCCTTCACTGCAAGAAGATAGGACACTACAAGAAGGACTGTCCTTCATATTTAAAGATGATCATAGCAAAGAAAGGTGAGAACATTATTACCTTTATAAATGAATCCCTATATGTGCAATATTCAAAATCTACTTGGTGGATTGACTCTGGAGCAACTGTTCATGTTGCTAATTCATTGCAAGGATTCCGTTCGACGAGGACTACGCAAAGAAGAGAAAGATGCATTAAAGTTGCAAACGGAGTCCAAGCTGAAGTTGAAGCCGTTGGCGATCTTTCATTAGAGCTAGCTAATGGCTTCATTCTTATACTTAGAGATGTTCTTTATGTACCCTCTCTACAGAGGAATTTGATTAGTGTTTCATGTTTGAATAATGATGGTTATGATTGTTATTTTGGAAATGGCAAGTGTGAAATAAAGTTTAATAAAGAATGTGTTGGTTTTGCCATCTTAAAAAATGAGCTTTATTTGCTATCATTACGTGATGATGTGAATGTCGTATGCGATAATAATAATGTTGCGTGCGAAATAAAAGAATCCTCGTCCATGAAAGAAAATAGAAAACGAAAAAGAACTCTAGATGAGTCGTCGAAATTATGACACTGTCGTTTAGGCCATATTTCGAGGGGGAGAATAGAAAGACTAGTTAAGAATGATATTCTTCCTCCACTAGAGTTCTCAGACTTAAAACAATGTCGAGATTGCATTAAAGGAAAATATGTAAAAAAAATTAAAAAAGATGCAAAAAGAAGCACAAGAGTTCTACAAATTATTCACACAGATATTTGTGGTCTCTTTTCTGTGAAGAGTATAGATGATTATGACTCGTTCATAACATTTACGGATGATTACTCCCGATATGGATACATTTATCCAATCAAAGAAAGACATGAAGCCTTGGATAAATTTAAAATATTTAAGGCTGAAGTTAAAAACCAACACGATTTAAAAATAAAGATAGTCCGATCTGATCGTGGGGGGGGAGTACTACGGTCGGCATACCCCGTATGGACAAGTCCCTGGACCTTTTGCAAGGTTTCTACAGGAAAATGGAATAGTAGCCTAATATTCTACACCGGGTGAACCTCAGCAAAATAGAGTAGCTGAAAGACACAACCGTACCTTGATAGATATGGTGCGAAGTATGATGAGCTATTCTACACTGCCATTGAGCTTGTGGATGGAGGCGTTAAAAACCGCCATTTATATTCTCAACAGAGTACCAAGTAAGTCGGTGCCGAAAACACTGTACGAATTGTGGACAGGTAGAGTTCTCTCGTTAAACCACTTACGAGTATGGGGGAGCCCAGCTGAGGCTAAAGTATTTAGCCCAAATCTTGAGAAACTAGATCCCAAAACTGAGAGTTGCCATTTTATTGGTTACCCAGAAAAGTCAAAAGGTTATCATTTCTATTGTCTAGATAGACATACAAAGTTTGTAGAAACGAGACACGCTGTCTTCTTAGAGGATGAGATGATAAGGGGGAGTATGGTAGCTCGAGAGATTGACCTTGAAGAGAAGCGGGCGTATGCGCCCACTCCGATGATTCAAGAGCCATTCTTTACACTACCTGCTGTCGCTGCACCGACAGTGCGAGACACTGTGGTGCAAGCATCTGTTATTGTTCCTCCTGTGGCAACAATAAATGAGAATGAGGAACCTGTTTCTCAGGATTCAATAGAACCTATTGCCACAGATGAGGGGGAGCAACAACAGCCTCAAATAGAAAATGTACAAAATGAAGAGGCCCCGAGGAGGTCTCAAAGAGTAAGAAGATCAGCTATTTCTGATGACTATGAAGTTTATCAGACAGAAGAATTTCAAATGGAAGATGATCCCACCTCATTTGAAGAAGCCATGAGAAGCGAAAACTCTTCAAAATGGCTTGAGGCCATGGAAGAAGAAATGAAGTCTATGAAGACTAATAAAGTCTGGGACTTAGAAGTAATTCTTAAAGTAGCCAAAACAGTAGGCTGTAAATGGGTTTACAAAACAAAACTCGACTCCCAAGGGAATGTAGAAAGATATAAAGCACGACTCGTGGCAAAAGGCTTTACTCAAAGAGAAGGGATTGATTACAATGAGACATTTTCTCCGGTCTCATGTAAAGATTTCTTCAGAATCATAATGGCACTAGTGGCTCATTATGATTTAGAGTTACATCAGATGGATGTAAAGACAGCATTCTTAAATGGGGATTTGGAGGAAAATGTTTACATGGCACAACCGAAAGGTTTTGTTATAGAAGAAAGTGAAAAACTGGGATGCCGTCTAAAGAAATCGATTTATGGGTTAAAGCAAGCTTCAAGACAATGGTACTTGAAGTTTGACAGCACGATAAAGAAATTTGGGTTTAAAGAAAATATTGAGGACAACTGTGTTTATTCAAAGTTTAAAGATGGGAAGTTTATCTTCTTAATCCTGTATGTGGATGATATCCTAGTAGCTAGTAGTGATGTCAGTCTACTACTGGAGACAAAGAAGATTTTGTCCTCAAATTTTGATATGAAAGATCTTGGTGAAGCTTCATTCGTTTTAGGAATTGAAATTCACCGAGACAGAAACAAAGGGGTATTGGGACTGTCACAAAAGGCATACATAGAGAAAGTATTGAAGAAATATGGTATGCATAAATGTAGTCCATCATCTGCACCTATAGTCAAGGGCGACAGATATGGGGAATTTCAATGTCCCAGGAACCAATATGAGATCGATCAAATGAAAGCGGTTCTATATGCTTCAGCTGTCGGAAGCTTACAATATGCTCAAGTATGTACACGCCCTGACTTAGCATTTGTTACCGGGTTACTTGGCAGATTTCAGAGCAATCCTGGAATAGAGCATTGGATATTGATAAAGAAAGTCTTGCGTTATTTGCAAGGAACAAAAGGCCTCATGATGACATATAGAAAATCAGATTCACTCCATATAGTGGGGTATATAGATTTTGATTATGCGGGAGATGATAAAAAGTCTACATCCGGATATGTGTTTACTCTCGCTGGAGGAGCTATTTCGTGGAAAAGCTCAAAGCAAACCGTCACTACATCGTCCACAATGTATGCCGAGTTTGTTGCATGTTATGAGGCTACGGGGCAGGTGAGCTGGCTTAAGAAGTTCATACCCAGTTTAAAAGTGGTTGACGACATCTATAGACCACTTAAATTGTACTGCGATAACGAACCCGCAGTAACGTATGTACACAACAATAAGTCAAGTGGTGCTGCCAAACACATTGACATAAAGTACTATGTTGTGAAAGATAAAGTTCGGGATCAAATCATAAGTCTTGAGCATATAAGCACCGCAAAGATGCTAGCGGATCCGCTTACTAAAGGCTTACCACCCAGAGTATTTATTGAACATGTTGCCGGCATGGGTTTAAGGGAAAGCCTGTGATTCCTGAACTAAAAGATGGCCCAAAATGTATAATAACTATTTCAGAACAGAAAAAATGTATTGTAGCTGTTAAGTCTATCGGCGATTAATCGTGACGATGAGACAGTTCTATACATTAACATGTAATGGAATGAGTGAAGTTAAAAGTAATAAAGATAAAAGTAAAAAAGTGAGATCAAGGGAGAGAATGTTAGAAATTGATCTCCATCCGTTTTGGCCCAACGGCCTTAATGGGCCCTTGACCTAATCGCGCCCTGATCGGGGGCGCCCAGCCCATTATGGCTGGTGGGCCCCTGTCGCCAGCGCCACAATAAATAGAGATGGGGGGCCGGTCGAAACTGATGACCTAAGTTCATCCGTACCATCGCACCCCACCGACATCCATAAACCCGATCTGTGAGGGAGCGCTGTGCCGACGGGAAGCACCACCGCCACGACGACCGCCGCCACCGAGAGATCGACGACGTCGCCGTGACTCCAACGGCACTGCCCTCTTCACGGACCGACGCTGCCCAAGAGCAGAGGACCGCACCAACATAGGGCAGATGGTCGGATCATCTTCCTCGACTCCAGCGACCGGATCCGAAGGTATTTACCACCTCCGAACCACAGATCTATTACCGACACAGATACTCTCGGATCTACACTCCTAGACCCAGAGAAAAGATCACAACATGAACAAGTACACTTCAAGACGTGCACGACTCCAGAATGTGGTCATGCACTTAACAGGAAAACAAACTGAAAACAGAGAGCGCTCAAGACTTATTCTAACATTCTCCTCCTAATTCTTGATGCGCGAACTACTGACCTGGTGAACTTCTTAGGCCAATCTTATCGCAAAGCTCATGAAACTTGATTCTGCTAAAGGACTTCGTGAGAATATCTCCCAGCTGCTCCTCCGTTCTGATGAACCGTACTTCAATCTGCCCATTTGCTGCATACTCCCGGACCAAATGAAATCTGGTATCTATATGTCTACTCCGATCGTTCAGCACTGGATTTTTGATAAGAGAAATTGCAGACTTATTGTCTATCCTTAGCAATGGCTTGCTTACCTCTGAATTCAGAATTTCAGCAAGCAACCGTGCTAAACAAACAGCCTGACACGCAGCTGTTGCAGCAGCAATATATTCAGCCTCACAACTTGACATTGCTACTACCTTCTGTTTTGCTGATTGCCAACTGATTGCACTATCACCCAAGAAGAAAACTACACCTATAGTACTTTTCCGGCCATCAACATCTCCTGTCAGCTCACTGTCACTGTATCCTTCGAGACTTGGTTGAACTCCCTTCTTCTTGGTGTACCAAAGACCCCAATCACATGTACCAGCAACGTATCTCAGAATATGTTTTACTGCTGCCATATGATCCTCATGTGGTTCTTCCATGAACCTGCTCACATATCCTACCGCAAAAGTAATATCAGAGCGGGTATTAACTAGATACCTGAGACTGCCAACCAGGCTTCTGTAGAATGTAGTATCCACAAGTCGACTTGTACTCTGCTTGCTGAGTTTCAGTCGAGGTTCCATGGGAATCTTGCAAGGATTACACTCAGCCATGCCTGCCTTCTCCAGAATCTTTCTTGCATAGCTGCCTTGACTGAGAAAAATGCCTTCTACTTGCTGCTTCACCTCAATTCCGAGGTAGTAATGCAACAAGCCCAGATCACTCATCTTGAACATTTCAGTCATTTCATTCTTAAATTTCTGAATGCTCAAACTGCTGCTGCCAGTGATTACCAGATCATCAACATAAACTCCCAGCATAAGGCGCTCACCACCTTCTCCTTTACAATATATTGCATGATCTGATGGACATTTCTGAAAACCTAGAGAGACCAAACTCTCATCGAGCTTCTAATTCCAGGCACGAGGTGCTTGATATAACCCATACAATACTTTGTGCAATTTCAGGACTTTATGTTCCTTGCCCGCCTTGACAAAACCTAGAGACTGCTCAACAAATACTTCTTCCTGCAGATCACCATTCAAAAATGCTGATTTTACATCCATATGATGCACTTCCCAATCTTGATGAGCTGCTAGTGCCATGATAAGACGCACTGCTTCTAGCCGGGCTACTGGAGCGAACACTTCATCATAATCGATTCTGTGACGCTGTGCATACCCCTTCACAACTAGCCTTGCCTTGTGTTGTACCACATTACCCTGCTCATCTCTCTTCACTTTGAACACCCACTTTAGGCCAATTGCTCGCCGTCCCTGAGGAAGCTCAGCCAATGTCCAGGTCTGATTTTCAACAATGGATTTCAGCTCCTCCTCCATTGCTCTGCGCCAGCAAGGTTCTCTTTCAGCCTCTGAGAATGATGAAGGCTCCTCTGCACTTACTGCATACAGCTCCCCATGTTCCAAATTTCTTACTGCCTGTCCAGGTGGTGACGCCGGTCCAAGGATGTTATCCAATGTCCGGAATCGCAGGGGGGCATCATCGTCATGATCAGCATCCAACTGGTCTCCCACTTCTGATGGTGGCGAAACTAGAACAGGAACAGGATGAGATAAATCTCCATTCCCTGCTCCTTCAGGTGTGTGAGGAGATGAAACCGGCACATTCACCTCTCCCTCCTTTGCTTCTCTTCTGGTCACCAAGTATTCCACCAGAAAAGTGTCATCTACTTCCATTTTGTCCTTCACTTCATCTCCCCAATCCCACTGAGCCGCTTCATTGAACACTACATCTCTTGTGACACAGACACGCCGAGACACAGGATCATATGGCCGGAATGCCTTAGAGCCGCGCTCATATCCAACAAAGATCATGCGCCGACCTCTGTCCTCCAGCTTCTTCAAGTGTGGGGTGGTGTCCTTCACATACACAATACAACCAAAAGTGCGCAAATGAAGAACAGATGGCTTCTTACCCTACCAAGCTTCAAAAGGAGTCATCCTCTCCACACTTTTTGTTGGTGTTCTGTTCAAAATGTAGACTGCCGTGAGTACAGCCTCTCCCCAGAACCAATTTGGCAGCCCCTTTGCCTTCAACATACTCCGAGCTGTGCCCACCACGGAAGCATTTCGACGCTCCACAACGCCATTTTGCTGGGGCGAGTAGGGCGCAGTCAGCTGCCGTCGCACACCGTGCTCTAGACAGTGTTCATGGAACTCTGATGAATTGAATTGCCCACCACGATCAGTGCGCAGCCCTCCAAGTTTCCGTCCTGTCTCAGCTTCAGCTGAGAACTGGAATTTTTTGATTGCTTCAACTGCTTGATCTTTGGTTGCTAGCAGAGAGACAGACATGAACCGGCTTTTGTCATCAACAAGGAGAAGAAAATACTGATTACCACTTGGTGTAGTCGGCGTGATCTTGCCGCATATGTCTCCATGGACTAGCTCAAGAACTCGTTGCGCCCGATACTGAGCCTGATCAGGGAACGATGTCCTCCTCTGCTTCCCAGCTAGACAAGCTTCACATAGCTGGTCTACCTGTGAGAGCTCTGGAAGCCCTCGCACCAACTCCTCGCGGACCATCTTCTTCATTGCCGAAAAGTTCAGGTGGCCCAGGCGTGCATGCCAGCGCCAAGCCTCCTCATCTCCTCGGACTGCCAGACACACCGGCCGTGCTAGATTGACGGTCAATATGTACAGCCGGCTAGATGTTCGCTCCACCTTCACAAGTAGGCACCCTCCTAGCTCTCGAATGGTCATCACTCCTGCATGAACCATCACCTGAAAACCTGCTTCATCGAGTTGCCCCACACTTACAATGTTTGTAGTGAGCTGCGGAATGTAGTAGACGTTGGAGAACATCCGATGCTCGCCGTTCATGCACTCCAACAGCACGGTGCCGCATCCTTCGATTCGCGCGATCGAGTCGTCGCTGAACCGCACGGTGCCGCAGACCTTGCCGTCGAGGTCGACGAAGGCAGATCGGGTTCCCGTCATATGGTTCGTCGCCCCGGTGTCGAGAATCCATCTCCTGGCCTCCTGCTTCTCCTCCGCCTTCCCGAGCTGCGCGAACACCTTCGCCTCCTAGATATGGATCGATCCGCCGGCAGTCACCATCCCATGCCCGGGCGTGAGACCCACGACCCCACAGATGACCTCCTGCTCCACTGCCTCAGATGGTCGCGGCTCCGCCAGCGCTGGCGCTGCAAGCTCCGCCTCATGCTCAGCGGTGAGGCCCGCGAGTCCGCCCAAGACCTCCTGCTCCGGTGCTGCCGATGGTCTCGACTCCGTCGCCGCCGGCACCGACACCCGCACTGCATCTGCTCGCACGTAGAGTAACGAAGCCTTCTCCTCTTGGGCTACGTGGGCCTGCTCCTGCTTTTGCTTTGACTTGCAATCACGGGCTCAATGCCCATGCTTTCCACACTTCCGGCACTGATCCGCGGCTAATGCAGGCGTGTCAGAGCTCGGCGGCGGAAACGATCGCAGGTTTGCCGGTGTATGAACGACGAACGCCGGCGGTAGAACTCACGCGAACACAACTGGAAATTATGAGGACACCGGACGAATTCTTGCTGCGATGCAGCCTCAAAACAACGAACTTGACTATTTTATAGAAGCAAAGATAACAACGGCCTTTTTCACGGCCTCCACTACTTGCGACATGTCCGCACCATGCAGCATGCCGCGCTATCGCCATGACCGTTCCAGGATGCCCGGTCATGGCGCCTAACCCGGACGACCAAGCACTCTGCCCTGCGTGAACGCAGCACACGTCAGGCAATGACCCATTCTAACTGAAAACGATTCAAACATAACGGGAAACTGAAAGACTAGACAAAGCACAAGTTTATTCTAACATATCTCCGACTAAACCTTGTGCGGTCCATCGACTTGATCAATGCCTATCTTGCTTCTCATCTCCTGAAACTTGACGCGTGCCAAAGCCTTGGTCAGAATGTCTGCAAGTTGATCTTCAGACTTAACAAACTGCACCGTCATCCTTCCTTCTGTGACACATTCGCGAACGAAGTGATATCGAATCCGAATGTGCTTACTGCGACCGTGGTGAACAGGATTATGTATGAGATCAATCGTTGAACGGTTATCAACACACAGCAGAGGAAGTCCTCTCTGTCCACCAGTTATCTCTGTCAGTAACCCATCTAACCAGATCGCTTGACATGCTGCAACTGATGACGCCATATACTCGGCCTCACACGAAGACAGTGCTATTGACTTTTGCTTCTGTAACTGCGACGAAATTGGGTTCTTTCCCAAGAAAAACAGCACACCAGAGGTGCTCTTGCTATCATCAGAATCTCCTCCGAGATCACTGTCACTATAGCCCAGCAGCTGCAGCTTATTCTTCTCTCCTCTCCTGTATGTGAGCCCAAACTCTTTTGTATCAGCAACATACCTCAGTATATGCTTAACTGCAGCCATATGCTCCTCATATGGTTCAGACATAAACCTGCTCATGTAGCTGACAGAATATGCTAAATCTGGGCGAGTATGAATTAAGTACCTGAGTGCTCCAATCAGGCTTCGGTATTCAGTCTCATCATCCAGTTTCTTTGATCCAACCTTGGAAAGCTTTAACCTGAGCTCCATGGGAATCTTACATGCATTACATTCAGCCATGCCTGTCTTCTCGAGTAGCTTCTGCACATAGGCAGTCTGTCTCAAAGTGATTGAATTAGACTCTTGCCTGACTTCAATCCCAAGATAATAAGTGAGTAACCCTAGATCACTCATCTTAAATTTCCTGAACATTTCTTCCTTGAACTGGCAGATGTCAGAGTCCTCTGCTCCAGTAATGAGCAGATCATCCACATATACCCCAACTACCAGTGGTTTGCTTGCCCTGTGCTTCACATATACAGCATGCTCATGACTGCTTCTCTTGAAACCCAATGAAACAAGTGAAGAGTGCAACTTGGAATACCATGCTCTTGGGGCCTGTCTCAGTCCATACAATGCCTTTCTCAGCTTCAAAACCTGCTCCTCTCTGCCTATGGTGAACCCAGGTGGTTGTCTCACATATACCAACTCCTCTAGTTCACCATTTAGGAAGGCTGACTTCACATCCATGTGATGAACTTTCCAACCATCATGTGCAACTAGAGCTAGGATCAGTCTCACTGTTTCCATCCTTGCTGAAGGGGCAAACACCTCTTCAAAGTCAATCCTCTGCTTTTGAACAAAGCCTTTAGCCACTAATCTGGCTTTGTGTTTTACTATCTTCCCAAGTTCATCCCTTTTTGCCTTAAATACCCACTTTAAACCAATGGCTTTATGGCCTGAGGGTAGGTCAGATACAGACCAGGTATTATTGTCTTCAATGGACTTCAGTTCTTCTATCATGGCATTCCTCCACCTGGGGTCACTGGCTGCTTCATCAAAAGTTGCTGGTTCTTCAGCACTTATCATAAGCACTTCTTCATCCAGGTTTCTAAGAGCTCTGCCTGGAACATCTGATGGGCCCAGGACATCATCAATTTTCCTGAGTCTCAGAGTACAGTCATCATGATCAGCATCAAGATTTGATTCTGAGCTTGGTGGTGAAATTTCATCAGCTGCAACAGGTGAGCTTGCAGCAGCTGGTGATTCAGGTACTGTCTAATTTCCAGTCCACTCAGTGGCTTGTTCTGACAAGGTGAAATACTCAATGATGAAAGGCTCCTCATCAGTATGTTCAGTCTGATTCTGCCAATCCCACTGATCATCTTCATCAAACACAACATCCTTGGTTATATGCACCTTCTAAGTTCTAGGATCATAAGCTCTGTAAGCTTTACTCCCAGATTGGTATCCCACAAAAATCATTTTTGTGCCTCTATCATCAAGCTTCCCCAAATGAGGCAGAGTGTTCTTCACATAAACTATGCATCCAAAAGTTCTAAGGTGATGCAGTGCAGGTTTCTTACCAAACCATGCTTCAAAAGGAGTCATACCTGAGACACTTTTAGTGGGTGATCTGTTGAGCAGGTAAACTGCAGTGGTGACAGCTTCACCCTAGAAATAGCCGGGCAAATTCTTTGCCTTCAGCATGCATCTGGCTGCTGCTACAACAGACTGGTTTCTCTTTTCGACCACCCCATTCTGCTGTGGGGAGTATGCCGCTGTGAGCTGGCGTCTCACCCCTGACCCTGCACAGTATTCTGCAAAAGTCCTTGAATTGAACTCCCCTCCTCTGTCAGTGCGCAAGCACTTCAATTTTTCACCTAAAACTGCTTCTGCCTCACTCTGAACATGCTGAATTGCAGCCAATGCAGTGCTCTTTGTTGCAAGGAGCTCGACCCACATGAATCTACTTAAATCATCTACCAAGAGTAGGAAATACTTCTTACCACCAGGTGTGGCCGGAGTGATGGGCCCACACGAGTCGTCGTGGACGAGCTCCAGTAGCTTCTGTGCACGATACTCCGCCTGCTGAGGAAACAGAGTCCGCTTCTGCTTCCCCGCCATACAATCTTCACACAACCGCTCCACGGGCTGAATTTGGGGAAGTCCGCGCACCCACTCTTCACTGGACATCTTCTTCAGTGCCGGGAAACTGAGGTGTCCCAGCCTGGCGTGCCACCGCCAAGCCTCCTTGTCCCCCTGAGCCGACAGACATTCTGGTCGCGCCGGTGATGCTTCGAGCACGTACAGACGGGTTGGCCCCCGCTTGATGGTGGCCAGCAGTCTCTCTCGCTGGTCTCGGATCTGCATCACGCCACCACAGGTGCTGGTCCAGTACCCCAGCTCGTCGAGCTGGCCGACGCTGAGGATGTTCGTCTTCAGCTTCGGAATGAAGTAGACCCCGCTGAACGAGATCAGTTCCCCTGTCTTGCTGGCGAAGTGCACCGAGCCACACCCCTCGATTCGTACCACAGAGCCGTCGGCGAACTTCACTGAACCACTCACATCGGTGTCGAGTTTGGTGAAGACGCCGCGGACGCCCGTCATGTGGTTGGATGCTCCGGTGTCGACGACCCATCGAGAGGCGCTGTTGTCCTCCTTGGCCTCTAGGTCAGCCAACGCTATCCTCTGCACCAGGTGCCTCTCCGTCACCACCTTCGCCGGTGGCTCCGCCTCAACTGTCGTCGCCGCGATTTGGAGGACTGGATCTGGTTGAACCTCAACTGTCAACAGTGAGGCTTCCTCCTCTTTCTTTACGAGATGGGCTTGGGCCTCATCCTTGGGCTTGGAGCGACATTCACGAGCCCAGTGGCCCAGCTTCCCACACTTCCGGCAGGTATCGTTAGGACCGGCGCGCCGCGGCCCGTCTCGCGAATTTGAGTCGCGATTGCCGCCCCCGCCACTTCGTCCTCTTCCTCTGCTACGACCCCTGCTGCGTCCGCCGCGGCCGCCATGACCGCTATCGCTTGAGCTGCCGTGCTCACGCGACTTCATGCGGGCCATCCATTCTTCCTCGGTCAAGAGCAGTCGCCCGCCACCGTCCTTGACTGGGCTCGCTGTCTTCTTCCTTTCCTCAACCGCGCGCAGCCGCCCGGTTGCTTCCTCGATCGAGATCGCATTCAAATCAAGCAGCGTCTCGATCGAAATCGCGACCTGCTCCAGCTGCTCGGGGACAGAGTGTAGCAGGCGCTTGACGATCTCCTTCTCCGGCACGTCCTCTCCCAAGACTCGCAGCTGATTCGCTAGCGTCGTGAGACGCAGCGCGAAATCTTTAATGCTTTCGCTGGGTTTGAACGAAAGCTCACCGAATTCCCGACGAAGCTTGGCGACATTGGCTTCCTTGACGCGGTCGTCGCCAACCCGGACTGCCCTGATCGCCTCCCAAGCCTCCCTTGCTGACTCCTTGACGGCGATGTCGGCTTGCATCTCCTGCGGGACGGCTCGAAGCAGTGCGGACAGAGCGCTCCGGTCTTCCTGGTACGTGCCATTGCCGGTCCGGATCACCTCCCACAAACCCGCGGCTTGGAGGTTCACCGTCATGACCAGCGACCACTCCGTGTAGTTGGCGCGCGTGAGAACGGGGTAGACGACCGAATTCGACGCTCTCTCAACCACCCGCTCGATCACCACCTCCCGCCGCTCGCCGCGTGTTCACGGCTGTCGGGGCGGCGGAGATGGCGACTCACGGCGGCCTGGGGACTCCTGTCGATCATCCATTTCCGTAAGAACTCAACGCGGCTCTAATACCACTTGTCAGAGATCGGCGGCGGAAACGATCGCCGGTTCGCTGGTGTATGAACGACGAACGCCGACGGTAGAACTCACGCGAACACAACTTGAAATTATGAGGACACCGGACGAATTCTTGCTGCGATGCAGCCTCAAAACAACAAACTTGACTATTTTATAGAAGCAAAGATAACAACGGCCTTTTTCACGGCCTCCACTACTCGCGACATGTCCGCACCATGCAGCATGCCGCGCTATCGCCATGACCGTTCTAGGATGCCCGGTCATGGCGCCTAACCCGGACGACCAAGCACTCTGCCCCGCGTGAACGCAGCACACGTCAGGCAATGACCCATTCTAACTGAAAACGACTCAAACATAACGGGAAACTGAAAGACTAGACAAAGCACAAGTTTATTCTAACACGGCGCGCCTGATGACGAGCTGCCTCCGTTGCCGCGTCCACGCCCATTTGAGCGCCCCCTTCCACGACGCCCTGATCCTCTTCCTCTGCCGCCGCCAGCGCCAGCGGCGATATCGATCTTGGCCTCCCGCCGTTTCCTCCTCGCGTCCCACTCTTCCTCGGTGAGGTACAACTTTTCTTCATGCTGCATTGACATCGGTGGGGGCTCGAACGAATCCTTTGCCGCCTTCAAACGCCCAGTTGCATCTGCAAGCGTGAGAGTTGACACATGCAACGGCTCAATGGCCAGCACAATTTGCCGGAAACGCTGCGGCACGCTGCGGAACAACTTCTCCACCACCTGGGCGTCGCTGACGACTTCCCTAAGTGTAGCCAAGGTCGCCACCATGCTACTGAGGCGCAGAGAGAAATCCTCCACGGATTCACCTTCCTTGAACGCCGCAGCCTCGAACTGCCGCCGCAACTGCTGTGCACTCGATTTTTTCACACGGTCGTCGCCGACTCGCATGGTCTTGATGGCGTCCCATGCCTCCTTCGACATCTTCTTGTCGGCAATCGCGGACACCATCTCCTCTGGAACGGCGCTGCAGAGGATGTCGAGCGCCTGCATATCCTCGTGGTGTTCAGCACCACCTTTGTCGACAGCCTCCCAGAGCGACCGGGCTTTCAGCTTGACCTTCATGAGCATCGCCCAATTAGAGTAATTGGTCTTGGTAAGGATGGGAAAGCCAGTCCCGCCGCGCACCTCACGAATCACCCGCTGGACCACGATGCCATCCTTGTCACCGCTCCCTTCTTCCCTGCTATCGCTTCCGGCCAGCGCCTTGCCGCTGCCTGCCATCAGCACATGGTGAATGATTCCAACGGCGATATCGCGCCGCGATCGATCCCTGGGCCGCAACCGGCTCTGATGCCACATGTTGGAGATCGTCGGAGATACGACGTGTTAGCGTCGTCGACGAGCTCTAGAACTCAACGCGAACTCAATAGAACACGAATGCACACATGTTTTGTGCTGTGACGACGCAGCTTTTTCAGACTCTATTGACAACGAGGAAAATGCCGTGGCCACAACTGCCATCCGACGGGCGCGGCATGACTCTCGCACGATCAACCACGCCGTATCTAACGCTCCTCCACTAACCCACTCCGGTGTGAACAAGCACACTTCAAGACGCGCACCACTCCAGAACGTAATCATGCACTTAACAGGAAAACAAACTGAAAACAGAGAGCGCTCAAGACTTATTCTAACATTCCCTGTCCTTTGTCACGATATATGGATGGAGTAGTTTTCTTTAGTCCTTTTGGTTGATATCACCGAAGCTGGTCTAGAATCTTTTTAGTTTTCCTGGACTGAACCAAAATAAAATTTTCTTCTTCCGAACTTTCCTTATTCCATTCTATGCGATTGACTAGGAGCTGTTCAATCAACAGGGTGGACACAGATCAAAACGGAAGAGAAAAAAGATGGGACAAGAGGCTACAACTTTTAAACACCATGGTGGTTCAGTAATTCTTCAATAGAGTTCAGTTGCCGCGGCCGCCGCAGCAGAGCGCCTGGATGGCGCCCACGCGGCGCTCCGGCCTGAGGCTGACGGTGACCCAGAGAAAGGCGACGACGGCGGCCCAGATGAGGATGTCCAGCGACAGGTGCGTCCTCGCCTGCGACACCACGAAGGTGAGCACGAGGCTGGAGTAGGCCACCGCGAAGGACCAGCGCACGTGGCGCGAGTCCACGGCCATCCGCACGAGCAGGCTGAGCGTCATCACCATCGAGCTCGCGAACCCCACCCAGCTCGCCGCCATGAACACCCAGTACCGGGGGCGGTGCAGGTCGCGCATGATGGGGTCGCCAACCAGGTACATCGGCTTGCCATCGTTGCCGTACTTCGTTTCCTGCCAGAAGCCGCCGGGGATGTTGGTGCCGAGCTGGTACGTGAGCGTCGTGATCAGCGTGGCCACCACCAGCAGCGTGTTGGAGTCGTTGCCGGCCCAGCGGTTCGCGGGGGGCTCGCCGAGCTGAATCGCGGCCGGCTGGCCCTGGTGCTGCGCCGGAAGCGGCGGGTACACGCTAACGTGGCCCATCTCCAGGTCCCCCGCCGACGGCGTCCCGTTCGGCTGCACGCGCGGCGCGTCCATGTCTCGATTGGGCACGGCAGGGTGTCGAGCTACAAATAAGCTGCAGTAAGCGCTAGCAGATGGGCAAGGTGTGTTTGATCTGAGGATCGACGAGGTTGACAGTGGTCACTGCAGGTGTCGCCTCGATGCTGGATGTTGGGAGTGAACAGAACAAGGTTCTCCTTATATAGAAGCTCTTGGAGCGATCCCGGTCAAGTAAACGGAGACGTCTTGCTTTCCCCTCCGGGTTCTCTAACCGCGTGGTCCGCGTATGGCGGGCTGACCCAAGTCAAGGCTCTAATTTCCAAGGGTGATACTTTGTTCATACTTAGCAGTACAAATTAACATAGCATTGTGTTGCTCACAGACTTCAAATGACAAACACAAATGATGAGCAGTACTGCGTTCGTATTAGAACTCACCCGTGACAATAATTTCAGAAGTGGAATGCTTTGTTACATAGCACTATAGCAGTTACTGTTTACCATTTTGTTCATTTTACAGAGGTATGGAATAACTTCCAGTGTAAAAGAAAAGGCATTGCCCAAGTGAGAACAAGTTTAAGTGCACTTCTTCTTTCCCGTTGAATGAAAAAATTGCAAGTCTTCTAAAGGAGGGAAAAGGGCGAGGAAGTGGAAGCAGGTGACACTCATTTTTATTTTTGTTTTTTTTAAACGGACAGAGTGAAGAAAATTCTGCCCCCTTTTCATTCCAACATAGCGCTATGGATTTTTTTATATATATAATGCATAGCACTATGGATCAATCGAGCTTAAGAACGTGTTTATGGACCCCCCCCCCCCCCCCCAGTAAAATGAATAAAATGGTAAACAGTGTCATGCAGGGCGCTCATGCGCAGATGCGCTACTACTTGGCAAAGAAACTATGTATGGTCTTCCTTTTTTTTTCTTTTGAAAGACTGGGAGTCAATGGCGTATTGCCTTAACAATTTGTCTTAGAATATCCGAAACCATTGTTTCATGGTTGCGCACTGACACGCTTCTTGGATTGCATGTAGACGTGTCACCACCCTCATTCGACACGTGTAGGCCCTAGACGCTCACAATTGTTTTCCTTCCTATTTCGATGGGGAATCAATATTCCATAAACAGATTGTAGGAACGTGCAGCGTGAGTAACCAAACCCTGTTCAAGTTAGCATGTCCCAAGGTTCATCGCCAATCCCTGGTTCGATGAAACCGACTTTGCTGAACGATCAAGGAAGCTTTTTTTCCTTGTTTCCGAAACGACCAGGCAAAAAAAAAGCATTGACTTGCTATCTCCACCTACCGAAGAATCCCCGAAACAAAAACGGGTGCCGGCGGCGGCAGCCCGCCGTGATGAACCACGCGTGCTGCTTGGAGCTTTCTACTCCTTACATCACTGCAGCTTCTCCAGCCGCGGCCGGTGCCTTTGTCCCGTTCTCGTACCTGTGACTTCACTTTCCTTGCAGCGACGACCGACTAAGATACGCGTGAATTGGTTGCAGTCAAGGCTCATCCCGAAAATGACATCCGAAACGTGATCTGCAGCATTGGATGATCACCATACGACCGCACTTGGATACGCTTGAAATAGTTTCCGGCCGGCTCATCTCGAGGTGACGGGGGTTTGGGAATTGGGACTTTGGATTCAGTAATAAGTGAGGGAGTATCCGATCCCAGGATCACCCACTGAATGCCACCTCTGGGGCGGTTTAGATGGGCAAAGCCTCGACGGTCCGGCGCGCATAAAGACAGAAGCCGACGGTGACTCGGTGCGCCAGGCATCTGCCCACCTCGGAGGGCACAGCCGCACAGGCGATCCATCCGAGCTTCCCGCTTGCCACTACCACTCACCACGATGATGCACCACGGCGACGGGATGGCCAGCCCGAATTACCCGCACCTGCCGCCGCCGCAGCCGCAGCAGCACATGATGCCGCATCCCTTGATGGCGCCGCAGGGGCACGGGGCCGTGCACCAGCACCTCCCGCCGAACAACTGGGCGGGCAACGACGCCAACACGCTGCTGGTGGTGGCGACGCTGATCACCACGCTGACGTACCAGCTCGGGAGCAACGTCCCCGGCGGGTACTGGCAGGACACCAAGCTCTCGGAAGACGGCAAGCGGGTGCTGCACCTCACCGGCGACCCCGTCATGCGCGACCTGCACTTTCAAAGGTACGTGTGAGCAGCAATGCGCGTAGAAACAATTTTGTAGCCCAGCCCATCACCGCCTTGACAGTTGTCACGGACGTACGAGCACGCGCGCAGGTACTGGCTTTTCATGGCGGCGAGCTGGGTCGGGTTCGCGGGGTCGATGCTGATGACGCTGAGCCTGCTGGTGCGCATGCCGGTGAACTCCCGCCACGTGCGGTGGTCGTTCGCGGTGGCCTACTCCAGCCTGGTGCTCACCTTCATCGTGTCGCAGTCCAAGTCGCACCTGTCGCTGGACCTCCTCGTCTGGGCATTCGTCCTCGCCTTCCTCTGGGCGATGACCAGCTTCCGGCCGGAGCACCGGGCGATCATCGCCCGCTGCCCCTGCTACGGCGACGATGACAACTGATCCGGTCATCCGGACAAGTCCCACCTCAACCTGCTCGATTCGACTTGCTCTCGTTCTGTCCCGTTGTGCTGCAATGTTCGTTTGTGGAGTTTCAGGATCATTCTAGTCAGTGGTATCGATTGGCTCTCTCAGATATCTGTAAGACACCCAGTATTTTCATGGACAAACAGGATGGTTGTCTGGGTCTCACTGCTGTTCGCAATGTTATTTGGGACCTATATTTCAGTTCCATACATGCCGTAATTCATAAAGAAAGGTGAAAACAGAAAAAAAAATGTTTATACTTCTTAAAAAGCACACATCTTAATGCCTCCGATCTTAAGACCAACGACTATATTTTTGATGCATAAAGACCTCTGGGTGGAAAGTATGAACCTTTTTTTCTTGGACGGATAAAAAAGAAGTGAACATGACAAAGAAAGAGAGGAAAAAAAACACCTGGGCTCGCGGCTGCTCAAACTTTGCCCGTAGCCCACAGCTGACGAAACAGCCCAATAACTCACAGCAGTGGCCCAATCTACAAAGCCCACCAATTTATCTTTTTGATGGAGCCTAAGGATACAAATTCAACAGTTGCTGCTGCCCACTCTTCGTTTCTACTAGGCTACAAGGCCCAAAAAGATTTTGGCGACGGCAGCTCATTTCTCAGACCGGCGGCGTGCCTCCGCCGGCATCAAACCAGCCTTCTCGCTCTCCCAACTCGCGCGCACGATGCAGACCATCACACCGCTTTCTGATCGTATCATTGCATTGCATTCCTCTCAACTTTCTGATCAGAAATTGATGATCTTCGATCCGGTTTATCCCGCAGCTTTGTGTCCAGGTCCTTGCTGCATTTGAAGGGTTTGTTCGTGTCACAGCTCTCTCAGACCATTCAGAGTGATCGATTCAAGCCCTCTCCAGCGTCAGCTCTGCAACCGTTGTCTACAGTAATGCTCCCGGCATCAGTGACCAAGGTTTGATCGGTAGTTACAAAGGGAATCAATCGAACAGTTAGACGCGTGTGAAATGGTGAGGGCTGACGACTCAAGGGAGAAAGTTGGCACGCGTCACGCAAGCGACAGGTGTCCTTCACCGGTGAAGTCGTCTTCAACAGTCCAAAAATTTCCAACCAAATCTTTATATATTAAAGCGCAAATATTTTTTCTGATAGTTTATTACATCCCATCATCTTAAAACATATTAACCGTCAGATTAAAATCTAACAGTGAATATTAAGAAAAAGAAAAAAAATATTTTTCCCAGTCAACGTAAGTGCGTGCTTCTATGCAGCGAGAGCAGACGTGAACGGCCGTGCTATCGTCTTAGTTTTTTCAGGTTCACACGCTGTCCCGTCATAGTTTTTTAGATAGATAATAAAATAATAAAAAAAATTTATATATTAAAGCTCGTGAATTCTCTTTAAATATCTAAAGTTACATCATCAATAAATACGAGATCGTCAGATCAATCGTCTGATGCATAAAGAGTTAGATATACAAAAATACTTTTGTAGATTTTGTTTTTAGACTTTTCATAAAACAAAAAATAAAGTACAAATTAATCTTTCCACCAATCTTGTATAGTTTTTGACTAAAATCTTGAATAGTTTTGCATTTAAGTCTTTAGCAAAACATAAAATATGTGTTCGATTTTTTCATCATCTAAAATCATATACATAAATTTTTTATGAATATTTTTTTTAGCTATTAAACCAAGCACAAAAGACGTCATACTGCAACAAGAGCAATTACACTTCTCTCGCGGTGATTTTATTTGTTCTGATTAATAAAGTGAGGAACTGTTTTTTTTTCTTACCCGCTCCGTCCTTATTTAGTTGTCATTTTAAGTGTGGACACGAGAATTAAAGATGGTGAAAAATGTGAAATGCGTTAAAAACGAAGAAGAGGAGAGAAATAGAGATAGGGATATATTAGAAATCGAAAAAGGTGTATTGAGAAGTGAAAATGATAAATAAAAAGAGAAAACTCGTAAACTTTAGGATGATAAATAATTGAGGACAGAGAGTATTATACTTCCTATCATCGGATCGAGCTACTATTTATTTATTACGAACTACAACATTTGTTAGTTACTCTACTATGTGTTTTCTTTCAAACAAAATTTTAAAAAAATGATTAATTTCTGTGTAGAACTCTTATTTTTTAAAAATTATAATTTTTCAATTTTGACTGAGACATTTCACATCATGGACAATCTAAACTGTAAAAATAATTTTTGAAATTTATAAAACTTTGTCATCTATGTCAAAACAACTATTCTTTTATTTGTTAGATAATAAATTTAAAATATATTTTTCAACTTAAGGTGCACAATAAAAATATACATAAAAAACATGATAATTGTCAGGTAGATTTTCTGGTGGAGTAATTAAGAAGGAAGTACACGAAGGTAATCCTTTTATGTCAGCATCGAGACCATGTATCTGTGCCGTGACGCTGGTTGTCGTCGCCACCTCCATAGTTCACACTACAGTCTAAACACCCGCATTTCTTCAGATGGAAGTGGAACGTTTCCATCGCGCCCTGTTTCTAACTTTCCAAGCAATGTCGCACGCGATGATACTGAATTCGGGGAAGAAATGTCGCCCTGGTAACCGGTACTACCTTGGTGTTTGGCAACTAGAAAGCGGCATCGTTCCGATTTGATGGAATCCATTCAATCCAACGAAGCTAGGAGTAGTGTTGATTTCTCGACGACAACACCGAGGCATCGAGCAAAACAGCATTTCGCCTCCCCCAGACCGGAACGCCTCGGTTGAGGCGGCCCGGCGTGCACCTGCTTCGTTCGTTCTGCGCACGGCAGCTCGATCAACTAGAGCCGCCCGACTGATGCCGTGCCTATCCCTCTCGTTTGAGGCACTGAGGCTGACACTCCCACGGAGAAGCATACAACCATGCAAGGTATTCCACCCGGCACCTACCGATCAAATCCGGAATCTGGGGAACAACGAGCAGTGCCGCGGTTTGGTAAATCTGGGAAAATCTCGCGCTGTACCTTCACAAGAGTGCTCTGCCTTTTGACATTGTCGATCAGGCAGGCGTGTCCGTCCCCTGTGCTCTCCTGCTTTTCTGCGACATCCCGAGCACGTAGCAAGCGCCAACGGAGAAGCAGCGGGCCTCCATCACCCAACTCTGCAGACTGGACCTGAACCGCTGGCTTGCTTGGTCCCCAAATCTTGCCTCCAGATGCCGGGCCTCCCTTGGTTACGCCCTCTGAACCGCGCGCGTCACTTTCACCGAGATCCCTCACTGGCCGAGGCTACTCCGCTAGGTCCTGCAGGTTGAGAGAATCTTGCGCCCGCCCATTGAGTTTGTTCGTGGCACGCAGCCGATGCGTGTGAACGAATCGATTCCCTCAGGAAAAACTCGCAGGCGCATCCGACTACGGACCGAGGCGCCGCCCGGGGAAGGCGCCACCGCCCACCGCGGCGGATCGCCATTGGATTGCTCGAGGAAACAGATGACCCCAATCCCATTCGACCGACGTCGTCGTCTCGTCGAGCCATCAACGCGCTCGAGGCTCACAGAAATATGCAGCTTTTACACACGGAAAAAACTTCAGGGAAATGATCGTCGATATGCGTCTGTTTTTTTTTCAAAACAAAAATATAAGTCTGCTTTTTTAAAAAAAGTATACTTCTGCTTTATTCAAGGCACTTCTGCTTACGTGTTCTGTATTATTCTAGTATTTTCCTTTTTCCGAGTGCAGGATTATTCTGGGTCAAGTTCGCTCGCCTAGCCCTGTCAGTGCCAGTTCCGGTGACGACTCAGGCGAGACAGATAAACCAGTCGCGTGCTGGATGCTCCCTTGCACTCCACTCCACTCGCGCGCGCCCATCAGCAAACAACAACCGCGCGGCGCACGCAAGCCACGAAACTCCGCCATGGCCGTGATCCAAAGCCACGGCACTGTTTCGGACCTCTCGGTGCAGATAAAAAGAGGCTAAGAGGATTGGGATGGTTTTTGGTAAATCGTCCGGCGGTCGGGCAGGAAAATCGAATGGCGCAGCCACAAAGAAGGCACCGCGCGCCCGAAAAAGCTGCTTCGTTTCGTGGCCCGCGACGCCTAGTACCTCCACAGCAAATCGAGGGCTAGCGATTGACTGCTAGCAGTGGCATGTGGCGCGACCGCCGGAGCAGAGCCTCCCCTGGGTGCCGCCCACCTCCAAAAGCGCATGACGAGTTGACGCCCCCTGCCGCCCTGTGGACCCTCCCTGTAGGAGCAAGGTGGGTACTCCTAGTAGTCAGTCCACAGCACGCAGCAGTTGCGACGGCATGGCGTGGCGTGCCACTTGACAGGGACGGAGAGTCGGAGAGAGGATGGCGGTGCGCGCGGAACGTGAATAGACGAGACGAAGCGCCGTTTGATTGCAGCCTGCCAAGTTCCCACTCTTGTGCGCGCCGTGCACGCGAAGTGGAGGCGTGGAGCCGCGTTCGTTCCGGCTGAGCCAGCGTCGAATTCGCAGATCCGGCGACGGTTGGGGGCCGCATTTCCATCCACATCGGTATGGCACCCCTCCCCACGACGGACGGCTATACGGTGCGGCCCGCTCCTGTCCCGGCTCCGGTCGTCAAACGCGCCTCGCCGCTGCACGCGTCCGCCCGCCAGTTCGCGAATTACCCGTCCATGATTTGATCGTTCCGCCGCCGCCAAACGCGCCTCGCCGTCGCACGCGTGCGCCCACCAGTTCGCGAAGTACTTGTCCACGACCGCGCGTACGTGCCGCCTCGCCCGGCCAACGCGCGGCAACTTCACCGCAGAACGGAGGAAAAGGAGCTCGGAGTTGCCGCGGCGCACGGTGCGCGCCCCAGGACTTGGCCGTGCCCTTGACACCACGGGGGTGAGTGGGCACGGGGCACGTCGCCGCTACTTGGCACGCTCGAGCGTGCTCACCGGCTCGCAGGACTCGTTCAAGTACGCCATGCGTGAAGCCAGGCTAGCGAGGCCGCTTCTCGTGGAAGGCACCGCCACCGATCAACCGGTTGTTGGAGACGTCTCCGCTCCCAACTGGACCAACGAACCGGGCGGGGAGAGTTGATAATGCATTGCCAGGTGCCGTGCCGATGCGGAGTCAGACACGACACGGTCTAGGATACAATCTGACCTTGCTGCAACTTGTTTGCTGACAAACAAGATAGTCTGCACATGACCGCGAGCTCGGTGGAATACGTCGTCCCGGCAGTACGGCGCTGCCGCTGGGGGACATTATAAACGTACGTATTCCTTCTGCATCCAGGGTCATAACCTCGTAAGCAGGAAGCAAGTGAAACACGCATATTACGGCGGGAGAGATGCAGAGCACGCATCCAGCTCAGCCACGTTTTCATTTGCGATCCTCTGACTGTCACCTCCAGCAATAGAGGACCCAAAATCAAAAGAAAGCTCGTTCATATTTTAAAAAACCAAATGATCGCTCGAGCTATACCGAGAATTAGAATTCCAAAGACAGCTCTGTGTCACACTTCCGTTTCGCTTGCGCGTCAAATTTTACGTCTCGTGACTAACGTAACTACGATCCTAATTGCTTTCTCGGAAGCATCCCCATCACCGATCGGTCTTTGGTGACTTCGCGAGAGAGAATTTCTGGAATATTAGCGGCTAGCAGCAGCAGCAGCTGCACGATCGATCGGTCGACGAACGCGATAGACGCATTAACAAAACGAAAAGAAAACGAGGGGTTTGACGAACCGATTAACACCTGTCAAATTTATTAATGGGCATGCAAAGCAAGTTCATCGTTTTTATACTTGTACTAGAGTAGTACCAGCAGCGGTACAGATTAATTAGCAAACAGGTCAACGGGAGAAAAAAAAAGAGAGGCGATTAACAATTTGGGAGTGAAGAGGCAATACGTTGTCGTCCCTATCCGTGCATCTCTTGCACACATAGACGGGAGACAACTCAAGCTAGCTTGGACTCGATCCAGCGTTGACACAAACACCTCCTCCCGGCGGCACCGTGTTTCTTGGACGAACATGTCGACCTGCACGATGACAGCGTATGCGTATCCCTAGCTTGTCTGTTGGGTTATCTTTGAGGTTGGAGAAGATGAACATGAAGGCCGACCTGAACCGACGCAGAACATACGCAAGCCTATTGGTTGCGATAGTAGTAATAAAATTATGATGATAAGAGCCGTAGTGCTAATGGCCATCGGAGTACGTATGATGATGGGGGCGGATACCGTTTGTAAATTAGAATTTATTCTTCTCAAGGTATAACCGTGAAAAGTCAGCGATTTTGCATAAACACATCGACTTATCCTGACATCCTTTTTTTTTTATCTCAACGTTCTTTTTCTCTCTTACTTAAAAAACTTGGCTGAAGATTGGAATACGTCAAACGTTATATATGCAAACTAATTACCATCACGAAAGGCGCATTTGTCATGTGCTAATGTGTTTTGAGATGGAACAGGAATCAGTGACAAAATTATTTTACTCTTGTCCACTTCGTACAAATTAACGCTCATTTTGGATCTCGTGGGCTTGATTGGTATGATTTCTCACGGGGTGCGTTCTCAATGACTTCACACACAATTGGAGATGCAAATAAGTGTCTGATGGTTAGTTGTGGGTCATCACTGTAGTACATTTCTATAATGATTTTGTAAATGAGAGATGAATTTTGATCATGCCAACATATTTTTTTTGGGTCAGCCTGAGATCCAAAATTAGAAAACCAACATCCCTAGCTGAAATTGGTTTCTTGTTATACTATTTGTTACTAGTTGATTTTTCCTTTTGTTCGACATAAATAACATTTGCTTGTATGTATGAAGAGGTGATGAACATATACATACCCTATATTTGGAACAGGTTGATTCGGTTCCAGTTAGCGCAATATAAAGTCATGACAAACGGTTGCTGTTAGACAAATAGAGAAAGCAGTGGTCGAAGAAAATCCCACAACCAAGCTCACAAAAAGTCTGAACCTAGTTGTCAAAAAAAAAAAAAAAGTCTGAACCTAACCCTCACCGCCACCGCCGGATGGGTCAGAATGTAACCACGGTTAGGCTGCGGCGAGCCCTTTAAAAACCCGCCGCGGCTCCCGATATGCACCCACACATCCTCACTCGTTCCATTTCGCGTCGCGTACACCGTTCTCCTCGTACGTACGTACCTCTTCCTTGTGCAAGCTCGATCACAGCGACGCCCTGCTGCTGCTCTCTCTCTCTCTCAGCGTCAATGGCAGGACGTTAGAATCGTGATCAGTAGGGTGCTAACTACGCTGTTTCTCTGTCCCGTTTGCAGGCAGATCGACGACCACCGTGCCGCACGCGCGCCGGCGAGATGGCGACCCCGAACGTCCTGGCCCGGATCGAGACGAGCGGGAGGAAGAAGAACGAGAACGGGGTGTGCCACGACGACAGCGCGGCGCCGGTACGCGCGCAGACCATCGACGAGCTGCACTCCCTGCAGCGCAAGCGGTCGGCGCCCAGCACGCCCAAGGACGGCGCCGCCTCCGCCTTCGCCGCTGCGCTCACCGAGGAGCAGCAGCTGCAGTCCATCAGGTTCTTAATTTGTGCTCCCCCCTCCCCCTCCATTCTCATTTCCTTTCAAGTTTTCGCTACAGAAATTTCCTCAAGTAACAGGCCGTTTGGTCAAGATACAAAAGTAGTGCAATGACAATAGAAGAGTAGCAAAGATAAAGTTCATGAACGTGAGAAGAGCAAAGATAAGCTCATTGTTTTGGAAGAAGCGCCAAATTGATTTGGCGCCTGTTCGAGACTACGGAAAAAGAATGAAGAACAGAACGTCATCGTTTTGTTTCCGCTGGCCACGTGGCATCCGAGCCCGTGTCCTTTACAGCCTTACCACTCAGTCCAAACTACCAGAACACGTAGTAAATCCCCAAATCTTTTTTGCAAAATATATTTTAATCCTCTTCTACTAGCTAACGTAAAACAAAGTAGCAGTAGTTCTCATCCTAACCTGATTTACCGTCAACTCGCGTCGTTTTCAAGCCAAAAGCACTCGAGGAAGAGGCGAGCACCCCGTGCACCGCACCCAGGTGCACGCTTCTTTCGTCCCGTGGATGGCACCGGATCGAGTGACAGAACACCTCACTCGTTCACCTGTTGCTACGGAGTTCTTATCGCATCGAACAAGTTTCAGATTTTCCATTCCACGTAGGCTACAGCACGGAACAATCGTAGCCGATGTGGTGGTTCGCACGTAACGGACACGCACACGCACGCAAGCAATTTGGCGGCGGCAACTTGCCGCGAACCGTATTTGCTGGTGACGCGACGTCGCTGTCGACGTCGGCATACCGCAACTAGTACCCCAAGAAACCTAGGAGTATTACTATCCTTTTCCTGGTTTTTGGAGCCTAGTTCATCATGTTAGTTTAAACGATGGACGATTTCCTGTTAACCAGTAGCGCTAATAACTGTATAATCTGCAAGTTAGTAAGAGGTTGACCGTGCTGCTTCGATTTCATGATGGCTGCAGCGCGTCACTGGCGTCTCTGACGCGTGAAACCGGCCCCAAGGTCGTCAGGGGAGATCCGGCCAGGAAGGGTGAGGCGTCCGCGAAGAGCTCGCCGGCGCCGACGCCGGCGCTCCACCACCACCACCCCGCCGCCCCCACCATCGCCGTCAGCGACAGCTCCCTCAAGTTCACCCATGTCCTCTCCAACCTCTCGCCTGCCGGTACGTGAGCGGTGCAACCATCTAACTAACTGTCTGTTTTCAGAATCAGCACAAAAAAAAATTATGTAACCAACGCTACCCATCCCTGTGATTGGGGAAAAAAAACAGAGCTGTACGAGCAGGCGCTCAAGTACGAGAAGGGTTCGTTCATCACGTCCACGGGCGCGCTGGCGACGCTGTCCGGCGCGAAGACCGGCCGCTCGCCCAGGGACAAGCGCGTGGTCAAGGACGAGGCCGCGGCGCAGGAGCTGTGGTGGGGCAAGTGAGTACTACTACTCTGCTCCGTGTGCCCTGCTCGGCATTCATCCCGTCCTGCCTCTGCTTTGCAAGCTGACAGTTTCGCTGACCGCGCAGGGGGTCGCCGAACATCGAGATGGACGAGCGCACGTTCCTCATCAACAGGGAGAGGGCTCTCGACTACCTCAACTCTCTCGACAAGGTCCGGTGCCTTTCTGACATTTCGCGTCACTTGTTGTTGTTGCTAGTTTTGCTTCGTCACACTCATGGTTTCTGACGGCCCTGTTCTGTTGTATTGCAGGTGTTCGTGAACGACCTGTTCCTGAACTGGGACCCGGAGAACCGTATCAAGGTCCGCATCATCTCCGCCAGGGCGTATCACTCCCTCTTCATGCACAACATGTAAGTCGAGCTCCGCTAACACCCTACCCCCAGATTAACCCACACCGTCCTGCAGTGTGCGTGTGTTCTTATTAGGTTGCCCGTCCTTCTGTCTCCAACGCCCAGATAAGTTCATCCTCTGACGATCGTCCGTTCGTTGTTTGCCTCATGAATCTTTATATCTTTATTACACTATCCTTTCGTGTTCCATACAATTCGGGATCGATGGCATGCTCGATCAAGCCTCTGTTAGTAGATGCGCCTGTCTGTATGTGTGGTAACCGGCTGGGTCGCAGGTGCATCCGCCCGACGGATGAGGAGCTGGAGAACTTCGGCACGCCGGACTTCACCATTTACAACGCCGGGCAGTTCCCCTGTAACCGATACGCGCGCTACATGACGTCGTCGACGAGCGTAGGCATCAATCTCGCTAGGAGGGAGATGGTGATCCTGGGCACGCAGTACGCCGGGGAGATGAAGAAGGGACTCTTCTGCCTCATGCACTACCTCATGCCCAAACGGCAGATCCTCTCGCTGCACTCCGGGTGCAACATGGGCAAGGACGGTGACGTCGCCCTCTTCTTCGGGCTGTCAGGTAAGATGGACGGTTGTGCGCTGCCGTCACCTGCCCAAACCGCATCTGACGTCGCTCATAATCACTCTATCCTATACTTACGTCACCAGCATATATCTATATCTTTGGCTGACTAATTTGGTGCTGTTTCGTAGTACGCCAGTGTCACTGACTAAAACTGTATCACGTTGGTGCCTTTAATTTAGAAAAAAAAAATTCCCTTGTTATGCTGAGTTTGGGTTCTTCGGAATTTTTACAACAGGTACTGGGAAGACGACGCTATCGACAGACCACAACAGGCTTCTGATCGGCGACGACGAGCACTGCTGGAGCGACAATGGCGTCTCCAACATTGAGGGTGGGTGCTACGCCAAGTGTATAGACCTCTCTCGGGAGAAAGAGCCTGACATCTGGAACGCCATCAAGTTTGGAACCGGTACATACGCGACTCGATCTCTTATTCTCTTTGTCCTCAAGAGACAAGAGTCACTGCTCACATCATATATATGCTTACATATGTTTCGAAAATGGGTGGCAGTGTTGGAGAACGTTGTGTTTGACGAGCGCACCCGTGAAGTCGACTACACCGATAAATCCGTCACAGGTAACCAACACATCTCCGCCGGACTCGATCGTTTCGTTCCTGTCGTGAAAGCATCGTGACAGAGTGTCTTGCTGCTGCAGAGAACACTCGTGCTGCTTACCCGATCGAGTACATCCCCAACGCGAAGATACCGTGCGTCGGGCCGCACCCGAAAAACGTCATTCTCCTGGCCTGCGACGCGTTCGGCGTCCTCCCGCCTGTCAGCAAGCTCAACCTTGCGCAGACCATGTACCATTTCATCAGTGGCTACACTGCTCTTGTACGTAACAACACATGTTTCACATGCCAAAGCATCAGCAGCTAAAGCTAAAGGGATCTCGAGCTGATGGTGCTCACCGTGTCCGGGCTCGCTTGTCGTCCGTTTCCGCAGGTTGCCGGCACGGAAGATGGTATCAAGGAGCCACAGGCCACGTTCTCCGCCTGCTTCGGCGCGGCTTTCATCATGCTCCACCCGACCAAGTACGCCGCCATGCTCGCCGAGAAGATGCAGAAGTACGGCGCCACAGGGTGGCTTGTGAACACTGGCTGGTCCGGCGGGAGGTGCGTTCCCCCACGCCTCGTGATCATCTTCTTCTTCCTCCTCCGGACGTCACGGTTTCGCTTCCTGCAAGGCTCTTGTTCGTTACGCTGCTGAACGCGCTTGCGTGGCTTTTGTCAGGTACGGCGTCGGCAAGAGGATTAAGCTGCCGTACACCAGGAAGATCATTGACGCCATCCACTCCGGCGAGCTTCTCAGCGCCAGCTACAAGAAGACCGAGGTCTTCGGCCTGGAGATCCCCACTCAGATCGACGGCGTGCCGTCGGAAATCCTCGACCCGATCAACACGGTAATAAGCTCTATCATTGCTTGCAGATCGCTCCTGAAAAATTTCAGAACAACAACACGCTGACCATAGAAACGATGCGCGTGCAGTGGGAGGACAAGGCCGCGTACAAGGAGACGCTCCTGAAGCTGGCCGACCTGTTCAAGAACAACTTCGAGGTGTTCGCCAGCTACAAGATCGGGGACGACAGCAGTCTGACCGACGAGATCCTCGCCGCAGGTCCCAGCTTCTGATCTTGAAGAAGAAGGCGACGCGATGGAGTGGGTATTCAGAATAAACGGTGGTGTTTGTCTATCACGATGATGATGACGAAAAAAATATGTTGTATCGGTGTGTGAGTACTATAAGCGTACATAACCGTGTGTGATGTTAGGTTACATTTTCTCAGCTTGACGACCTGTGTGCGCGCTTGGCTGTTTGCAGCATTGTCCATGTACTCTATCTATTTTCAGAAATAAAAATGAATTCGAAATAAAAATTAATCCATTCACCCCAACCACCCCACCCCACAAGTAAAAAAGTCCTAAATCAACCCACAACCTATAATCACCCATGGGTTTGCCATAGATTTTGCTCATGGTGCTGCCGTGTAGTGCAAAGGAAAAAGGTTAAAAGTGCATTCCTATTAGTATTCTGCAATGAAGTTATTCCCTTCGGTCAATGAGTGCTAACTTTTTAGCATGGCAGGTTAATTAGACGGATGTTTATCTAGTTGGGAATAGAATACGGATGAGTGCTAACTATTCTGCTCCCATACTACTTACTACTTCTAAGGCCTACTTTGGAACGCGGAAATTTTTTTACTACTATAAAATTGAACTTATTCTTATAAAATTTATGTATAATTACTGTTAAATTTTTGCGATCCAAAGGGTCTAAATTTTAGACTTTCTTCAGAATACATGATTTTTTAACTATTTTTTAATTTTCTTATGAAATTAAACTGATTATTGTGAAATTCATATAATTCCTGTGAAATTCCTATATTTCAAAGGGGACCTTAAGATCTTCTTACTTATCATCCTCGCCTTTTAAGGTCCTATTTAAAATGCAAGAATTTCATAGAAATTTTATAGGAATCTCATAGGATTCAATTCAATTTCGTATGAAAAATGCAGGAAAGAAAAAATATCTTTGTTCCAAAAGGGGCCTAATACATTTTTTATTCTTAATAAATTAAAAAGTTTTTCCACATTCCAAACAGTCATTATCATCCCTATTTCCTCATACATCTTTCTTTTTTTCTATTATTATATATTTATCTCTACATCTTTTCTTTTTGTTTTTAGTATATAATAATTACATCCGTCTGAAATGTAGGAATTTCACAGTAATCAATTTAATTTCATCGATGTCTTTTTTATTGTTATGTTATACAAAGACACAGATGTATTAGAAATAAAAAAGTGTATTAAAAAGTGAAGAAGACAATTAAATTAAGAAAGCATGAAATTTACAATAATAAGTAATGGGATTGGAATAGTATTTTTATATGGTCTACTATTTTCTTCTTTTTTATTATCTACCATGTTCATTTCCCAACCATTTGTTTCCACGAGCTTGGAGCCTGGACCGTCACCAACACAGGAATGGAGTGGACGATGGAGAGACTCGTCCTGACTTCGTTCCGTGAAACTGTGAATTAAATAATATCACTCAGTCATTACTATCAACCCGGTGGCATTTTTGTAGGTTCAACCCGTTAACAGTAAACAGCCATGGATTTCTACCCAATCCAAACCAATATACATGTATCTGAATTTAAAATCTAACTCATTTCAACCCATCTATAAAAACCCAAATTAAAACCCCACCCATTAAACCCAAAAGACCCCACCCCATTAGCAGCCCTACTCGTGATCTTCTTCTTCCTCCTCGAGGCGTCACGGTTTGCTTCCTGCAAGGCTCTTGTTCGTTACGCGACTGAACGCGCTTGCGTGGCTTTTGTCAGGTACGGCGTCGGCAAGAGGATTAAGCTGCCGTACACCAGGAAGATCATCGACGCCATCCACTCCGGCGAGCTACTCACCGCTAACTACAAGAAGACCGAGGTCTTCGGCCTGGAGATTCCCACTCAGATCGACGGCGTGCCGTCGGAAATCCTCGACCCGATCAACACGGTAAATAAGCTCTATCATTGCTTGCAGATCGCTCCTGAAAAATTTCAGAACAACAACGCGCTGACCTAGAAACGATGCGCGTGCAGTGGACGTACAAGGCCGCGTACAAGGAGACGCTCCTGAAACTGGCCGGCCTGTTCAAGAACAACTTCGAGGTGTTCGCCAGCTACAAGATCGGGGACGACAGCAGCCTGACGGACGAGATCCTCGCCGCAGGCCCTAGCTTCTGATCTTGAACATGAAGGCGATGCGATGGAGTGGATTTTCAGAATAAAAACGGTGGTGTTTTTTCTATCTGTGACTATGATGATGACGAAAAAATATGTTGTATCGATGTGTGGGTACTGTAGGCGTACATAAACGTGTGTGATGTTAGGTTACATTTTCTCAGCTTGATGACCAGTGTATTGCGCTTGGCTGTTTGCAGCATTGTCCATGTACTCTCTCTACTTCAAGAAATAAAAAATGAATTAGAAATTACTCTGTTTTACCATATTAATCTGCCTGGAAATGCCTTCTTTTATCAGATCTAGCTGAGAGAAGCTCCAGACTGATAGCTAAAGGCTGGTATCAAACAGGGGGAAAATGAGTGGAAGAACCGCACGGCAAAATGCAAGGTGCTTGAGAGAGAGAGAGAGAGAGAGAGAGATGGCGACCGGCACTACTTAAGATTATATGAACAAAGAATCTATTTAAATTACCACGCGTTGACTTGCTATCTCCACCTACCGAAGAATCCCCAAAACAAAAACTGGTGCCGGCAGCAGCAGCCCGCCGAGATGAACCAGAACCAGAACCACGCGTACTGCAGCTTCTACAGCAGCGGCCGGTGCTTTTGTCCCGTTTTCGTACCTGTGACTGCACTTTCGTTGCAGCGACGACCGACGAGGCGAGGAAACCTGGAACGCAAAGATACGCCTGAATTGGTTGTAGTCAAGGCGCATCACGAAACAGACATCTGATACGTGATCTGCAGCATTGGTGATCACCATGCTACCGCAATAGGATACGCTCGAATTAGTTCCGGTCGGCTTATCTCGAGGCGACGGGGGTTTGGGAATTGGGACTTTGGATTCAGTAGTAAGTTGGAGAGTATCCGGTCCCAGAATCGCCCATGAATGTCACGTACCCGGCGGTTTAGATAGACAGAACTACAGAAGCCGACGGTGACTCGGTGCGCCAGGCATCTGCCCACCTCGGAGGGCACAGCCGCACAGGCGATCCATCCGAGCTTCCCGCTTGCCACTGCCACTCGCCACCATGATGGGCCACGGCGACGGGATGGCAGCCCCGAATTACCCGCACCTGCCGCCGCCGCCGCATCAGCAGCACATGATGCCGCATCCCTTGATGGCGCCGCAGGGGCACGGGGCCGTGCACCAGCACCTCCCGCCGAACAACTGGGCGGGCAACGACGCCAACACGCTGCTGGTGGTGGCGACGCTGATCACCACGCTGACGTACCAGCTCGGGAGCAACGTCCCCGGCGGGTACTGGCAGGACACGAGGCTCTCGTCCGACGGCAAGCACGTGCTGCACCTCACCGGCGACCCCGTCATGCGCGACCTGCACTTTCAAAGGTACGTACGAGCAGCAATGCGCGTAGAAACAATTCTTTAGCCCAGACCATCACCGCCTTGACAGTTGACACGGACGTGCGTACGAGCGCGCGCGCAGGTATTGGCTGTTCATGGCGGCGAGCTGGGTCGGGTTCGCGGGGTCGATGCTGATGACGCTGAGCCTGCTGGTGCGCATGCCGGTGAACTCCCGCCACGTGCGGTGGTCGTTCGCGGTGGCCTACTCCAGTCTGGTGCTCACCTTCATCGTGTCGCAGTCCAAGTCGCACCTGTCGCTGGACCTCCTCGTCTGGGCGTTCGACCTCGCCTTCCTCTGGGCGATGACCAGCTTCCGGCCGGAGCACCGGGCGATTATCGCCTGCTGCCCCTGCTACGGCGACGATGACAACTGATCTGGTCATCCGGACAAGTCCCAACCCATCCTGCTCGATTCGACTTGCTCTCGTTCTGTCCCGTTGCGCTGCGATGTTAGTTTGTGCAGTTTCATGATCATTTCAGTCAGTGTATAGATTGGTTCTCTTTATAGCTGGCCAACGGGCGGTGCTGGGCTGGCACCGCCCGCACCCGGCCGGGCTCATGCCCTCTTCGAGGCGGCTCGACATAGCCCTTTAAATAATCGGACCGTGTCGTGTCAGCTCGCGGGCTGCTAGCTTAGTCCTAAGCACGGCCGAGGTGTTTTTAGATGGGTCTCAGAGCCCAAAAGAAAAATAAACATAATTTTTGTCTCGAAAAGTTACTAAAAAATAATTATATAATACTTAAAATAGTAAATTTTAAATATAAATTGATCAAATTACATGTATTTAGCGTTAAATTACAAATAGAAATTTCACGGACCTATCGAGTCGAGTCGTGCCGGGTTTAACAGGTTAAACGGGTCGGGTGTCATGCCAAGTCAGACCGCTCTAAATAGGCCGTACACGTGCCGTGTTAACAGGCCTGAGCCTAGGCCCAGCCACGGCCCGTGTCGTGCTTCAAGCCGGCCCGGTCCGATTATATGTCGTGTCGTGCCGTGCTCATGCCAGGCCCGGCTACACATTGTGCCATGCCGTGCTAGTGTTGAACCAAAATAGTAGAGCTTTGTGCCGGCCTATTTAGCCCAGCTCATTTGGCCAGGTATAGTTCTCTGAGTTATCTATAAGACACCCAGCATTTTCATGAACAAACAGGATGGCTGTCTGAGTCTCACTCCTGTTCGCAATGTTATTTGGGACCTTTCACCTGTAGTTTCATTTCCATATCGACATAGCGCAATTCATAAAGAAAAGTGAAAACAAAAAATGTTTGCACTTATTAAAAAAACACATCTCAATTCCTCCGATCTTAAATATACGAACAGCGTCTAGATTGTTGATGCATAAAAACTGCTGTAGGTGGAAAGGGTGAACCTTTTTTTCTCGGACGGATAAAAAAGATTTGAACATGTAAACAAAGAATGAGAGAGGAAAAAAAACACCTGGTCTCGTGGCTGCTCAAACGTTGCCCGTAGTCCACAGTGGACAAAACAGCCCAATAACTTGCAGCAGTGGCCCAATCTACAAAGCCCACCAATTTATCTTTTTGTTGGAGCCTCAGGGCACAAAGTCAACACAATATTTGGTGAGAGATATTACGGTGCTTTGAGACATACCTGAGATACCTTCGTCTCTTCAATAAATCTCAGCCATTGTTTTTTAAAAATTAGTATCAAATCTATCTTTTTGGATACAAAGTCCATCATTTTGTTGCTTTTGACTAGTTACCTCTCTATTTTTAAACGGACGGATGTACAGTAACATCTCTCATATTTGCCTCAACACTGTTGGAGCAAACCTCAGGGCACAAATTCAACAGTTGGCGGCGGCAGCTATTCTTGGCCTTGTGGGCCATGTTAAACGGGCTGGCACGAGGCCTGTTAGATTCGGCCCGACACGAGGACGACCCAACCCGGTGGCCAAATGGCCCGTGCCGACCCGAAGCCCATCCTGGGCCGTGCCTGGGCTTGGCTTCAAGCTCGGTGGGCTGGCCCGAGCATGGCCCGTCAAATTCGACCCGTTCGGCCCGTTGCTAGGCCCGACAGGGCACGTGGGCCATAGCACGGCACGGGCACGACCCAAGTGGCCCGTTGGATGGCCTGCCAGGTCAGCTGGGTCGGCCCTCGCACCACACCCCCCCACCGTCACAACCCCGTGCGGCCTCCCCCAACCCTTGCCCCCTCATTTCTTTCCCACACGCCGCGCCCCCACCCGACTCCTCGGCTCCTCGACGTCCTCGTCCGGCCGCCCCGACCCCTTGGCCCTTGTCGCCGGTCGCTGTCGCGCATCGCCGCCACCTTGAGCCCGGCGACCCCAGGCAGCGCCGGTCGCCCTCCACCCTTCACCATCATCAAGATCTCGACCGCGCACTGCAATGGTAACCCTAACCCTCCACCGCCGCTCAGTGCCACTTCGCCCCTGGCCGTCATTGCCTTTGGCCCTCTACCTCATGGCCGCCGGTACCCTCGGACACCTAGGCTTCATGTCGTCATCGCCGATCTAATTGAGTTCGCGTCCCTGTAGATCTAAGAACCGTGCGCGTCGTCAAGCTCGTCGTCTCCAATGGCGGGCTCCATCAACAATGACATGCGGCCAGCCGGTTTGCGGGGTGATGACAAGGACGACATCGTCGCCGAAGCCGAGGCCATGTTTGAGTCCAAAGCTGCTCCTGTAGATGTCGACCCGAGCCTAACGGTGAGCACGGCCAGCAACAAGTCACGGGTGAGGGTTTCCACATCTGATGTCTGGCTCGACATGGAGGAGCTCAAGTGAGTCGTTAATGGTAAGATGCTAAGGTATGGTGCTTGATGCAAGTACTGTAAATCTGAACTATCTGCTCCATCTACCAGTGGCACTGGTCATCTACGTCGCCATGTAAAGTCATGCAAAAAGAAGGCCCTCGCAGATAGCTCATCTTCTCAACCTTCTTTGCATTTCAGTGATGATGATAGTATTCAAGGTTTCATTTATAATCCTGAGGTTGCTAGATCTGAACTTTGTCGATTAATTGCTAGACTCGATCTGCCTGTTAGTACTGGTGAACAGCCTACATTTGAAGATTACATTAGGAATGTACATAATCTTCGCTTTAGACATGTTTTTAGGCAGACTACTACTTGAGATCTTGAGAAATATTTTAAATTGAAAAAATCAGTTGTGGTTGATTTGTTGAATCTAGCTACTTGTGTGTGTTTGACTTCTAATATATGGTCTGGCAATGTTAAAGAGGACTATCTTAGTGTGGTGTTTCATTTTGTCACTGATAATTGGGAGCTAGAAAAGCGAATTGTTAGTATGAGATTGATTGATTGTTCCCATTCTAGTGTTAATATTGCTGAGCGCATTATAAATGTTGTTTCTGAGTTTAACATGACTTTCAAAGTTTTATCTATCACACTAGACAATGTTTTTGCTAATAGTACTATTGTTGAACATTTAACTTCTTTGATTTCATTATATGTTGGCTCTGGTTTGTTGCATCAACGCTGTGCCTGCCATATAATCAATCTGATTATCAAATCTGGACCAAAAAAGATAAAAGATTACATTGAGAATTTTAGAACTGCTATTTCATTTATCAATTCCTCTAACCAACGCATTGCCTCATATAAAACATTTTGTTTGTCAATGGGGGGTTAGACCTCGCAAGTTTGGTTTGGATATGAATGTCAGGTGAAATGCTACATACCTTATCTCAAACATGTTGTGGCATACAAGGATACCTTCTCTGTGTTTATTCACACTCATTACTCTGAACCATTGCTAACATAATCTCATTGGTATGTTGCTGAACACATTTTGAAATTCCTGGAATTGTTCTATAAATGCATTGTTTCATTATCTGGTGTTTATTACCCTACATCTCCATTAATGATTTATGCTATTTTTGGAATTGCTGATCATTTGAACCAGTATGAGAATGATGAAAAACTTAGAGAAGTAATTGTGCCAATGAAAACAAAATTTCTCAAGTACTAGAGTGACATTCCTTTGTTATACACTTTTGCATTTATCCTAGACCCTAGAGCTAAACTTGCTGGTTTAACAATGCTCTTCAGTTCATGTCTCAATTATATAACCGTAATTACTCTCTTTACTACACTGAAGTGAAAACTGAACTAAGTAACTTGTTTTCTAAATATGAGTCTAGGTTTGGTTATATAAGATTGCAAAGGCCTCAACCAGTGAACAATGTAGCAGGTAAGAAGGTATGCTTATGGAACAGAATATTTGGTAGACCACCTACACCTACCTCAACTCCTACTGATGTGCCTGTTCTATCTGTTTCTAACTCTATATTAACTTTCAATACTTTTGAATTATCCACTTATTTAGAAAGTGACACTGTTTTCAAGTTTGATGATTCATTCAATTTGCTTAGATGGTGGTAGGATCATAAAAGAATTTATCCTATGCTCTCAATTTTAGCTAAAGATATTATGACTATACATGTTTCCACTATCTCTTCGAAACCTACCTTTTTTATGTGGTAGGCTGATCGAGGAACGTCGTCGAAATCTCACACCTGAACACGTGAAGATATTATCGCTGCTGAAGGACTGGGAACAAGGTGATATTCGGCAACAACAATATGGAGAATGCCGAACTTGTGGAGAAGATGGAAAACTTGTTTCTCGATGCTTCTGGTTATGGTGCAGATGGTTTTGGTTCTGGTTTTGTTCTTGGACCTGTTCCTTGACGATAATCATGTTACTTTTGTAAAATCACTAAAAGAGGCTGGTTGTACTCTTTTTCTTTTAGGGTTTTGTCCTCATGTGGTTAAAATTGGAGTTTTACCTAAAGGTTTTTAATGAGGCAACCCTTTTGTAATTTAGCCACTTTTTAAAGCATTATGATCTGAACATTGAACTCTGAACTTTAGCTCCTTTGATTGTTTGATTTGAGCATATGATTTTGATATAAATTTTGAGATGAATATGAATTTTTTTCTGTATAATCAGCTTTGAGATGAACATGAATATGATTTTGGATGAAAGTTGAGGCTATTTGAGAAGGTTTTTTTATTTATTAGCAACCGAGCCTCGTGTCGGCACGGCACGAATGGTCCATCGGACCGTTTGGCCCGGCACGGCCCATTAAACTGGCGTGTTGTGCCTGGGCCGAAGGAACTGGCCCGCGGACTGGCACGGCATGGTCCAGTAGGCTAATCGTGTCGTGCTGTGCCTACTAAAAATGGCCCGAGCCCAGGCGGACCCGAGCCGTGCCCGCCCGACACGGCCCGTTGGCCAGGTATAACGGCAGCTCATTTCTTAGTCCGCTGCGTGCGGTGCCTTCGCAGGCATCAAGCCAGCCTCCTCGCTCTCCCAACTCATGAGCACAATGCGCATAATCATGCCGCTCAGGGCGGGTTTCGTTGCACTCGCGAGCTGTATTGTTAGCCACAAATCAAGTATGCGGGCTTTGCGAAAACCCACGAACCGCATTATTTAACATAGAGAAAATATGCGGTCATTGCGGAACTCATAACTTATTCACTCAACATATAATTTACTATTTTATTATTACATATATACCTAATTCTAAAATATTAGTAACTTTAAAGGGATGATTTTTTACTTGTTCTAGTGGTTAGACCCTCGAATTAAAACCTCGCATTCACACTATAAAATTTCAAAGAATTTGACTAAAATTTATTGGAAAATATTTGAAATAATAGTAAGCAACTTTATGTAAATTAGTATAAGTAAAACAAACATAATAAAGTGGTCGACTTTTGCGAGTTATTGCAGATGTATTCACTTGTCCAGTAGACTTCGCGGGTGGATCACTATTAAACCGTAAAGAATATATCATTAGTCCACAAAAGCTACTAACATAAATTTTACAGAGCAGGTATGCAGATTCGTGATAATACCAGCTCACTTGTAACTTCCATTTACGTTTCACATCTCTCCCGCCGAGGGTTATCATTTCACCAGTAAAACTGTCTCCAACAGTCCAGTTTCCACCCTCAAAAAGTATAATTAAGAAGGAAGTACACGAACATAGTCCTTTTATCAGCACCGAGACCATGTGCCTGCGGTGTGAGGCTGGTTGTCGTCGTCACCTCCATAGTTCACACTACAGTCTAAACACCTGCATTTCTTCAGATGAAAGTGGAACGTTTCTGTCGCGCCCTGTTTCCAACTTTCCAAGCAATGTCCCATGCGATGATACTGAATTCGTGGAAAAAATGTCGCCCTGTACGGGATTCTTCCCCTTCGCATAGGGTGAAGGGCAACCTCCCTCCGCCCACCTCTTTTTGCCCTCAAATAGGTCAATTTTTTGTGTAGAATCTTTTATTGCTCGTGGATTTATACTTTAATTTCTCTTCTTCTCCACTTTCAGTTATAGAAATCAGCGTTATTTCTGAGGACGGCGTCGACAGGGGAGGGCG
>BCLH01000001.1:48390-130250 GCA_001602315.1 Zoysia pacifica | reverse complement strand
ATGGTGGGCGGGAGCGGGGCGCAAAGTGGGCCGAGCCGCGCGTGCGGGTGTGCCGAGCTTGGCTTCGGCCGGGCGTGGCCTGTAACAGCTCCCGCCCTGGTAACCGATACTACCTCGGTGTTTGGCAGCTCCTAGAAAGCTGCAGCGTTCCGATTTGATGGAATCCATTCAATCCAACGAAGCTAGTGTTGATTTCTCGACGATGACATCGAACAAAACTGAGCATTTCGCCTCCCCCGGACCGGAACGCCCCCGTTGAGGAGGCCCGGCGCGCACCTGCTTCGTTCTGCCCACGGCAGCGCGACGCGATCAATAAGAGCTGACTGATATGCCGTGCCTATCCCGCTCATTTCAGGCAATGAAGCTGACACTCCACGGAGAAGCATACCACCATGCGAGGTACTCCACCCGGCACCTAACAATCCAATCCGGAATCCGGGGAACAACAAGCAGTGCCGCGGTTTGGTAAAATCCGGGAAAATCTCGTGCCGTACCTTCACAATTCACAAGCGTGCTCTGCCTTTTGACATTGTCCGTCAGGCAGGCAAGTCCGCCAGTCCCGTGTGCTCCCCAGCTTTTCTACGACATCTCGAGCACGTAGCAAGCGCCAACGGAGAAGCAGCGGGCCTCGATCGCTCAACTTTGCAGACTGGACCTGGACCGCTCACTGGTGGTAGTACTGATAAACCACTAGAGTACTTTTTCTTCATGGCACTTGGCCCCCAAATTTTGCCTCCAGATGCCGGGCCAGTCGGCCTCGGCCTCCCTTGGTTACGCCCTCTGAACCGCGCGCGTCACTTTCACCGAGATCCCTCACTGGCCGAGGCCACTCCGCTAGGTCCTGCAGGTTGAGAGAATCTTGCGCCCGCCCATTGAGTTCGTTTGTGGCACGCAGCCATGCGTAGGAGCGAATCGATTCCGTCTGGAAAAAACTCGCAGGCGCATCCGACTACGGACCGAGGGCCCACCCGGGGGAGGCGCGACAGCGGCGGATCGCCTCTCCACTGGACCGCTCGAGGAAACAGATGATCCCAATCCCATTCGACCGACGTCGTCGTCTCGTCGAGCTATCAACGCGCTCGACGCTCACAGAAATATGCAGCTTTTACACACGGAAAAAACTTCTGGGAAATGATCGTCGATATGCGTCTGTTTTTTTTCAATACAAAAATATACGTCTTCTTTTTAAAAAATATATGCGTCTGCTTTATTCAAGGCACTTCTGCTTACGTGTTCTGCATTATTCTAGTATTTTCTTTTTCCGAGTGCAGGATTATTCTGGGTCAAGTTCGCTCGCCTAGCCCTGTCGGTGCCAGTTCCAGTGACGATTGAAGCGCGAGCAGATAAACCAGCCGCGTGTTGGATGCTCCCTTCCACTCCACTCCACTCGCGCGCGCCCATCAGCAACAACAACCGCGCGGCGCACGCAAGCCACGGAACTCGGCCATGGCCGTGATCCAAAGCCACGGCACTGTCTCGGTGCGGATAAAAACAGGCGATGAGGATTGGGATGGTTTTTGGTAAATCGCCGCGCGGTCGGGCAAGAAAATCGAATGGCGCAGCCAGAGAGAAGACACCGCGCTCCCGAAAAAGCGGCATCGTTTCGTGGCCCGCGACGCCTACCACCACAGCAAATCGAGGGCTAGCGATTGACTGCTAGCAGTGGCATGCGGCGCGACCGCCGGACCAGAGGAGAGACTCCCCTGCGTGCCGGCCGCCTCCAAAAGCGCGTGCCGAGGGCCGAGCCGACGTTTATGATTTCGTTTAAATCGCTAAAACTGATCGGACATTGGTTTAATAAAAATCACAAAAATAAAAAAATTAGTTGAAAACTGTTTTAAATTTAAAATTTAAAATTTGAACAAACTGTTACAGTAAACCGACCAGTGAAATCGGCCAGTTTCACTGGTTCGCCGAGCGGTTTTACCGATTAGCTGGTTGGTTTTTATGATTTGAGATTTCAAAATTTAAAACTTATCGGTTTCACCGGTTAACCGACCGGTTTTACCTGTTTTCAGTATTACAAATTTTTTTAAATTTTCAATTTTTTAAATTTTTAAAATAAAAATCAGACGTTTGATAAAACAAACCGAACCGATTTCATCGAAAACCGTAAAAACCGACCGATTTTAAACAATTTTGTAAACCTTAGCTGACGCCCCCTGCCGCCCTGCGGTCTCTTGCTGGAGGAGCAAGGTGAGTACTCCTAGTAGTCAGTCCACAGCACGCAGCAGTTGCGATGGCATGGCGTGGCGTGCCACTGAACAGGGACGGAGAGAGGATGGCGGTGCGCATGGAACGTGACAACGGAAGTGCCACTTTTGTGAGCGCGCGGTGTACGCGACGTGGAGCCGCGTCTGTTCCGGCTGTGCCAGCGTCGAATTCGCAGATCAGGCGACGGTTGGGGGCCGCCATTTCCATCCACATCCGTATGGTACCCCTCGACGGACGCTATCCGGTGCGGCCTGCTCCTGGCCGGGCTCCGGCCGTCAAACGCGCCTCGCCATTGCACGCGTCCGCCTGCCAGTTCTCGAATTACCCGTCCATGATTTGAGGATCGTTCCGCCGCCGCCAAACGCGCCTCGCCGTCGCACTCGTGCGCCCACCAGTTCGCGAAGTATCGTCCACGATTTGATCTTTCCGCTGCGGACCGCGCGTACGTGCCGCCTCGCCCGGCCAACGCGCGGCAACATCACCGCAGACCGGAGGAAAAGGAGCTCGGAGTTGCCGCGCGCGCACGGTGCGCGCCCCAGGTCTTCGCCGTGCCCTGGACACCACGGGGGGTGAGTGGGCACGGGGCACGTCGCCGCTACTTGGCACGCTCGCGCGTGCTCACTGTAGTATCCTGCCTCAAAATGAAGAATTTGCTATCAAAGATCAATCTTGAGTGACAACTCGATTTTAGTGTTATTATAAATTAGGTTTTGGTTGAATGAAAAAAAAAATTTTAAATTTGATTACATAGCAGAAGCGATACAACACGACGATGCATAACTTAAAATATAACTATGCCAGCCCATAAATATGATTTCATCCCTCCTGATCAAAGAATGGTAACGTCCGAACCCACTTAATTGACCAATTCTTTAGGGTTCAGCTTCTCACACCACTTTGCCACAACAATCACGATATTCGACGTGAGACATACCTGCAACAAAAATTTAAACAACAAACCCTGAGCAACTAATACTCAACAAGTTTTATCCGTCAAATTGGCCTTCTAAAACCAACTCATAGCATGCATCAGAGCTGATCAAATGTGCTGAAATATTTGCATAAAAGCAACGCTAAAAATTGGTCCTTCTTTCAAGTTTTTAGCCAAGTTAAATGGGGTTCTTGCATAAAGTAAATGTGAGCAACCTATACTAAAACAAACAAAGTTTCATACAATTAATTAAAAAGCAAAACAACATGTACAACACCAATATCCACTTCTTACTACGATGTGACAGTGATCACAAATGGTACTCAATGATCGTGAGAGCCGGTGATTCGAATCGATTTACATCCTGCATGAGAAACCCAAGTAACACAATGTACATGCACTCCAAAAAGTCACATACATCAACCTTTCACAACAACAACATAGAGCCGGTCCGAGTCTCACTCCTTCCGAGTACATGTTCTCCACACGATACCACATCTCGGGCCATCCGTGGTTAGCCTGTGCACTCTCTCAAATATCATCACCAGAAAAGGGGGTGGGGGATCATTCAACTAATGCGTTAATTGAGTTACCTCGGTTTACTAGTTCTTATGGTCACTAGCATGTTCTTAGTACTGTTCAAACTTGATCAACGGAGCCACAACGATCGGTCCTCAATCGGCACGAACATGGCTACGACAGACAAGGGTCAACCTTGCCACCTCGACCTACACATGAACTTTCCCGTCCGGTCTCATTTTTCAGATTCATGTGAGATTATAGAAAACCTGAACCAAACCTATATCAGGTAGTCTCCATACCACCCGATCTTTCTACCAATGACACAATATTATGCGTAGCAACATCTAACATGAGGCTAAACAAACTAAATCAAGCCACTAGAAAAACAGAGGTGCTATGTGCAACTAGGTTTCAATCGACTCTTACACGTAATGCACAATACAAGACTTGCATACATGTGGGAAAACAAGAAACAGTTTGTAAAATATTAAGAGTGCACCGGGGCTTGCCTTGGTCTTGAGGATTGTTAGCACAATTTAGAGAGTGATTAGCACCAGACCCCAAGAACCAGACCAGTCGGCTCGCCTTCAACGCCGGTTCCTATATGAATGGAATGCCATGCCTTAATGCATTAAAATAGAAATGAAAATAATCCAAGGCTCCAAATGGTCAAGTAGAATGCACCAGAATCAGTAGATAAAATTTACTGAATAGAAATGGTGTAAACTTCTATTTAAAAATTTATTAATTGTAATCTATTCAGTAAATTAGAACAAAGTTTTAAGTAATTAAGTGGCGCGTGAGAATTTAGAGTGGACAAAAAGTATTTTCCCTAAATATATTAGGTCAAATAATTTTCTACAGTGCCAGTAACATGAAAGACACCCTTTTGACCTGGAGTGACTTCAAAAGCACAGAGGAACTATTTATTCAACATGACTTACTAAAATATATTAAGCAATTAAGTAAATTTAAGTTTGAGAAACCATTTAATAAACTTCTAGTCACATTTCAAACTAATGTAATTTAATGTAGATTAAGAACGTAGAAACATAATTTATGATCAAAATTCGTAATTTAAACATGCAGGAATAATTTATTACAATTAATTTATTAAGAATCAATAAATATGCAATAACTACCAAAATATGCATAATTTAAAGATGAGACTTGGTGAGCACTTCTGATATGTAATGATATGCATGCTGACCAATTTTCATAATTTATTCATAAATACAATTGCATATCTGAATTTCTATTGTAGTTCCATTATCTGAAATATAATTATTATTATTTTAGGTAAAACTGACAATAACCATATACATTGTATAGATCTGGGTACAAGGATTCCATAAAAATTTATTTCAAATTTTTCTCAGCATCCTACTAATTTTGACGCATTTTAGAATGCTTGGATTTGTTTTCTGGAAAAACAACGTCATGGATGCAGGAAGGGCCCTAGGGATAGCACCGCACTGGATCAAGCTCCAGCCACAAAGGATCCGAACTGCAGCTCGACCATGCCAATGGTGCATGCTGGCCGGAGGTTCACCGGCGCTTTGCCGGAGTAGGATTCCGGCAACGAAACAAACCAATAAAAATATTAAAATAGTCTATGGAACACGAATCCACCATTGGATGGGTTTTGAAGGTCCAAACCTCACCGGAATATGGTCGACGGCAAGTGGCTGCGGCGAGCAAAGTTTGGCAAGGTGCTGCTCTCGACCTTCAGGATGAAAAGTTGAACGGTTTGATCTGAGAGCTTCATAGCACAAAGTAGAGCACCGGCATGAGAGAAAATGTTGAAAAAGATACTCAGAAAAGGGTTGTCACCGTGGAGATCGAATTTGGGTCGATTATGGCAAGCAGTGCCGATGGTTTGCTTCAGTAGGGATGGCCAACTCCTCACTACTCTCTGCGAGAGGAAGAAAATGATGACTATAGCGAGTGAAAAAGTCCAGGGCGCAACATTTGTGTTGAGTAGATTGACCTCGAAGTAGAGAAGACGCGAGGGAGATAGCTCGGCAATGGTGGCTCTCCCTGCCCAAGCAAAGTGAAGAAACGAACTGAAGCTTCGAGAGGAAGGAAAGGGATGAAGGAGTGCGAGGAGACCGGGCAGAGAAGCTTTAACTCGACCTCGATCAGCTTGACGGGAGAGAGAGAGAGACGGAGGTCACTGCCATTCGCCGCCCCTGCTGCCCAATCCAAGCAAGAAGAAGCGTCACGTGCAGCTGACAAATGGGCCCAGGTGGATTTTATCTTTTTCTGGAAATTAAAACTGCTGTACTGTTTCCATTCAAAATCCATACTTCCCAAGATCGAAAAATTATGTTGATTTTTTTTAGTTACCAAGAACAATAGGACGAACAACTTTTGTTTTTACACCAAGATCTGATTATGTACATAATTTTAATGTAAATTCATAAAAACGTTGACTTTTTGAATTTTTCTCGAATTTTTGGGGGCATTAGATTAGTTGCTAAAATTCTGAAAAATTCATCAAAATTACTTCTTGTCACATACTTCAGGATGGTATATTTAGATTGGTGGATTTTTGTTTTACATTGCGAGGTTTCTTCACAAGTTGTATTTTGCCATTTATTTCAATTTTTTCTCAAATTTGAAGAATTGAAACTGGTTTCAACAATTGTCATCTTTCTTGATATTGTATTACAATGCGCTTGAGCATGTTTTAGCTGAGGTTGACACCGGGTGCCACACTCACCGGCTCGCAGGACTCGTTAAAGTACGCCATGCGTGAAGCCAGACTAGCGAGGCCGCCTCTCGTGGAGGGCATTCGCCACCGATCAACCAGCTCTTGAAGACGTCTCGAATCACAACTGGACCAACGAACCAGGCGGGTGAGTTGATAATGCCGGGTGCCGTGCCGATGCGGAGTCAGACACGACACGGTCTGGGATACAATCTGACCTTGCTGCAGCTTGTTTGCTGACAAACAAAATAATCTGCATATGGCCGCAAGCTCGGCGGAATACATCGTCCCGGCAGTACGGCGCTCGGGGATATTATAAACGAACGTATTCCCTGTGCATCCATGGTCATGGTTTTCTGAGCGTTTGTTCGGTTTGCTTTAAATGAGAAGGAAATAAAATAAAATAGAGTGAATTTAATATACAACTAGAGAGGAGGGGATTTAATCTGCTCCTAATCTAAGTGGATTAACTTGGATTAGAAAACAAACGAACAAACCCTAAGGAGAAGCAAGTGAAACACGCGTATTACGGCGGGAGAGATGCAGAGCACGCATCCAGCTCGGCTACGTTTTCTTTTGCGCTCCTCTGAGTCTGTCACCTCCAGCAACAGAGGACGCAAAATCAAAAGAAAGTGCGTTCATATTTAAAAAAACGAAATGATCGCTCAAGCTACACCGAGAATAGGAGTTCAGTACGTAGCGCTGGTGGAGTTCAAAAGAAAGAGAAAAATCACGGCAACAAGAACAGTCTCATGCCACTTTTGAAACACAGGATTCTAAAAACATAATACCTGAATTTTTCCTCCACAGGCCCTTTTTTTCTCAAAGGACCCTTAATTATCCGAAGACCCAGCCAGCTCTGTGTCACACTTCCATTTGGATTGCGCGTCAAAATTTACGTCTCGTGACTGACATAACTACAATCCTAATTGCTTTCCGGGAAGCATCCCCATCACCGATCGATCTTTGGTGACTTCGCGAGAGAGAAAATATCTGGAAAATTAGCTGCGAGTAACAGCAGTAGTTGCACGATCGATCGGTCGACGAACGCGATAGACGCATTAACAAAACGAAAAGAAAACGAGGGTTTTGACTTAACCGATTAAGGGTATGTTTGATTTAGATTATAATCCATCTAGATTATATAATTTATATTAAATAATCTGATTAAAAAAACAGATAGATTATTCATATGGATTATATAATCTAAAATCTCAGATTATAATAATCTAATAATCTATCTTAAAAAAGATTATTTTAGATTATTTGATATAAAATACTCATTACCTATGCATTTTTTATCAAAATTAACCACTCTAGCATCTCACTATTTTAACAACATATATTCTAAATTCTTAGTACTTCATTAATACAAATAAAAAATAATAATTTGGCTAATAATCTAGACTCTCAAACAAATAAACATAGATTATAATCTTTAAATATAATCTAGATTATATAATTATAGATTATAATCTAGATTATATAATTTACTAAGGAAACAAACACGGCGTAACACCTGTCAAATTTATTAATGAACATGCAAAGCAAGCTCATCGTTTCTATACCTTGTATTAGAGTAGTACCAGCAGCTGTACAAGATTAATTAGCAACAGGTCAACTGGAGAAAAAAAAAGAGAGGCGATTAACAATTTGGGAGTGAAGGGGCAATACGTTGTCGTCCCTATCCGTCCATCTCATGCACACATAGACGGGAGACAATTCAAGCTAGCTTGGACTCGATCCAGCGTTGACACAAACACCTCTTCTCCCAGCGGCAGCGTGTTTCTTGGACGAGTATGTCGACCTGCGCGATGCCTAGCGTATGCCTTATCTCTGAGGTTGGAGGAGACGAACATGAAGGCCGACCTGCACCGACGCAGAACGCAAGCCTATCGGTTGTGATAGTAGTAATAAAATTATGATGATAATTAGAGCCGTAATGCTAATGGCCGTCGGAGTACGGATGATGATGGGGACGGATACCGTCTGTAAATTAGACTTTATTCTTCTCAAGGTATAACCTTGAAAAGTCAGCGATTTTGCATAAACACATCGACTTATCCTGACATGCTTTTTTTATCTTAACGTCCTTTTTTCTCTCTTACTTAAAAAAACCGGGTTGAAGATTGGAATACATCAAACTTTACATATATCTTTATATATTAAAGCACAAGTTTTCTTTTAACCTTTGTTGCACCATGTCATCTAAACAATATTAACCGTCGTCGATTAAAATCTAACGGTAGATATTAAAAAAGAGAAAAAAATTTCTCCGATCAACATAGAATTGTGCTTCTACTTAAGCGGGAGCAGATATAAACGGTCTTACCATCGCCCTAGCTTTTTCACATTTAACATAAATTTTGACTATAGTCATATTTAATTTATTATAAATTTCATATATTATAATTTTCTTTATCATTAAAATTATTTGAATCACAACTTAAAATTTTACATATTTAAATTAATTTTTTAGATAAGTTAAATAGTCAAAAATAATATTAAAAATCAACGATAAACAATAATTTAGAAAAACGCAAGCGTTCTCTCAACTCTCGTTACGCCATGTCACCTAAAAAATATTAATCATCAGATTAAAATCTAACGGTGAATATTAAAAAAGAGAAAAAAAATTTTCCTCGGTCAATGTAGAAGCGTGCTTCTATTCGACGGGAGTACACATGAACGACCGTATCATCGCCCTAGCTTTTTCAGGTTTAACATAAATTTTGACTATAATCATATTTAATTTTTTATAAATTTCATATATTATAATTTGCTTTATCATTAAAGTTATTTGAATCGCAACTTAAAATTTTACATATTTGAATTAATTTTTTAATAAGTTGAATAGTAAGATGATATTAAAAATTAACAGTAAACAATAATTTAAGAATGGAAGGAGTATGTAGTAGTACACATAGACAATGATATAGATATAAAAAATTAACTGTATCTGTTTTGTTAAATCAAATTTACTTTTGTTATAGATTCATTAGAACTATTCCAAAAGATATAAGATAAGTTCTTATAAATTTATTCTACTTCTATGTCTTTCAAATATATGTTATAATTAAAAACATTTATATATAACAAAAATGTATATTTAGATAACTTAAATTATTTTATCTCTTAAAAATGCTCTTTGATTAATTATGAGAACTAAGATTCAATCTTTTTCTCGCTTACAATTTCGGTCTAAAAAAAATATAGCTTTGAACGCAATATTTTAATTAAACATTGCCAATATAAATTAGAAATAATTTTAAATTTATTAAGTTAGAAATTTAAAAAATAATTTTTTAAAAGTGTACCGATACTATTTTTTATTAAATATTTTATAAATAACAAATATCACACTTATGCTTTAAAGACTATGTTGACAACTTATGACTGGAGTATATGTTTATGTAACTTTGTCATCCATATCAAGGTAACTATACTTTTATTTGTTAAATAATAAATTTAAAATATACTGTTTCAACTAAAGTGCACAATAAAAATATACATGAAAAGCGCGGCAATTGCCGCGTAGATTTTCTAGTACAAACTAATTACCATCACAAAAGGCGCATTTGCCATGTGTTTAATGTGTTTGAGATGGAACAGGAATCAGTGACAAAATTACTTTACTCTTGTCCACTTCACACAAATTACCACTCATTTTGGATCTCGTGAGATTGATTGGTATGATTTCCTATGGTGTGTTCTTCGTGACCACAATAGCTTGCAATATTGGGGTGCAAATAGGTATCATGTGGTTTGTTGTGGGTCATACACATCTGTGTAACTAGATGATTTCCTGGCGCATTGCCGCGAAAACTTATAATAGTGATGATAATTTATTATGGTAAAATGAAAAAAAGCTCAAAGAAAATAATTATAATGGATGAAAAAATTAAAACATATGAGAACTATTTAATAAAATTCATTTGAGCTCATTCTGATGATTAATCATATTTGATTAAAAATTCAAAGTTTTTTGACTGTATTTATTAATGAAATTCGAATATAATATTCAATTAGCATCAGTAGATTGGTCAAGTTGTAAGATCTAAAAGTTCTTAGTTAAAATTAAAAAATAGTAGATAAAACAACACCTTAATAAAGTCGAGGAAGGTGGAGGGTCAGATTGAGCGAAGGTGATGGCAGCGGACAGGAGATAAAAAAGGAGGGATGAAAGAAGTTAAATGGAGAGGTCTACAATGAACGGCCATCATTAAGTAGAGCTTCATGATCGGACGGTGCAAACAAAAAAAATGATGCGGCTCGATGAGAATTCAGTTTTGATAGTTAATGGGTGGTATAAATATATATAGTATAGATAAATTTGTGAATATGAGATGGATTTTGATCATTCCAGAGAGTTTTTGGGTCAGCCCAAAATCTAAAATTAGAAAACCAACATCTCTACCTACAATTGGTTAATTGCTATACTAATTTGTTAGTACGAGGTGATTTTCTTCGACTTAAAAAGCATTTGCTTACATGGATGAAGAGAGCGATGACATATACACACCCTATATTTGGAACATGTAGATTCACTTCAAGTAAGGAATCAATTAACGCAAAGTCATGACAAACAGTATTGAAACATACAACGGTTGTTGTCAGAGAAAGAGAGAGAGAAAGTAGTGGTCGAAGAAAAACCCACAACCATGCTCACAAAAAGTCTGAACCTCACCCGCACCGTCACCGCCGGATGGGTCAGAATGTAACCACGGTTAGGCTCCGGCCAGCTCTTTAAAAGCCCGACGGGGCTCCGCCGATACGCACCCCAGCTTGTTCCATTTCACGTCGCGTACACCGCGACACAGACAGAGCACGCCGTTCTCCTCGTACGTACGTGCCTCTTCCTTGTGCAAGCTCGATCGCAGCGACGCCCTGCTGCTGCTGCTCTCTCTCCAAGCGTCAATGGCAGGACGTTAGGATCGTGATCAGTAGAGTGCTAACGACGCTGTTTCCCTGTCCGGTTTGCAGGCGGATCAACGACCACCGTGCCGCACGCGCGCCGGCGAGATGGCGACCCCGAACGGCCTGGCCCAGATCGAGACGAACGGGAGGAAGAAGCACGAGAACGTGGTGTGCCACGACGACAGCGCTGCGCCAGTGCGCGCGCAGACCATCGACGAGCTGCACTCCCTGCAGCGCAAGCGGTCGGCGCCCAGCACGCCCAAGGACAGCGCCGCCTCCGCCTTCGCCGCTGCGCTCACCGAGGAGCAGCGCGAGGAGCAGCAGCTGCAGTCCATCAGGTTCTTAATTTGTGCTCCCCCCCTCCCCCTCCATTCTCATTTCCTTTCAAGTTTTCGCTACAGAAATTTCCTCAATAACAGGCCGTTTCGTTAAGATACAAAAGTAGTGTAATGACAATGGGAGAGTAGCAAAGATAAAGTTCATGAACGTGAGAAGAGCAAAGATAAGCTCATCGTTTTGCAAGAAGCGCCAAATTGATTTGGCGCCTGTTGGAGACTACGGAAAAAGAACGACAAACAGAACGTCATCGTTCTCTTTCCGTTGGCCACGTGGCATCCAAGCCCGTGCCCTCTACAGCTTTACCACTCAGTCCAAACTACCAGAACACGTAGTACATTCCCAAATCTTTTTTGCAAAATTTTTTTAATCCTCTTCTAGCTAAAATCTGAAATAACACTGCACGTAAGCCAAAGTGGTAGAAGTCCTCATCCTAACCTGATTTACCGTCATCTCTCGTCGTTTTCAAGCTAAATGCACTCGAGGAAGAGGCGAGCGCCCCGTGCGCCGCACCCAGGTGCACGCTTTCTTACCTCCCGTGGATGGCACCGGATCGAGTGACAGAACACCACAGTAGTTCACATCTTTGCAATGGACTTCTCCTTATAGCATCGAACAAGTTCCAGTTTTCCCGTTCCACGTAGGCTACAGCACGGAACAATCGTAGTGGGTGTGGTGATTCGCACGTAACGGACACGCACACGCACGCAAGCAATTTGGGGGCGGCAACTTGTCGCGAACCGTATTTGCTGGTGACGCGACGTCGCCGTCGACGTCTGCATACGTCTGCATACCGCAACTCGCTCCTTCGCACGCCAAGAAACCTAGTACTGCTATCCTTTTCCTAGTTTTTGGAGCCTAGTTCATCATGTTATAGTGTCAACGATGGACGATTTCCTGTTAACCAGGACCGCTAAGAACTGTATAATCTGCAAGTTAAGAGGTTGACCGGGCTTCTTCGATTTCGTGATGGCTGCAGCGCGTCACTGGCGTCTCTGACGCGTGAGACCGGCCCCAAGGTCGTCAGGGGAGATCCGGCCAGTAAGGGTGAGGCGTCCGCGAAGAGCACACCGGCGCACCACCACCACCACCCCGCCGCCCCCACCATCGCCGTCAGCGACAGCTCCCTCAAGTCCACCCATGTCCTCTCCAACCTCTCGCCTGCCGGTACGTTAGCGGTGCAACCATCTAACTAACTGTCTGTTTTCAGAATCAGCACAAAAAAAAAAAAAAACTGATGTAACCAACGAGACCCATCCCTGTGATTGGGAAAAAAAAAACAGAGCTGTACGAGCAGGCGATCAAGTACGAGAAGGGTTCGTTCATCACGTCCACGGGTGCGCTGGCGACGCTGTCCGGCGCGAAGACCGGCCGCGCGCCCAGGGACAAGCGCGTGGTCAAGGACGAGGCCGCGGCGCGGGAGCTGTGGTGGGGCAAGTGAGTACTACTCCGCTGCTCCGTGTGCTCTGCTCGGCGTCATCGCCGTCGTGCCTCTGCTTTGCAAGCTGACAGTTTCGCTGATCGCGCAGGGGGTCGCCGAACATCGAGATGGACGAGCACACGTTCCTCATCAACAGGGAGAGGGCCGTCGACTACCTCAACTCCCTCGACAAGGTCCGGTGGCTTTCTGGCATTTCGCGTCACCTGTTGTTGTTGTTGTTGCTGCTGCTGCTAGTTTTGATTCGTCGTCATACTCCTGGTTTCTGACGACCCTGTTCAATCGCAGGTGTTCGTGAACGACCAGTTCCTGAACTGGGACCCGGAGAACCGCATCAAGGTCCGCATCATCTCCGCCAGGGCGTACCACTCCCTCTTCATGCACAACATGTAAGTCGAGCTCTGCTAACACCACCACCAGATTAACCCCATACCGTCCTGCAGTGTGCGTGTTCTTATTAGGTTGCCCCTGTCTGTCTCCAACGCCCAGATAAGTTAACCCTCTGACGATCGCCCGTTGAATCTTTATATCTTTATTACACAATCCTTTCGCGTTCCATACAATCCGGGATCGATGGCTAGCTCTATCAAGCCTCTGTTAGTAGATGCGACTGTCTGTATGTGTGGTAACCGGCTGGGTCGCAGGTGCATCCGCCCGACGGATGAGGAGCTGGAGAACTTCGGCACGCCGGACTTCACCATTTACAACGCCGGGCAGTTCCCTTGTAACCGATACACGCACTACATGACGTCGTCGTCGAGCGTAGGCATCAACCTGGCTAGGAGGGAGATGGTGATCCTGGGCACGCAGTACGCCGGGGAGATGAAGAAGGGACTCTTCGGCCTCATGCACTACCTCATGCCCAAACGGCAGATCCTCTCGCTGCACTCCGGGTGCAACATGGGCAAGGGCGGTGACGTCGCCCTCTTCTTCGGGCTGTCAGGTAAGATGGACGATTGTGCGCTGCCGTCACCTGCCCAAACCGCATCTGACGTCGCTCATAATCACTCTATCCTATACTTACGTCACCAGCATATATCTATATCTTTGGCTGACTAATTTGGTGCTGTTTCGTAGTACGCCAGTGTCACTGACTAAAACTGTATCACGTTGGTGCCTTTAATTTAGAAAAAAAAAATTCCCTTGTTATGCTGAGTTTGGGTTCTTCGGAATTTTTACAACAGGTACTGGGAAGACGACGCTATCGACAGACCACAACAGGCTTCTGATCGGCGACGACGAGCACTGCTGGAGCGACAATGGCGTCTCCAACATTGAGGGTGGGTGCTACGCCAAGTGTATAGACCTCTCTCGGGAGAAAGAGCCTGACATCTGGAACGCCATCAAGTTTGGAACCGGTACATACGCGACTCGATCTCTTATTCTCTTTGTCCTCAAGAGACAAGAGTCACTGCTCACATCATATATATGCTTTATATATGTTTCGAAAATGGGTGGCAGTGTTGGAGAACGTTGTGTTTGACGAGCGCACCCGTGAAGTCGACTACACCGATAAATCCGTCACAGGTAACCAACACATCTCCGCCGGACTCGATCGTTTCGCTCCTGTCGGGAAAGCATCGTGACAGAGATGTCTTGCTGCTGCAGAGAACACTCGTGCTGCTTACCCGATAGAGTACATCCCCAACGCGAAGATACCGTGCGTCGGGCCGCACCCGAAAAACGTCATTCTCCTGGCCTGCGACGCGTTCGGCGTCCTCCCGCCTGTCAGCAAGCTCAACCTTGCGCAGACCATGTACCATTTCATCAGTGGCTACACTGCTCTTGTACGTAACAACACATGTTTCAGATGCCAAAGCATCACCAGCTAAAGCTAAAGGGATCTCGAGCTGATGATGCTCACCGTGTCCGGGCTCGCTTGTCGTCCGTTTCCGCAGGTTGCCGGCACGGAAGAAGGTATCAAGGAGCCACAGGCCACGTTCTCCGCCTGCTTCGGCGCGGCTTTCATCATGCTCCACCCGACCAAGTACGCCGCCATGCTCGCCGAGAAGATGCAGAAGTACGGCGCCACAGGGTGGCTTGTGAACACTGGCTGGTCCGGCGGGAGGTGCGTTCCCCCACGCCTCGTGATCATCTTCTTCTTCCTCCTCCGGACGTCACGGTTTCGCTTCCTGCAAGGCTCTTGTTCGTTACGCTGCTGAACGCGCTTGCGTGGCTTTTGTCAGGTACGGCGTCGGCAAGAGGATTAAGCTGCCGTACACCAGGAAGATCATTGACGCCATCCACTCCGGCGAGCTTCTCAGCGCCAGCTACAAGAAGACCGAGGTCTTCGGCCTGGAGATCCCCACTCAGATCGACGGCGTGCCGTCGGAAATCCTCGACCCGATCAACACGGTAAATAAGCTCTATCATTGCTTGCAGATCGCTCCTGAAAAATTTCAGAACAACAACACGCTGACCATAGAAACGATGCGCGTGCAGTGGGAGGACAAGGCCGCGTACAAGGAGACGCTCCTGAAGCTGGCCGGCCTGTTCAAGAACAACTTCGAGGTGTTCGCCAGCTACAAGATCGGGGACGACAGCAGCCTGACCGACGAGATCCTCGCCGCAGGTCCCAGCTTCTGATCTTGAAGAAGGCGGCGACGCGATGGAGTGGGTATTCAGAATATACGGTGGTGTTTGTCTATCACGATGATGATGACGAAAAAAATATGTTGTATCAGTGTGTGAGTACTATAAGCGTACACAACCGTGTGTGATGTTAGGTTACATTTTCTCAGCTTGACGACATGTGTGCGCGCTTGGCTGTTTGTCGCATTGTCCATGTACTCTATCTACTTTCAGAAATAAAAATGAATTCGAAATTACTCTGTTTTACCATGTGCTCTGCCTGTAAATGCCTTCTTTTGTCAGACTTCGCTTAAGAGAAGGTCCAGACTGATAGCTAAAGGCTAACATCAAACAGGGAAAAAAATGAGTGGAAGAACTGCACAAAATGCAAGGTGGTTGAGAGAGAGAGAGAGAGAGAGAGATGGTGACCGGCAATATATATCTACTTAAGATTAGATGATCAAAGAACCGATTTAAATATCTGGCAATGAACTATAGTCAGCTTTGACTTTCAGATCTTGCTTCCGAAACAAAACAACAAAAATGGCGCTCAACGAACATCAGTACTGCTTAGTACTTTGGTACCAAAATCCTTTGACAATATCAGCTCTCTCTTTCGTAGTGACGCCATGCCGAGCATACCTGCTCGGTTGCTCATTTTAAAGAGCTCAATGTCAGCTTAACAGGTGACGTAGCAAGGATATGACAAAATCACAAAACTTTTGTCTATTCATATCTACCGCCTTCAAGATAGCAGTGCGTGCGTGTACGGGCGTGCGTTTAGTAGAACTTGTTTGACCTTTTTCTTATTGAAAATTTCAAGTTTCAAAGTATCCAAGTTTAATGCCATGCCTAAGTATGTTTTATCTTACTAAACACTAAAGCGTTTGATAATCACTGGAAGTTTTCTTCTACCACGGGTGCTTGAAGTTGTTTTATCCTATCTTGTTTAGGCAGATGAGGTTGGTCTACTGAAATAGCAAGGCCTCCTTTGTAACGTAGGGTTTTCACAGGAATTTTACAGAAAAAACGCAGTAATCAGAAAAAATTCCTTTGTTCCAAAGGGTGCCTAATAGTACCAAGCAAGAAGCTAACTACGGGGGCATCTCTGAACATATGGATGTATGTGCTCCATATAACTTCTGCTAAAATTTTATCAGAAGCACACAGCTGAATTACAATCACTTTTACCATTCCTTTCTAGGTTACCACTTTACCAGATGTAAAATTTCGTGTCAATCTAATTACAATACAAACCGAACATGAATGAGCTATTAGAATCATCATTCAATCTTACAGAATGTTATAAATTGTAGAATTAATTATGTACCTTTTAAGGAATACTTTTTATCTTCAGATAGCTTCAATCCTTTATCTCTTAGCAGTTAGCAATAAGAAGGATCATGCCTTTTCAATTTTCAAGATGCACAAAACTACTGTCAGATTCAGTTTTGAATTCTGATGGCTCACTTTGCAACTTGTCAGAGCTGTGATCTTTGCATCTGTGTCCAGCGTCCACCATCAGGGGTTCACTGTGGTCACTCTCATCATCTTCACTAGAAGATGACATGGTGACCGGAGAGTGCGATGTCAAGTTGCTTGAAGGCAATTTTGATATTATGGCCTCTCCAGATCTGATCTTGGATTCAATAGCCTTAACAAGTGAAGCTGCCTCCTCAAGAGGAACAAGGCGCGCGCCACAAGCAAGAGCTGTAGCATGCACCAGAGGATTTGGACCTTTTCGTTTATTGTTCAGGCCAGAAAAAACACTCGCAAACGGACCTAAATCATGAAAACTTGTCTGAGGTTGTCTCATGGGTTCTGCAGGACAGTATGAAATTGGAACTGCTTTAATAGGTGCAGCCAATAAACTGTATGGTACATCTGCAGTCCAGTGAAATGAATAGATATCAGAATGCTACTCCGGAGTCAGATAATCATATGAAGGTGCACTTAAATAAAGATAGCAACAAGATAGGGTATTAAAAGTCAAATGAACAATGGAAACTAGAAAACTTGATGGCACAGAGCACATAAGTGATTGCGGAAGCACACAAGTGCAGATGCACATTGATTCACTAAAAATATAAAATTTGACCAACCTAAATGATGCTGCTATCAGTAGAATTTGAATTGATTACAGTTACCTGCAGAAGCTCCATGTAGGCTCTGTGTCACAGGCATGCACAGGGCAAGGGGTATCGCAGGAATAGCAACCATAGTTTCCTCAGAAGATCCAAGGATACCTTTATTCTTTTCATGGATGGCTTGATCTGAACTAGTTTTCTGCAGTTAGAACACAAAAGAATATTCATCCATTCCATACCGAAGTATCCTAAACTGATATGAGTATTAGAAATCACTGAAACAGGCAAGAGTGTGGCAATGTTACTTGGGGTTTCTGTGAAGAGCCCTCCTTTATCTTCTCTGTATGCAAATAAGAATCTTCTGGTTCATGCCTGCATTGTCCCCCTGTTATTCCAACAAGCAACTTCTTACTGGTTGCAACAAGGCACCTACTTAATAAATAATAATCATTACCATAGTATATTTACCATTTATGAGCAAGCCATGTTGTTGCCGAGGGTCAGTCAAAAAGCTGGTTGGCATAAGTACAACATTGGAGCTAGGCTCTTGAAAAATCTTGGGCCCCGGGGCAGGTTTTTTCAGTCCAACATCATTTACACTTTGAAAAGCAATTACAGGTTTCATCTGCAGGACCTCCTGGTTTCTTTCAGTGATACAACCACGACCTGGCAATGCTGGATGGTTTCTTTTGATTGCAGCAACCTTGTCTGCAGCCTCCTTCAAGGCAGACACTGCCACATGGTAAACCTCTTCTGTGACTGACCCTTCTTTTGCAAATTTAATGGCCTCCTGACATAAATTGTTATAAAGAACAGTGAGTGAATCTGTAGAATTACAGTGGGTTCCTGCATTGTATGCTTCAATATTTACTTGACAAGGATCGGGAATCCCTGCAGTGACATGATCAACTTCTCCAGCAGTAATGTTTGGTGCACTAGGGACCATTTTAGAACATGACAGCGCATGGTTATGCTCCTTCTCAAATTTAGAAACCATCCACTTTCCAGAGTTCATCTTTTTCACTACAATCATAGCTTTGCAACCAACTCTTGTGATCATTCTCGGACGCTTTGTTTTGCTTTCATCTATCACTTTCTTGCTTCGAACTTCACGGAAGCCTTCCTTGGAACACACGATCTGGCGGGAAATAATTGAATTATCACGCCTTGAACGACAGTACCTGCTAATACGCGCACGGAAGCCATTAAGCCTCGCATAGTTTACATAGAATAATTTTGCAGCTTCTTCCGACTCAAATTCCATACCCTCAAACGGCTCCTTAGCAAGGTCTGCCTCCATAGAATGTGGCTTTACGATTGGATCGCCATCCAGATGTGCTGGCATAGCATCAAGCTTTCTTGGTGGAATTGGTCCGTGATTATGTTTCTTTACAAATTTGGTAATTATCCATTTGTCCGGACCAAACTTTTTAATCATTATCATAGCCTTGCAACCAACTCTAGTATCTGCTCGTTCTTGCTTCTGGTCAGAGTGGAGGCCATCACCAAGACGTTCATAGAACCCCTCTTTTGAGCATACAATACGGCGAGAAATAATTGAATTATCACGTCTGGATCGTGTATACCTGCTGATCCGAATTTGAAAACCTGTGCTTGTTGCATAGGTGCTGTAGAAATCCCTTGCAGCATCTTCTGACTCAAATTCCATTCCTTCATAAGGTGTTAATTCTGTATCATTTTCAAGACCAATTAATTTTTCTCTTTCATCGTCATTCATTACTGAAGTATCCATAGCTCTAGAAATTTGTGCTAATGGAGTCCTCTGGTTTATTGCCTGGTTTTAACTCACTAGCTGTTCTGACTACTGTACCTTCCATGACCACCATCTACCATCATAACTATGTAGCCCATGAATGCCATCAATCGCAAAACAATTTGACGTCCTAAACATTTATATCGCAAACATGGCATTTTAATTATACATCATGATGCCCCCTGTAAAATTAAGCTATTATCGATCAGATATCGGATCATGTGGCATTGAATCTGTAAAGTATGTCAAATGCCTCACAGATAATAAAGTAATAACTGTTTAGAAAACCTTAGCAAAGAGAAAAAGTAATTCAGTAACTCAGGCAGGCAGAAAATTAGTCAAGAAATTCATGTAGAGGCTATTCAAGGATTAAAGTTTAGAAAAGAGAGTACGACTGTGAGGACAGAAGCTATGAACTGATTATTAGTTTCCCATAAGCACACAATTCTAGAACTACACTGACAGTTAAACTGGAGAGTAATGTACCCCATGACTACTATGCTTCAAAAAATAATAAAAATAAAACACTGCAACAATCTGAAATGTGGTAGCTGAATCATTGCTTGTTTCGGAGACTACTCTATAATCATGATTCATCGCCTACGTGATTTGGTACTTTACTATCTTGCGCAAACCCAGAAAACACAAAATCCTTCGGTCTCAGCAGTATTAACATATACTGTAGATGGAACAACGGTAAGATGTTGTATTGGCTTAGAGCACGGCACCTTCAGGCTTCAACCAAAATGCATTGTCATGCATGACCATAAATATATCACACCTAAAGCGAGAGAACCATGAATTTTAACAGTCCAAAGCAGGAAATGGCCAAAGGCAACATCTATTCGACATTAAAGGAACCAGGCAGAAAGAACGGCACCTCACCTGTTCCGCTGGAGGTTGTCGGGGCACCTCGACAAGAAGGAGCCCCAAAACTGCTCCGATCACTAAAGACCACCTCAAGAACACTATTCCAGGTCGAAGCTATCAAATCGAATCGAAACGCGCCCGCGAAACCCGCAGAGAGCAGCAGGACCCGCCGGTGCAGCAATTCAGCGCGAGGCGATCGCCGCCACCGTTCATTGCTGCCACGACCACCGGAAAAGGAAAGGGATTAGTGGGGGGTTGCGTGGGGTTGGGGCGCGGCCGCACCGGCGATTAAAGAAAGCGGCGGCGGGGGGGGGGGGGGGGGGGGGGGGGGGTGGAGGAGGCGGATGAGGCCGGATCTCCGGAGGGGACAATGTAACGGACGGCGGGGAAGCCAGCGCGCGTGGCGGCCGACGGCGGGGATGCCGAGGCCGAGTGGCGCGTGCGTGTACCATTCGTCGCCGACCGGTCAGCGGCAAGTGGCGCGGCCGGCCAAGTGGATAAGCGAGTCGTGGTGCCGCGGGCCATGATGCTGACGTGGGTGTAGTGGGACCCACCTTCCAGTGATAACCCGTCCTTGTCAGCAGGACCCTTTCTCGATTCTTCTTCCGGGGAATTTGTAAGAAGTCGGGTGTCTAATCTGTAAACTGCAATGGTAGATGGGCTGAGCTGCTGGCAGACTGGGCTGACGATAGGCCCGCGAATGGCCTTTAGTTGAGCGGATGACGGCTCGACAAAGCCCAGGTTGCGCGTCTTGCGCCGGCCCGGCCTTACTCTTGTGCCTCATCCACCACGGAGCCACCCACCACGCTCGTCATCCGCTTAGCCACCTAGAAGGAAGGAGGTGCTTGTCGCCGTCGGTCGTCGCCGACCTTCTCCGCCGCCCCGCCGCCAAGAGGGGATCCACCCGGACTCGAAAGTGCTTCCCTTTCTCGGTAAAGAACCACAACTTGCTTGGATTGAGGTTATTATCATAGAGTTTATTGTTGTGGGAGATATCTCTTATGCCGTCAGCCATGAAATCGGAAGATTTCTCTCACCAGCAATTTGTAATGGATTGGCCGCCTAGCATTTGGGGAAACAATATGGCCGTCCATCCATAGTCCTGTCCTGGTTCGGTCTGGTTGGGCGCTTCAGCACGCGCAAGTCTGATCTCAGTTGATGCCTTAGGGGGTTGGGACTAAGTGGGATAGTGGATGCCGGTGCATTTCAGTTTGCAGAAATTTTAGTGAGGCCAGCTGTTGAAGCCCCTGCTAAGCCGCCTGCTCCTTTCTGCCTTGGTGTATGGTGACCCTGATTCTTCGTGATTGAACTGTGCACTGGATGTGCTTCAGGGGAACCTATATGGCCTAGTGATAGGGAAATAGGTTTTTGTTTTGAGGCCATGGGTTTAAGCCTCACAATCCCATTCTTATATTGGAATCAAAGATAATGGATGTGAATTTTTCATCAGGTGATCTCTAACCTTTGGACATTCAGTGCATCATAAAGATATTGATCCATGGCATATCGATTAATTATATTTGTGCCTAATGATAACACACTCTGTTCATGTTTGGGGCTTGTTGTGCATACTTTACTTATTCAGGATGCAATATTGTTTTTCATAGGAGGGAGGAGGCTCTGCTGCAGGCTATTCATCTATTCCTCGAGATGTTGCCACCTGGTGTCACAACTGATCCTTCGAAGGCATTGCGATGTCCAGTTACCTCAAAGGTGTTGAGTGCGCCACTGGGACTCGTCTCTTTATTGAGTTTCAATAGGGGACGCAGAGAACAGGACAAACTTTTCATCAATGTGGATAGGTTTGTTATCTTCTTGTGACTACTGCCATCATGTCAAAGCTTTGACCTAGTTCATTCTGCGAGAAATGTAATTTCTCGTATCCAAATCTTCAATGCAGGTACACAAAGTGTAGTTCTCCTTTCTATTTTACACAGAGAAATGCTAAAATCATTCCATTGGCAACTGCATCGTTCGGTGACATGGCTGACTCTTCAACTCGTGAGTATTAGCTACCTATGTTTATATGCTGAAAACTGTACTCTGTACATAATCAATTTTGACTTAAGACTTATGTTTCACTGTATTTTAGTAGCCCTCAAATATGACTGAAGGAACAATTGATTTCTGTTTAAATCATATTCTAGTTTATTTATTCATAGTGATACATTATACATGGTAAAATTTAAGTATTGAAGACAGTGCCCCAGTCCACTGCATATGTTATGTATTTAGAGAACTAGGTAATGTGAATACGAGCTTATATCACTTAATATTCATTTTTTTCTCTTTTTACTATTTATAAGTAAAAAAAGGGCATATCCCTGCTTGTTCTCTCAGTTTTGTTGGCTGAAGTAGTTCGTTTGTACTTTGTAGATAATCAGCATAAACTTTTCTAACTGCTTAATTTCTTCAGCTATCTTTCCTAGAATCCATGTGAAAGATCCATATCAGAGACTGGGTGTCAGCAAGGAAGCATCTGAAGAAGAAATTCGAGCTGCTCGGAACTATCTTATAAGCAAGTATGCAGGCCATAAGCCAAGTGTTGCTGCAATTGAGTCTGCCCATGACAGGATTATTATGCAGAGTTTCTTTGATAGGAAAAAACCAAAAATGGATCTGAAGAAAAAATATAGGGAACTTACACAGTCACGTGCAATCAAGGCTATTCAAGGCAGATTTCAAACACCACGAGGCAAAATCATTTGGCAGACAGCAATTACATACATCTTGCTAGGAGCGCTTACCCTTGCTTTTCCTACTGAAGATGGGCCTACTCTCCAGGTGGCCATCTCCTGTGCAGCAAATCTTTTTTTCATTTATCAGAGGATAAAGAGTGGATGGCGAACATTCTTTTATGGGTATGCTTTCTTCTAATTGTATTACTTGTTTTCTTTTGGCCTTACATTGTTAAGAATTTAGTTGCTTTGAGCCTGTGATTAGTACCTTTCCTATGGATAATTTGTCCATTTAGTTCTATGTTACACTGTATTAATGTGTCCTCACGTTAAACCGATATAGCTGTTACATCCCAAATTTTAATATTTACTAAATTGCAGCAACCAAAACTAACTTGATATACGCCACCGTTTCACAACCAGAACAAGTTATTTGTGCAGTAGCTTCATATTTTCTCACAACAATCATTCTCTTATCCTTGACGCACACATCGGGATGTCTTTATATTATTGATGCATGGTGCAGCTCATGACCTGCTTGATGCTATCATGCATTAATCCTTCAAGATATTTCTGCTATGGACTGTATTGCAGTGGGGAGTGTAGTTAGTTCTTGAAACAGAGTTTTAAGCAGTGGGGTTGTAATAGTTGATTTGGTACTCGATGATAGAAGTTATGGTACCCATATTAGGCTTACTTGGGTAACATAAATAAATTTACCATTTTAGCATCATAGTTTGTTCGAGCAGTTCACAAACGTTTAGGCCCCGATTGGAACGCAGGAATTTCACAGGAATTTCGCAGAAATTTCACAGGAATCAGTTCAATTTCACAGGAAAAAACAGAGGAATTGGAAAAATTCCTCCGTTCCAAACGGGGCTTTATTATTTTAACTGCTTGGCTGGCTGGTTCTCATCACTGTGAAATATTCTAGGAGGGGCCGAGGGGGAGGGGAACTTTCATCTTATTGCTGCATAATCAGTAATCACCTTATCGATAAATCAAACTGCTCATACATAAGCATTCAGAAAATATGTGTCTTATAGAGCAGCTACGATAAATACAAATGGTGCCCCAAAAACACATACAATGTTGTTGATATGTGCAATTGTGCGTATCTTATGTGGTACTTTTAAGTGATTATTAGCCTTTGTATGTATGTTCTGCTTTAAGATTCTCAGTAGTAGGTTGATTTGGGGCTTTTAGGATCCAAAAACCTCTTGGATGTGATTTTTTTTCTAATGCTGAGTTTGCTCTGATCTTTCAGGTTTGGATCTTTCTTTGTTTCCTGGTTCATCGGCACCTTCTTGATGGTATCTATAATTCCTCCTATACTGTCTGGTCCAAGAAACCTTGAAGTGAGCACTGCATGTGTTACTTATGCACTTCTTTTTGTATCGTCAACCTTCCTGAAGTAGGAAATCTTCACATTCCATGTTAGTCCATAGTTACGCAGCAGTCAACATGGTATCCTGCTTCGAGTAGCTTGTATAATGCATCGGCTTCTTTTATTTCCGAAAGTTGGAAATGTTAGTTCCTTGGTGAGTTGACAGTAGTTCAGGTTGTAATGTCACATTTCAAAACCTTTTTGCTCTGCCTATGAGATCTTAAACAGAGTCTAACACCTCTTGTAGGCATTTTGGTTGCTGTATTAAATCTATTTGTTTTTGCATAGATCATATGAAATAAGATTCATGAGGATTGAAATGCTAAGGTAAGCTCCTGTTCTGTCATGCACTTATAAATCATCCTCACATCATCTTGCTATGTGCCAATCCTTTCTCCTTGAATGCTGCTGCTCAACTGTCCTGATAGCGTTTGCAAGATGGGGACCGAAGGAGAATATATCCCGGGCTGTTATGGCGCTTTGATCTGATCCTTGGCAACTACTAGTATTGAGCTGTCGCGCCGGCTTTGTCGTTTCGAAATGTGCCCATCAGTGCATTGTTGATGTTGCATTGTCGAATATTGCAGCTAAAAGCTACTCCAGTATTCATTCGCTGCTGGGAAGTTGTTCTCAGTCCAGACACCAGAGCTGTGTAAGCCCGTGACACAAAGCCAACATCGTCAGGAAAGATTTAGATATCACATCGAAAGGCCGGCCGTGCTGAAGGCTAGTGGTGGTGGTGGGGATGTTTAGTCATTAGGCGATAACGAAATCTCCTGATCCGATCCATATAAAAGTCTGGTGCTGCACAACACAACACAACTACCTAATGGACTATTACAACATGATACTGCTACATCCATCCAGAGAATAACCCGATCACTAGTGATCCTGTGTATGGTGGACTGGTGTCGCAGGAGATGACAATATTGACGAGCATTGCACAGGCGTCAGTCACCGGGAAGGATATGCCCTCAATTATCTATCCAACACCTACGACAACTTTTGCTCCGAGAGTTAGCTGACACACACATACCCCTACTAAAGATTGTGTTTGTTTAGGTCATCCACTTTTTGCACTGCACCAACCCACTAATGATTGTGGTCAAACAACGGCCTTGCGCCACCTGCTACCTCCTGTGATCCCCTGTGCTCAAGGGAAGATGGCTCTCCGGTCTCCGCAATTATCCCCTGAGTTGGAGAGGCGAATACGGTAGGATAATCGGAAGTTTCGACCCTTGTTATGCGGGGCTCCTCGTTTCTCCCACTGATAAAAGAAGTTTCTCTTTAAAAAAAAATCGTTCTGACCTCTAAACCGTAGATGAGCATGATCAAACGGTTGTCTGATCTTTGAATAACGGTGGAGGTAAAAAAAATCTGCTTAGACGAATGCGTTACACATTCAATTTGTGTTTGCGTGACAGCATTTTTTTTAGCAATCCTATGTAGCGAGGTTATGTGCACTCCAATAGTTAGATATGATAATAAACTGATCTGACAGTGATCTCGCCACGACTTTTGATTCCCTCCCTGCCCACTCCTCCTGGCCATCCTTATCAGCCAGTGGTAGTGCGGCACTGTAGCGGAGCTCGAGATGTTCTCGGCGACACCAACTAAAAAGGAAACAAGCTCTCTTTTTTTTTTCAGACAGATGGATCGCCTGATTCTGAACCGTGCGTGACGCTCCACAGGCGCCACGGTTGGGAACCGAGACGGCATTGTCTTGCCAGCATGCGGACCGCGTCGCTCGCTGTTGCCCTAGGCCACGAGCCCTGGCCGTGCTGATCCGGTTCCCGTGCTTTCCCCGGGCGGCGTCTCCTACAAACTTCAGGTCGGGACGCGACGCGACGCAAATCTAGCAGTACGTGTGGGGATTACGAGCACGTCCTCGCTGAACCTTGGAAGCAACAACTCTCCCTCTCGCTGATGCTGATCCAAGCGACTAATCACGTCCCTGACATCACCTTGTCTCAACTCCTACGCCCAGGCGTCCGTGGTACTCCAGATAAGAAGGTTCATCCATCCGAGACGCGGACAAGAGAAGGAATATCAAGAGGAGACCGTGACGGGCTGGTGACGAGCGGAAGGTCCAAACCGCCGAGCTATCCGGTTCCTCCGCGCCGCGCTAGCTACGCTACGGCACGCGAAAGCGAAACGGCGTGGCGGAAGCGCTGCCATGCCATCATCCGCCGATCCGCAAGGGACGGACAAGCGGCGAGAAGGAACCCGGGTTTTGTTGCAACCACAAGTAGACGGACAGGCGGCGAGACGGACACGCGTAGACGTAGTACGCGAGAACGCCGGAGAAACCCGGCGCGGAAGAGTGACAAAGGGGAGCGCATCCGATCGACGCGCGCGTCAGGATGCGCGACTGGATGTGGATGCCGTGGTACAGGGACGCCGCAGCGGACTCACCCCCGGGGATGGCGAGGCAAGGCGATGCAACAGGGACGCCGCACCTGCGGTGTCTGGACATTCTGCTTCACCCGTTGCGCCCCCCTTCTTTATCCGTTTCGGCGTAATCTGCCGTGACAGATACGGGCGTACGTGTCGTTATGGATCTGAATCGGTGAAACTTGACTCTCTGACTTGTGCTGTCTTTGTTTCAAAAAAAAAAAAACACTTGTGCTATCTGAATTCAGAATGGAGCTGCTAAGTTTATCAGTTGCGCGGAAGCATATTTTCTACATGAAGTGTATGGAACCAATTTTGCATGGTTGGGATCTGCAACCACCAGCGCCATCCATTTGAAGGCAGGCGTGCAGGTTTCTTCAGTGGGTTAGGCGTAGGATCTCTGTGTTTTCCGCAGTGCCCTTCTCGGTTTACTGACAGACACGTTCTTCTTTTCAGCGCGCACGTTTTGTGGCCACTGTCCGAGATGATTTTCGGACGCAAGTCAGCGTGGTGGATACGGATAAGATACCCACTCGATCAAACAGAGGTGGCCTGAAGCCCTGAGTAGCTGATTGTGCGATGTTTTTTTTTTTTTTGGCTTTTTTCGGTTTGGTTGGGTAAAGCCCCAGAAATTTAAAGTGGCGTTGGTGGAATTTTGAATCGAAGGCACGCGCTCGCACTTGTACCCTGACGAATTCCTGGTATAAAAGTTTCGTTCACTTTTTGGTTACATTTTCACCCACGTTCACGTCAACTTCGTGTGTCGCTCGAAATTCAAATACGCTGGGGTTGCAGTTGCTTCACATCATTCCCATGAACAGACGCAAGTGTTGCTAGAGAAGGAGGAGGGGAAAAAAAAATCATGGTTTACGCCCTGGTCTAGAAAACCTCAAGACTCTTTTGCTATAAGCTATAAATCAGTGAGCGCGTTCGATCAGAAATCACAAAAGAGAGATTTCGTAATCGTACCAATTTCCCGAGTAAAAACATCTTCTGCCACACGATAGAGGAGGCAAGGACAGTACCCTGAAACGGGCAAATCCACTTACGCATTCTTTTGCCGCGTGCAAGTAATGGAGTCAGTACGGGGATGGAAAACACGACGTCACTGTGTGTGGCTTTACCAACAATTTCTCCGCGCGCTCCCGCTTTTCTCCTCCTGCTCCGTGGCCGTGCCGGTGCCGTGCCCATCGTCGTCTCCGACCTGACTGACAGGCGACGGACGCGTGCGGCGACAATTCGGCACCCCGCTTTCGCGCGTCGTCGCGGCCGCGACCATTTTCCCCACCGCTCGAAAGCTCTTTTCTCGTCCCTGCCCGTTTCCAAATTCCAACGTCACCATATTGCAGGCCTGAGCTAAGTATTTTCTCCCCCGCTCGAAAGCTCTTTTCTCCTCCTTACCCGTTTCCAAATTCCAGCGTCACCATATTGCAGGACTGAGCTAGAAGTATTATCAGAAAATGGCGCGGTGCGGTGTAGGGTACTCCTACGCTGCTGTCACAGGAAACGCATCCCAAGCGGACGGGGAAGCGACAACGCCGAACGTGGTGCTTGCTGGAGCATAGTGCGTTGGATAAACAAAGGTACAACGCCGGTCGGTCACGGCTCACGACCCTTGTCGGCGACTCACGATCGACTGCAGCCCTTTTTCTTTTCCTCCTTTCGCGCTTCCGTCCTCTCAGTTTTCTTTATTCTTCCTGTGAATGAAGCCAAGGCCATGGACGGACGCTGTTACAGCGGTGCTCACTGCGGTGAGCAACAAAGACGTGGCATTTACTTGCAACTGTCTCCCTCCCTCCCACGCCGTGTGCGCCACCCAACCATCACGCCACCGTTAACTTAGCATCTGCCCTCTTTCAATTCGCGGCCTTGCCTGATTCGATCTCCTCCCTGCAGGCGCCGTCATGAGCGGCGGAGCTTTGGCTGTTGCTTGCAAGTAGCAGCAGAGGCCTGAAAGGAGCAGCTGGGGACGACGGAGGGAAAGATCCACCCACCCCATTGGCGATTGCTGCCTTGTTTTTTAACAGCGCGCTCGCTTGGCAGCGGCAGAGAGGAGGAGCAGTCGACCGCATCCACCAGAACGCGCCACGCGCGGAAGAGACGGAGCCGGAAAGCGATCGAGCCGATCGATACAGCACCTAAGCACGAGCACCGCCGCTCGCTACCGTCCCGTGCCGTGCCGGGCCCGTCCGCTCCATCCATTCAAGCGAGGCGAGCCGCCGCGGGGGTGGGGGGTTTCTTTTCCTCGCCTGCTGCCTCCACAGAGCGACGACTCCACAGTCCACGTACACCGCCTCCTCTAAAAGCTCCCCCGCTCGCTCTCGCTCACTTGACCTCCACCTCATAAAGCCGGGGTCCCCGAGCTTAGCTCTAGCTACTGCACCGAACGCCACGACACGTTCCCGGAGGCGGTGGTGGTTCTATTCTCTCTGTGCCTTTCCTTCTCCTGCGGGAGGCGACCGTGGCCTCGCGCGGCAATGGCAGCGCCGCGCGCGGGGACGCTTCTTTTTCTCCTTCCGGTAGCGGCGGCGACGCTGCTGCTCTGCCTCGCGGGACGCGCGCGGGCGGCGAACGTGACGTACGACCACCGCGCGGTGGTCATCGACGGCGTGCGCCGCGTGCTCGTCTCCGGCTCCATCCATTACCCGCGGAGCACCCCCGACGTCAGTCAGCATTTCTCTCTCTGTACCTCCCCTGCTCTTTTCGTGAAGTGAAGTTGTATGCTAGTCTGGTACTGACACCGGCGAGTCGGCGGCGGCGGTGGTGGGCAGATGTGGCCGGGGCTGATCCAGAAGGCCAAGGACGGCGGGCTGGACGTCATCGAGACCTACGTCTTCTGGGACATCCACGAGCCCGTCCGGGGACAGGTACGCGATTACTGTATTGATTCAGCATCAACTGCTATCACGCACTGTTGTTGTACTCGTCGTAGTACCAGTATCTTTCTCAACTCTTTTTGCTTTTGCCGATGATCACCGCCCTGCTAGTCAGTCATCATGTGTCAAAGCAGGGTCGTGGTGCTGTGTTGCTTCCCCTGCACCCTACGCTTTATTCTTTAGGATCTTTTTGTTGCTTCTAGAATACTGTTTTTACTTTATCACAGCAATTAAAAAAGAGAAATTATTCAGTAAGAAAAAATCCTGATTGGCGAGGGATGGTGTTGCGTCGGCATGGCAGTACGACTTCGAGGGGCGCAAGGACCTGGCGGCGTTCGTGAAGGCCGTCGCCGACGCCGGCCTCTACGTGCACCTCCGCATCGGACCCTACGTCTGCGCCGAGTGGAACTACGGGTCAGCACCGGCAGCCTCTCAGTCTCACCTCCGCCCATCGTCATCGTCGAGTCTTCCCCCGCGTACGAGGCTGAAAGTAACGAGAAGCTTATGGATTTCTGACGGTGCAGGGGCTTCCCGCTATGGCTGCACTTCATCCCGGGGATCAAGTTCCGCACCGACAACGAGCCGTTCAAGGCGGAGATGCAGCGGTTCACGACGAAGGTGGTGGACACGATGAAGGGCGCGGGGCTGTACGCGTCGCAGGGCGGACCCATCATCCTGTCACAGATTGAGAACGAGTACGGCAACATCGACGCCGCGTACGGCGCCGCTGGGAAGGCGTACATGCGCTGGTCCGCCGGCATGGCCGTCGCCCTCGACACCGGCGTGCCATGGGTCATGTGCCAGCAGGACGACGCGCCCGACCCCATCGTACGTGGTGAACGCGATCGAGCGCTCGATCTTCATCAATATTGCCGCTTCCTACTCCTACCATCCCCTTGCATGGATGTTGGATGATGAAATGAACGAGGTGAATTGATGATGCGCGTGCAGATCAACACCTGCAACGGCTTCTACTGCGACCAGTTCAAGCCCAACTCGGCGAGCAAGCCCAAGATATGGACCGAGAATTGGAGCGGGTGGTTCCTCTCCTTCGGCGGCGCCGTCCCCTACCGCCCCGTCGAGGACCTCGCCTTCGCAGTCGCAAGGTTTTACCAGCGCGGCGGCACCTTCCAGAACTACTACATGGTGAATACTCCTTTCCATATCCAGCTCTGCTTCTAGTACCACTGAATCTGCCAGCCTGCCCGACCACATGCAGAGCCGCCAAGAGCGTGCATTGATGCCGCCTGCCTGACGGTCTTGTTTCTGCATTTTTTTTTTCTAACACTGGATCTTGACGCCGCAGTACCACGGCGGGACCAATTTCGGCCGCAGCTCCGGGGGACCCTTCATCGCCACGAGCTACGACTACGATGCCCCCATCGATGAGTACGGTAAGGCCCTTTCGTTCTGGAGCTTTTTGTTCGGCCGGGCATGGTCTGGGCTCTTGAAGCAGGCAGCGTATGGGGCAATTGAAAAATCTTCAGCCAGCCGAAACTACAGAGCCTATTTTTGGCTGTGACACCTAGGGCAGCTTCAAATGGCCGAATAGTTTTCATGTATGGGGATCACTGGCAAGTCACATGAATTTAGCATTACGAAGATCAAGACGACAATTTTTTTCTTCCTTCAAAGACAATCTCAATGATGTAACTGTCCCCTTTTCAATGTGTGATCCAGGACTAGTCAGGCAACCAAAGTGGGGTCACTTGAGGGATGTGCACAAGGCAATAAAGCTCTGTGAGCCAGCGCTCATAGCAACTGATCCATCATACATCTCCCTGGGTCAAAATGCTGAGGTATGTCTGCCTTTACGAAAGCATCTTCATCTTTTCGTTTTTCCTCGCCTCTTTTTTGCAAGCAAGAGAGTCCATTCGGAATTTGAAACCGTGGAAAATCAGGTGTATAACAGTACCTTCATTCTCCTTCTCAGGCGCACGTGTACAAGACTGATTCAGTTTGTGCGGCATTCCTTGCCAACATTGATGGTTCATCCGATAAAACAGTCACCTTCGATGGCAAGACATATAAGCTCCCTGCCTGGTCTGTCAGCATCCTCCCAGACTGCAAGAATGTTGTACTTAACACGGCTCAGGTATGTAGATTTATATACGGCATGCCTTGCTTTTTGGAAAGAACATTGACCATGGACCTGACTCAGTTATTCATGGTTACAATTTGCAGATCAATTCTCAGGTGATAAGTTCAGAGATGAGGTATTTGCAATCCAGTACCGAATCATCAGATGATTCATTCGCTACACCAGAACTAGCAGTGTCTGGCTGGAGCTACGCCATCGAGCCTGTTGGTATCACGAAAGATAATTCATTGACAAAACCTGGTTTGATGGAGCAGATAAACACCACCGCAGATGCCAGTGATTTCCTCTGGTACTCAACAAGGTAATGTGCATGGAGTAACTGTAACTGAAATCTGAAAGTATAGCTTTAATCACTGTCTGCACTGTCAATGTGCAGTGTCCCCGTTAAAGGTGATGAACCATACCTAAATGGAAGCCAGAGCAATTTGCTTGTAAACTCACTAGGACATGTTCTTCAGGTCTACATCAATGGTAAATTTGCAGGTATGCTTGAGATGATAACACAAACTACTTCGCATATGGTAGAACTGTGATGTTGATTATGAAAGATGAGCATAAATCTTACCAGGGAGTGCTCAAGGTAGTGCTAGCAGCTCACTCATCTCTTTCCAGAAGCCAATTACACTTGTGCCTGGGAAGAACAAAATAGATCTTTTGAGTGCAACAGTTGGGCTGTCGGTAATTCATCATCACTTTTCAAAAAAATGATGCATTGGATATTCCACTATCTTTTCGATGAATACATGATTTGATTATTTAGCGTATGTATTAAATAAATGGTAACCGTACTAATATCACTTTTCCTCCCACTTATTGGTTCCCAGAACTATGGTGCATTCTTTGACTTGGTCGGTGCTGGAATAACTGGACCAGTAAAGCTGAGTGGGCCAAGTGGAGTGCTTGATCTGTCTTCTGCAGATTGGACATACCAGGTAATTTTATTTTGAGCTCCATTAGCTCAAACAGGTGCAGTTGCAAGTGGGTACTCGATAGGGTTGTAAACCAGTGCACCTAAGGTTACCCACCAAACCTTTTAGTTCAAAAAACTAGTTTTTTCATAAGTGTTGGAGATTTTGAAAACTTATTTCATTTTCTTTAGCTAGATAGGTTTAGAGAGTAAACTCATGATCACTATTTTACACCCCCGGTACCCAATTAGTTGTAAGTTGTGGGTCAACACATTAGTTCATTTGTTCTGCTAATGAAAGAGGAGGATCCATTTTAGTTCATTTGAGAGTGGAACTGACTTAATGACCCAAAGAGTGGAGGACTTGCATCCCTAGTGATGTGCATTGACTTTGCTTAATCTTAATTTTTCCACTTCAGGTTGGGCTGAAAGGAGAGGACTTGCACCTTTATGATCCTTCAGAGGCCTCTCCAGAATGGGTTTCAGCCAATGCTTACCCCGTAAATCAACCATTGATATGGTATAAGGTCAGTATAATCAAGTGACATGAGCTCAAAAAAGAATAGAAATGCATATTTTATTTGTTTGGCACTTTGACTAATATATTTCCGTGATGGCTACCTTTGGTCAATGTGCTACCTACAATGCTTCAAATGCAGACCAAGTTCATGCCACCTGCTGAGGATGGTCCCGTTGCCATAAACTTCACGGGAATGGGAAAAGGTGAAGCGTGGGTGAATGGACAGAGCATTGGCCGATACTGGCCAACAAATCTGGCTCCACAAAGCGGCTGTGTTAATTCTTGCAACTACAGAGGAGCCTATGGTTCAAGCAAATGCCTCAAAAAATGCGGCCAGCCATCACAGACTCTGTATGATTACTACAGTACATTTTTTCCCTTAACATGCAGAGCCAATTCTAGTACTTCCCCCAACGAATATATTTTCATCCAAAGGAGATAAAAAAAAAACTCCTGGGGAAAGTAACATTAAGATGTTATTGCAATTAGATTCTATATAAAGATTGAGATACTGGTAAATTATTCAGTACTGAAACATGGAAATATGTAAGGCAAAGAGTTTCAAAATTACTATTATTCACACTGTAATACACTGATCTTGAGCCCTCTGATTTGTGTTTCTGATAATGCACATGAGCTGGTACAGCTGCAAGAATCAAATGACTCATATAAATTCTTACCTCTTCCTACACAGGTACCATGTGCCCCGTTCATTTCTCCAACCAGGCAGCAATGATCTTGTCCTTTTCGAGCAGTTTGGTGGTGACCCCGGCAAGATATCCTTCGTAATAAAACAGACAGAAAGTGTATGCGCACATGTGTCGGAGGCACATCCAGCTCAAATCGATAGCTGGTACGCTCCCCAACAGAAGGTTGAGAGATCTGGACCTGCACTTCGCCTCGAATGCCCGAAAGCAGGCGAAGTCATCAGTAGCATCAAGTTTGCAAGCTTCGGAACACCAAGCGGCACATGTGGGAGCTACAGCCACGGCGAATGCAGCAGCTCACAGGCTCTTGCAGTTGTTCAGGAGGTAACTACAATCTGCTACACGCTTGGCATATCTTAGTGTCAGATTATTTATCTTCTATGTAAAATTTGCTGAGGTGTTGCTGGAAACTCTGCAGGCATGCATTGGAATGAGCAGCTGCAATGTGCCAGTATCGTCAAGGAACTTGGGAGATCCATGCAATGGGGTCACAAAAAGCCTTGCCGTCGAAGCTGCATGTTCATGACCTGTAAATGTTAGTTAGAAGGCAAATCAATTACAGAGGGTGAAACCTTCTCTGTGTAGGCAAGAAGGAATAAATAATTAAATGTTTCAGTTCTGGTCAAAAGGAATAAATATTCCCCGATATGTTATGCACAAGATGGTAAGCTTAGGAAGGGTTTGTTAAGATGACAAGATTATCTATCTTGGCAAAGAAGATAATCCGTTAGATCATGCTTTTAAAATTCAATTTTAGAATACCTTTGTATTTCAATCAAGTTGAATGATGCATGCAAAGTTTTCAACCGGAGTCAATTGTCTGTTGAATGAACAGTTTTGTTATTTTGTGGTGCCAAAAGCAGTCCGCCAATAAAAACTGGTCAAATATTACCTCATATAACAAGTCGATCAAATAAGCCGGCATCTACAAGAATAATAGGACATGAAAACTGATGATCTGGAGCCTTTATTGATAATAATTGAGAGCTGTAAGTGGTATGTCTGAATAACAACAACATTACCACTTTTGGATGAACAACCAAAATTTCCCTTCCTTCATATATCAGTAATTGACCAGAAAAAAACATCATCAGAAAAAAGAGAATCGAGCCAATAAACTTCTAACATACCTTGCTGGCAGATTATCAAGTTTTTATAATAATTGTTTATAGATTTAAATATTTGATTTCCTACGTGAAATTTAAAAGCTGCAGAGGTGGCATATGCTCACGGTAACGTGTGTCTAAACAAAGGAATAAGAGTTATGCAAGCAGAAGGATATCATCAATCCACTCACGCCAGTAATGTCTGCATAATCCTGGAAGTAGAGGGATCTCACTTCTGAATCGCAAGATGATAAAAAAAAAAAAAGAAGGTTATTGCTTTGTTACAATATGCACAAAATAATGGCATGAGTCCTGACAACAGCCAAAAAGTGAACAGGATACAATAAAGCTACACAACAGTCAAAAGTTGATCTGCAATACATAAACCTAGCTGTTTAGTTGTCCTGACTGCGCTAAGAACATACATGATTACATGCTGACCTGAAATAAGGAAGGACACTCTTCTCCCAACAGCCAACACAAAGGTTACAAAACTAGACAACCATGCTACCCAACATGCATACTACCTCCCATAAAATATGTGTTGGTTTCCATATTTGGTCTCTTATTTGGATCCATCACCTGGTTTCTCAAATCAATAAGTTGCTTTGGATGGTAAACTTGTGGATGTGGATGCATCAGCATAAAATCTGTAGCAGCCATTGGCAAAGAGCCACTCTCCAAGTTTACATTCACTAAATCGAAACTGTGCATCCCATTCTGAGCAGTGGATACCATATTCATATCCACTCTCGTGTCACCTTGTATCAGGTGTGGGGATGCCATGTTCATGTCAACTCTTCCATCCCCCTGTATCAGATGTGGGGATGCCAGATTCATATCAACCCTTTGGTGCCCCTGTATCAGATGTGGAGATGCCAGGTTCATATCAACTCTTCTATCACTATGTATAAAGTGGGGGGATGCCAAGTTCATATCAACTCTACTGTCCCCCTGTATCAGGTGTGGCGACGCCATATTCATGTCAACTCTTCTTTCCCTCTGCGTCAAGTGAGGAGATGCCATGTTCATCTCAATTCTTCTGGCGCCATGGATCAGCACCTCACCATGAGTTATAGCTGAGGAATTTGATGCCATATTAGGATCAAGCCTTCTGTCCCCCTGAATCAGAGTTGAGGTGTTTGATGTCATATTCATATCAACTCTTGTATCTGTTGACACTGGACCACTAATAGTCATATTTACATCAACACGTCGGTCACCTTGCTGAGTGTGATCAGGACGAATTAGTCGGTCCTTTGCTTCCTTCAAGGCTGACAACACAAACTCCTTTAGCTCAGGTTCTCTTATTCCAATGTCAATGACATCTTCAAAGTACTCATGTCCACGAACATAGAGGCCATCGTAAATACTCAAATCTCTGCCTGGTTCCACAGTACCTGCATGTGTGGATGAATGAAGTATCCTAAAATCCTTCCTCCAGCGGTTTAGGATGTACTTCGGTGGCAGTATCAGCACATTCTCCTGCTTCAGAACAGCAAGAGCATGACTGCAAAGAATGCCTCGTGATGGAAAGGAGCGACAAATGCACCAAACATCCTTGTCAGAATTGTTGTAGACGACCGTATAGTCAACCTTCTTTCCCTGTATTAACTCGCTGACCATATAAGTGACTGAATTTCCACTTCTATCTACTTCTTTACAAATAACATGCATCAGCTGCTTAATTTCATCTTGGAATGCCTGAAACATGGTTACCGTGTAGAGCTCTACAAGTTGCTCTTCAAAGGGCAATCCTGACAGCAAAGTGAGCCTAGAATAATACGATCGCAAATCATCATAGGCCTCCCTTTCCAATTTCCCTTTCAGAGTAGCCTTGTACTGCTCAAGGAAAACTGGTACGGTGGTTTTAATTGTTACAACACCATCGAAGTATGGATCTGGTTTGTCAATCTTCCTGATAGCAGAAGTGCCAGCCCAGAATGAATGATTGACATACCCAGGGGCCCACTGTTTACGACAATTATACAAAGTGGAGAACCACTCGTTGTCTTTGAGCTTGTACTGATCAACCATGGCTCCCCACTCTTTCTCAAAGTCAGTAAGAGTGACACTATCATAAACCACCTCCTTGAATCTTGAGGAAATCGCCTCCTTCTCTTGTGTACGCCCCACATTTTCTAGGAGCTTCTTCAAGATATGCCAAAAGCAGAAGCGGTGCCTTGAATTTGGAAAGACTTCAGCCACAGCCTCTGCAATGACATCTAAATAGCTGGTGGTGATGGCCTCTGGTGGCTTTCCATTCATACAGCTCAACCATCTCTTCAGCAACCAAACATAGTTCTCCTTGCTGTCACTGGAGAGCAGACCACAGCCAAGTAGCACAAGGTGACCATGATTGTTCACCCCAAGAATTGTGGCCAATGGAAGGCTAGCACGAGAGTGTTGTAAATACATCACATCAAGGGTAATGACATCACCAAAATAACGGTATTGCGTCTGGGCCCTTGAATCCGTCCAGAAGAAATTCTTCACACGACTTTCCTGATCAAGGTCCCAGCTGTGGATGAAGTCTGGTTTCCCATGCTGCATAGTTTCAATGAACTTCTTGAGTGCAACAAGATCCTCCTCCCTAAACCGCTGCGCGTAACTCTCCATCCTACTAAATTTCTGGCTTCCAACACCAGCTCCGCCGCTAGCACCTCTCTTAGACCGTGTCGGGAACTTCCTGGTCTCAGCAATCTCACTCAGCGACTTTTCCACTGCCTCATCCATCTCATCGGTAATTTTGGCCTTCTTTTTGGCAGACTCTGGCATCTCCCTATAGGCCTTCAAAAACCTCACCATATCAGGGGTGCAAGGATGGTTGTGCTCCAAATCCAGAGACTCCACTTTCCACTTGTCATCCACTCGCTTATCACGGATGATGAGCATTGCCTTGCATCCTGTCTTCTCGGCAGCGCCACGCCTAGACTTCTCCTGGGCAGCCGCCTCCCGCTTGCTGCGGAGTGGGTAGCGGGTGGCTGGGCTGTCACAGGAGGCAGCACCAGCCCGGGGCTTACCACCATAGGTGCAGGTGAAGGTGGAGCGGTAGCGGAGCCCCTCGTAGTTGTGGCAGGTGCGGCGCACGGCATGGAACCCGGTGCGGTAAGCATAGGCCTTGTAGAGAGCGAAGGCCTCGTCCACGGAGTCGAAGACCATGCCCACCCGAGGCACGAGGGCCTCCTCCAGCGTGCGTGGGACGAAGTTGTCGACCCCCTGGCCTTCGTCAGAGTCGATGGCAGCCTCATCCTCATCCTCATCCTCCTCCACAATTACCTCCTCCTCGTCGTCCTCCTCCTCCGCAGGGTCTCCGTTGAGGTCTTCGGCGACCTCCTCCTTGACCCGCCGTGCCTCCTCGTCCTCATCGTCGAGGCTAGGGTTTTGCGCCGCGGCAGCCCGCTCCTCAGAACCCTCCCCCATGCTCTCTGCCCCTGCCTATTTGCACAACGCTCGCTCCCGCGCGCACCGGCCACGCCCCCCAAAAGTATTAACACTAGAGGTACAGTGGGGCGGATACCTCGCGGCGCGGAATGGCGAGGGTTCGGCGCGGGAAACGGTATGGGGGCGCGGGGAAGGGAGCAGGGCACCGGACCGACCGCGTGGCAGTGCACGGGGTGCCGATCTGGGCAAGGGCGACGGGCGTGGGGACGTCGCCGGGGAAGAGAAGGGAATTTTTTTGGGGGTGGAGGAAAGGAGCGGATGTGTGTGGATGGAGGGAGGAAGACGGGAGCTTGTTGCTGGGTGAGCTTAGGATTTGCGCCTGCGAAGAGGATGGGGCTGCTGCGCCCGGCGGATGTGGCAGATCGGCGTACCCAGGAGGCCGACACGCGGGCCCGTTTGGATTATTTGTCCGGCTGTGGGAATTCCCGTGTTCGTACAGGATTTTTGTAACTGGTGACAAGGTTATGTTCTTTCTCGCTGGGTATACATATGAGCTCCACACGATAGGAATAGTATAATTTTCCTTAGAAAAAAATAACTTAAGTTGCCTAGGTTGTTTAATGGTTTTCTACAATGAATAGATGTACGCTCTCGTTTGGAAGGGAGGAATTTTTTTAATTTCTCTGTTTTTTTCCTGTGAAATTAAACTGATTTATGTGAAATTCGTGCGTCGCATATGGGGCCGTATTGATTTTTACAACATATAGGTTTGTTAAATTGGATTGTTTTCAATTTGATGATGTTACACACGCTTAAACTATGTGTTAATACAGAAAAAGATCTCTTTTTGTAAGCCATATGAATGGTCTTGTATTGGTTTATTTTTTATTTTATGTTTATTCAACATGCGAAAAGTACGTGCTAAATCAGTTGTCGATGTGTTTTAAGTTTATAAGTGTTATGCATGTGAAATTACTAAATATGAATTTTACTCACGTAATGCCATTAGGTATCTAAATATATATGTCTTGTCAAGGGTATCTTAAAAACATTATATCATGCATGTGAAACATATTTAAAGAGCTTATGCACGTAAAGTTTTACTTTCAAAGATGAGCACTTCCATTATTTTATTATACAAAAATTGTATCATTTGTTTTTTAGAAAATGTAGTAGCATTGGGCTAACTAGTGGCTAAATCATCTTCACAATCCTTCAATTTTCTAAATCTTCTTTGATATCTTATCTTCGATGCGTAAATTTACCAGTCTTTTACTAATGTGAGAAAATTCACTATTTTTCATATTGGATGAAATATATAGAGGGTTATCAATGCATGTCATACAACAGCTCCATATTTGCTCTGTCCAACCACTCTTCATACCTCAACAGAATCACCTCTATTATACTACAATTTAATGCCTCTTTTTTTTCTTAAGATTGAAGCTCGTGTTGCAGGCTCATCGGTTGAGAATTGGGATCATGGCAGCTTACACGATTTTCATCTCTTGCCTAATGTTGCAAGTTAACCACACTACATCCGGAAAGCATATGTGTTTTCTCATAAAATTGAATTAATTCTTATGAAATTTCTATATTTCAAACGGATCTAAGCATCTGTATCTAAAGCTTTATTAAGGTGGAGTATTTAGTCATAATCTGTAGGAGTAGCCCACTAGGTAAAGTAGAACAAGGACACTTCTGGTTTGGCTCAAACCTGCTCCCTGGCACTTCCCACTATGAAATACATCTTTTCATAAAAGTATATACAAATGTAAGATAAAACTTTTGCATCTCCCCCCCTTCTATTCTTAGTTCAGTTAAATAGCTAATAGGATCATCAAGTGCACAGATAGCTTTAAGACGCAACTATCACTTGTTTTCAAACACAATTCAAACTGAATGTGTTGTTGCCAAAATGCCATCCATAATTTGAATAAGATATTAGTCTGCAAACATTTTAAGATTTAATTTAAATATGTTATGAACATAAGACTTAGATCATTCAAATGTCAAAAGGGACATGTGAATTGGTCAATATCATTATGATGCATATATATTATTTTGAATTACTTCTACTCATTCCATTCTGAAAATTGTTGTCAAATAGAGAGAGTATTAGTTACAACTAGATTTTACACATCATACCGCTAATTTTATAATTTTTCACGTTTATTTAGAAGTCTGCTGTACATGCTTACTCCGTAATAGAAATTCCATCGTGCGTAAAAATCAGTGAATAGCATGTACTAAAATCCAGTCGTCAAGCAAGAAATAATCGTAAGACGAAAGGACCTCATGGTAATTACGTGTTTTCTGCATGGGCTAAAACCTTAACCACCGGAAAAGCAACGGCGAGCAGCGGTGGTGCTTTCCGCGCAGCCCTCCAATTATAGCACCCCAAAAATACAGGCAGAAAAGCAAAGAAGCGTGACCACTTCCCAGTTCCTTATCGTCGCCTCCTCCCCGCAATCTCGATCGAGTCGCTCGAACTTTTTCCTAGGTTTACGCATCATTTCGATTCACCAGAGGATCCAGTTTCGTCCCTCTCCCGTTTGAACTCCTGATCTTCTCTCAGGCGTTGTCTGAACTTCTTTCTTTTCTCTCGATTTCTTTGGGTTCTTTCTTTCCGAGTTTTCAAGAGCAGAAGAGGAGGGATCATCGAATTCCGATGTTTCCAGGCCTTAGGCTCCAATTCTGAGGCCGTTTCAAATCCTTCTGTGTCGATCTGCACAGGAGGATGGGTAACACGGGCAGCAACGGTACAGGCGCTGCCCCTGGCCACCGCCGTCGAAGCCACGGCCACGGCCACCATCACCAAGCGCCGCCGCCGCCTTCTCCGCAGGAGGCGGCGCCCAACCGCTACGTGTTTGCGGCCGCCACGCCGTATCCGCCCCAGTACCCTAACCCCAACCCGCCGCAGCCCTTTCCGCAGTACGGGAACTACTACCCGCCGCCGCCGTCCGTGCAGGTGCCCCTCCCAGCGCCGTACGACCACCACCACAGGCCGCTCACCGCCGGCGCCGGGGAGTTCCCGCCACCGGCCCACCCCCACCGCTACCCCGGCTGGGCGGGGCGGTACCCTTCCTATGGCCCACATCTGCCTATGCCCACGCCGTACGTCGAGCACCAGAAGGCAGTCACTATCCGCAACGACGTAAACCTCAAGAAGGAGACGCTCCGGCTCGAGCCAGATGAAGAGTGCCCCGGCCGCTTCCTTATCGCCTTCACTTTTGACGCTACTGTCGCTGGCAGGTGATGGTCTGATTTTCTTTTGTATGATGTTCTATAATATGTGTATATGTATGCCTGGGAAGTGCCTTTGTCGCTAGCTACTTGATTACGGTATCGGTGGAAATTGTTCTGTTTTGGATTGATTTGTTCCATATATTGATGTTGATGCTTTGAGGAATTAGTGTTTCTGACGGCGATACATTCAGTCTCTAGAGCGCGGGAACTTTTTGTTTTTAGTGATCTTTGACCTTTGTTTGTCAGTCAACTACTCAACTCGAGTTATAATCTTGATCATCAAAGTCAAAATAAACAAGAGAGGGTGTGGCGAAGGAATGTCTGAAGAACTGTTATCTGAAAATGTCCAAGTTAATTAGCTATACCAATAAGGTCACATGTTGACCAGTTGTATTACTTATTTGCAACCCTGGTATCCTTCGTTGCTACCCCCTGGTCCTTGCAAAAGATCTTGCTATCAGCAACTTGCAATAAAGTCATATATTGACCAATCATATTACTACTGCGATGCTTCATTATTCTGATTGTCCAACCTGTACATCCTGCCTTCCTAACCCTGGGCCTTCCAAAAATGTAGTATCTTGCTATCAGTAGCTTGCAACGTTTATCAATTATTCCTAGAGGTACTTAGGGTTTATTTGGATGCGGTCCTCACAAGAGCAATCCCAGGTGTTCGATTTCGAGCACCTGGGGCACTGATCCGTTGTCTGCACCAGGCAGCATATGCCAGGCTGCATACAAACATACCCTTAGTCTGTAGCAATCGCTTATCTAGGTCTAGTTAGTCTCTTGTCCTGATCCGTTCCACTTATCTAGAGTTGTGATCATAAACTGCTAGATGTGGATCCTACAGTTAATTCATTCCATTGCTTCTCCTGCCACTGCCAGTCTTGAGATAGAACACAGCACGTTGGGGGTGTTCCTGCCTGATTTCTTTACCATTGTTAAAAGAACCAATTGGTGGTGGCTGGTCGTGACCGTCCACCCCCGCCGACAGGTGGGTCCCATGTAAGTCGGCCATCCCTCTTTCGTCCTTTCTTTTGCCTGCACCGACGAACCCACATCCATCGATGGCCTCTCGAGCTGGCTCGCCGCAGCCACCACGGCGTCCCCGCCTGTCATCTGCGCGCCCCAATGCGCTCGTTGAGCCGCCGCAGCCGTGCGCGCCCGGATGTCGAGTGCGGTGGGCGGTCGAAACACGAGTTCGTGGTAGCCGCTTGTCGTCCGTCGAGTGCTCAACGGCGCCGACAGGTGAGCCCAGCAACTCCCTCACCCAGCAGGTTCACCTCGTAAAAGCTAAAATTTCATCTTTGTTGATTTCATGTAGAACCCTACCATTGGCAGTTAACACGAGATGCTATGTATGCACTACTGTTCTGAGCCCTTCTTTCCCTGTCCCATCTCCTTTGTTATTGTCTAAATATTTCTTTCTACTCCATTCCTGCACCACATAGACTGTTTTGCATCTATTAAATGTTTAGTGTTCCAGCGGTCTCTGATGTCATGTAGTGCAGACCCTACTTGTGTGGGTCCTTTTTTTTTAAGTAGTCCTTGTATTGATCTTTCTTTTTTTTAGTAATCCTTGTGTTGGTCTTCACCTGTACTCGAGCATAATCCCTTTTTGTAACCATTCTTGTCGGAAGTTGATAATTGTTGTCATTGTTGCCTTAGGCAGGTAAAAGAAGCCTGTAATGTTTTAGTTTATCTGGAATCACAAGGGCATGCTCTGTCTTTATCCATAGCTATCTTTCCTCATTTTTGGGTGTGTTACTAGGTTCATAATAGTGCTCTGCTATAAGTTTGCTTCTGTTTATGCTTTTTTCAAGTACAGTTTGCACTGTATTATGGTGTTCCAAAAACAAGAAATCGCCAGTTAAATAGGAAATTTCAGTGTATTGCAATACTTTTTGTTTGAATTTTCTTATGGACATGTGATCATGTTAGCCTTCATAATCTTTTCTCTACGCCTGTTACAATTGTAGAAATTTTTTAGTGCATTGTGCTCCTGCATGATTTCTTATATGGCATGTTTGCTCAATTCACATTAATTGAAATAGACCTTGCTAAAAGTATTTATTTATAACTCGAAATTTTGACTTGATCTTACGCATAATTGATTTGCCCTACTTATTGGTGTCCTTCAACAGCATGACTGTTTATTTCTTCGCAAAGGAAGAGCTCAACTGCAATTTAACAGCAATGAAAGAAGACCAGATTAAGCCTGTTACTGTTAGCTTCAAAGAGGGCCTTGGTCAAAAGTTCCGACAACCTTCAGGGACAGGAATTGACTTTTTGTTGTTTGAAGAATCTGATTTGTTAAAGCAGGGGGAGATGGATGTATTTCCACTTGCAGTTAAAGCTGAAACAGCGCTGTCAGATCAACCATTGGAAGGGGATGGCCAAAAGATAAAAACTCCAAACTCACAGATAACACAAGCTGTGTTTGAGAAGAAAGAAAATGGGGATTATCAAGTTCGTGTTGTTAGTCAGATCCTATGGGTTAATGGAACTAGGTACGAACTGCAAGAAATATATGGAATAGGAAACTCCATGGAAGGTGACACTGATGCTAATGATCCAGGGAAAGAATGTGTTATTTGTCTCTCAGAACCAAGGGATACTACTGTCCTCCCCTGTCGGCATATGGTAAGTTCCAATCTAATATCTTTTCTTAGAACTAGCTGTACTAGAAGTACAATGTGATCTTTACTAGTCCGGATAGTCTACCAGAGTTGCAGCCATCTCATTTACTTGGGACTGATTTCTTGCATTAACATCTGTTCTAAAACCTGACACTGTTACCCTTTTTGTTACAGTGCATGTGCAGTGAATGTGCCACGGTCCTGAGGTACCAGACCACCAGGTGCCCCATCTGCCGGCAGCCAGTTGAACGTCTTCTTGAGATCAAAGTGAACAACAAATCTGAAGAGCAGCAGCAGACCCCTCAATCGCAGGCGCAGCCACCCCTGCCTCCGCAGCAGGAAGAGGTCTAGTCATGATTCAAATCAGCAGCATTCAGACATTGCATGAACCTAGTTTTGCGGTCTTCGGACCTTTCCTTGATGGTGCTCTGTCATTTGATCATGGGGAATGTATCGGTACTTTACATCTAGAGTATGTATGTAAGCGTGAAAGTTCCTGGCACCCATGGCTTGGTGGCTTCTGCATCAGGAGGTGTGTGATGCCGAGAGAAGTGTTTGTACCATATACATCGTGCCTGCATGTACCGTGGCTACCTGAAGAAGTGCAGGAGGATGATTCCTCAATGCTTGATTGACTTCGTCCATCAGGAGGAAACGAAGGCAGTAAAGGTGGACTCAATCTGTACAAAGTTGGAGTGTTTATTGTATTTGACCATTCGTCTTATTTAAAAAATTTATTCAAATGTGTAAAATTTTGTTATTATTTGATTTATTATTAGTGGAATTTAAATCATGACTAATAATTTTACACATTGTAACAAATTTTTTGAATAAAATGAATGGTTAAAGTTGATGTTAAAGTTAACGGTGTTAATAATTTAAAATTGGAGGCAGTACCTTCTTTGCTCAGCCTATATTTTGCTGATTATTTGAATGCTGTGTCTGCCCGACTGGAAGGGAAGGAAGTTAATGGTAAGATTTCAGTTCCAGCTGCGAGAGCAAACTGGAGGTGACCGTGAGATCTCTCCGGTTGGAGGAATCTGCGTGATGGGCTCTTTACTGATAGTAGGGATGCAAATTGGATACCCAATAAGTAGTTGTGGGTCATCTATTTAATATATTTGTGTGATTAATTTGTGAAGATGAGAAAAAATTTTAGTTCATTTGGAAGAGTTTTTGAGTCATAGGCTGACCCAAAAAAATGCAAAATGTGCATCCCTAACTGATAGACACCTCACTATTGACTTGTATTGTCAGTGGTTAAACAAAATGAGGCACTTGACAAACGCTGACTCATGTACAGGATGAATCTGTTTCTAGTTTGCAAGTGGAGCAGGTATTATTGTGACTTCGCTCCGCCTCGCTAAATCTACATCAGTGGCTCTTGCGGATTAACGATATTTTCTTCGCAGCTTAATAATGATCCGTCCGCAAAGCTCATCAGACAAGCAGGTACGTCCACAACAATTCGCAAAAGCTAGCAATTTTATTATGTTTGTTCTACTTATACTAATTTACATGAAGTTACTATTATTTAAAATATTCTCCAACAAATTTTAGTCGAATTCGTTGAAATTTTATAGTGTGAATGTGAAGTTTTAATTCTAGAGTCCAACTTTAAACTCACTAAAAAATCACTAAAAAATCATAATTTTAAAGTTACTAATATTTTGAATTAGTTATATATGTAATAATAGAGTGGTAAATTGTATTGAGTGAACAAGTTATTGGATTTCCGCAATGACAGCATCTTTTCTCTACGTCAAACGATATGGTTCGCGGGTTTTCGCAAAATTCGTATATTTGATTTACAGCTAATCATACGGCTCGTGGGTGGAGGGTACCCGTCCCATTTGCAACTTGTGTTTCTGGTAGTCTTGTTCCATACTGCCAGATCCGACGTATCGAATTGGCGAGGCAGCGTGATCAAAGCGATCAACAGACCGGATGGTTCGGCGTGGACGGTTGTAATCCCTTTGGTGGCGTTTAGCTAATGGGTTTTGGGAGCAGGGTTCGGGTTACGGTTCCAGCCGCATAAACCGCGGTTTGTGAACGGTTTTTGCAAAAATCAAAAAAAAAAAATCACTACAGTAAACCAAAAAAATCGGGTAAATTCGAAAATCAATTTTTTTAGAGAAAACCGGCTGGTTTTATCAGTTTATCGGTCGGTTTTTTCGATTACCGACCGGTTTTTAGATTTATCTTTTTGAATTTGAAATCAAATCGGTTCAAGTGATTTTTCACTGGTTTTTTCAGTTTACCGGCCGATTTGACTCGTTTTTGAATTTTCAATTTTTTTGAATTTTCAAACTTTTTGAATTTATTAAATCAAAAACCGGTCAACCATCTAAACCAAACCGAATCGATTTCACCGAAAACTGCGAAAATCGACCGATTTTGTAAACCTTTAGAATGGGTTGGGACAAGTAAAGAAAAAATCTACACTCTTAATTTATATTTTTTATTAAATCTCAACCCTTCGTATATTTTTTAATTTCAATCTCACCCTCTATTTCTAGTCTCTCAATTATTTAATTAATGTCACTGTTGACTTTTAAATTCAACTTTACCATTTGTTTTATTTAAAAAAAATTAATAAATTTTATATATTTTGATATAATTTGATTTATTATTTGAGTTATTTGGATCATAACTTAAAATTTTACACATTCGAATAATTTTTTTAATAAAACAAATAAGTAAATTTTTTAATAAAACAAATTAAATTTAAAGCTGCGCGCCTGCCACCAACTCCTATCGGACCGGAGGTTGTGCCCGTGGTTGGTGCACGGGAGTACGAACCCGGCGCGGCCGGACTGATCGTGGGGTTGGTGGCGCGGTGGCGTGGCGACCGCGGCCCCGTCGCGTATTAAGCCGAGCTGGTTGCCTGCTGCCTTCCTCCGCCGCCGCTTCGCTCGCCTCCCTCCCTCAGCCTCACCAACCGAGCCAACCACCGCCCCTCCAATGGCTGCGCCCGTGTCGCAGGCCCCGGTGGCCGCGAGGGCGTCGTCGAGGTTCCTTCCCCGCGGCATCGGCGCGGTGCCCGAGTCCGCCCCCGCCTCCCTCCGCTTCTCCGTCGGCCGCCGCCGCCGCGCCGCCCGCCTAGGTTCGTCAGGATGCTTCTCCCCCTTACTCTCGTGTCATGTACTGTACTTCAAGTCTTCAAGCGTCGTTTAGCCTGCGCATCCCGAGCTGCTAGGTCGGCTCCGGATCATTGGAGTTGGGGTGGAGATTGCCAGAGGGTCGTCCTGAGGGACGGCTTGCCGGATGTTGTGGAGTACAGTGTTCCATTTTTTGTAGCAACAGCGGTTCGGGTTAACTTTTTCCTGGAAGAGGAACAATGATCGTTTTTTTTAGACTACAATGATCGTTTCTTATGACATGGATGTGGTTTGGCTACGAGTCTTGCAGGGACGACTAGAAATAAAGAAATGTTTTGTTAAGCGTATCATGTATGGTTCAGTATTGGATTAGTTTAGATTAGATCTAGGGGGTTATGCTTTTGTTTTTATATTTGAGTGCCATGATGTATATGGTGCTTAGAGTCAGATGATGCTCTCAACAAGAGTTACATGGCTACTGTTCTGTCAAAATAAGGATAGGCAATTAGGCTTACGCTGACAATCGATACTACTGAAAATGGAAAGCAGAGGTTAAGGCTACCGGAAATACCTTCGGAAACTACTTCCAGGTATCAACCTATGGAGAGTCCCATGGAGGAGGCGTTGGATGTGTCATCAGTGGTTGCCCACCCAGAATTCCACTCACAGAGGCAGACCTGCAGGTTGACCTCGACCGAAGGTGTGTTTCTCGCCTTCCTACACCTCATTATTTTTAGGCAATTACAGCAAAAATTAGGTTTTGAAAGTATACGCTTGCAATTGTAGCAGAATATGGGTCCTAGATGTAACTTGTCAATATTCCAGTGCCATGTCTCACGAATGCTTACTCTCAATATTTAATTGGCATATTATGAAACTCAAAAACCTTGCTAATTATTTCTATGGTGTTTGTGCAGACGGCCAGGTCAAAGCAGAATAACTACCCCAAGAAAGGAGACTGATACATGTAAAATTATGTCTGGGACACATGAAGGTATAGTACTTGCAGAGTACAAGGCAGATTTTGTTAATTCGTTTGGAAATAAGAGTGCATTGGCTTCCTTCAGTAGCGTAACAGGGCTGATGGGTTGTCTGCAGGGCTGACCACTGGTACACCAATTCTTGTCAATGTCCCAAACACAGATCAAAGAGGGGGTGTACGTATATGCTTTTCTTGATATATATTACGTGATGAATGAAATCTATGGAAGTTAAAAATTGTAAGGGCAAGAATTGTTAATTGTAATGCCATTTGGCTCTACAGGATTACAGTGAAATGGCTAAGGCATACAGGCCTTCTCATGCAGATGCAACTTATGACTTCAAATATGGTGTTAGAGCTGTGCAGGTACCTTTTTTCCTATTACCAGTAGTAATTGACATAAGTATCATATGTATCGTTTAGTTTTTCGACTGTTCGAATTGAACACACTTCTGTGCTTGCTGAATGAAAGGGAGGTGGAAGATCATCTGCGAGAGAAACCATCGGAAGGGTGGCCGCAGGAGCTCTTGCAAAGAAAATTCTTAAGCTCAAATCTGGAGTAGAGGTGCGGTTTCACTAAGGCAGTTTTTTCCCTCCTCTTGGCGCATGTTACTAAACTGCAGTAGTCGGTCTGGTTACTTCCCCATGACAATACAACACTGAAAAAAAAGAAGAAAACCTGGCATTCTAAATCTGTACAATTTTCACTAATTTTGTATAAATATAACTACTGATTTGGATTTTGGTAACAGTAATCAAACCTGTTGAAACAGTAGTTTCCTTTTAAATGATGCTTCTCAGATTGCTTTGAATTGGATCCCGGTTTCATCTTTAATTCACAATGTTAATCATGTTGATTTTATAGTATATTGCTATTTCCGCATAGAGTAATCAGCAAATGTAATTGAGGCACTTATTCTACTGGAGTAATTCATCTTTTTTTAATTTCACCTACAACTACAAAACAGAAATTTTGGGTGTACACTCTTTCTTGCTGTAAAATAACCCTTGTATCCTGTAATAATGGAAGGCATTTTATTACAGATATTGGCATTTGTTTCCAAAGTGCATCAAGTTGTTCTTCTGGAAGATGCAGTTGATTATGAAACTGTAACGATGGAACAGGTCTCTGCTTCTAGTTCTCACCTTCTCCCACTCTCAACATTAATGAGATACCATCAGCGGGTGTTTGCTGAATTTTATCTTGCTTTTTGTAATTTCCAGATAGAGAGCAACATTGTTAGATGTCCTAATCCGGAATATGCAGAGAAGATGATTGCTGCAATTGATAAAGTGCGAGTGAGAGGGGATTCAATTGGTGGGGTGGTCACATGCATCGCAAGAAATGTCCCACGTGTAAGTATCAAGATTATGCAGTTATGTTGCTTGGTGCCTCTAAGCTGATTACACAATCAGTTTGTTATGTTCATTCTTGACTCGAATTATAATTTACATGGTTTTGGAAGTTTGTTTGTCCAAGTTTCCACACAATAAATAAATGAATAATTCAGATAGCTGATATGATTGGGTGATAAACAATTTATAGGGCCTTGGATCACCTGTATTTGACAAGCTTGAAGCTGAACTTGCAAAAGCTATGCTTTCTCTTCCTGCAAGCAAGGGTTTTGAAATTGGCAGTGGCTTCGCGGGTAAGGAATTATTCTGTTCTGGATAAGTTGTCATATTGCTTGTTACAGTTGGGGCTATGCAGCCTACTGCTTAAATTCACATCTGGTTGGTACTAATAACTTGTGCCCAGGTACTGACCTTATGGGAAGTGAGCATAATGATGAGTTTTATATGGACGAGGCTGGAAATGTGAGGACACGAACTAATCGCTCTGGTGGTGTTCAGGTTTTTATCCTAAAATCCTGTTGCTTTACTGTTATATTCACTTCAGTAATATGGAGCTGACAGGTTGATATTTTGTCTTGTATGTGAATGCAGGGAGGTATATCAAATGGTGAAATTATATACTTCAAAGTAGCTTTTAAGCCAACAGCAACTATCGGGGTAAGACATTCCCAACTTCCTCTTGTTGAGAATAAAGAAATTATTTGCTTTCTTAATCTTAGCGGCAGCATCGTTGCCATATGATGCTCTTCAATTGATAAGCAATGTTCTGTTGTGGATACAATCGGCGCCTCTTTCTTGAAATACGTCAGAATTTTAGCATCTTGAATATCATAATGTTTATTTTGGTGTAACTTTTGACTTGTTTTGTGTTGTTGAATGGTAGTCCATTATGAATGTCGGGTGTCTTTTACATGATCGAAATTATATTTCAAGCTTTGAGACCTGTGGGAAGTTCTCTAGTCATTTATCTGAAATTGATTTAACTTTTCCAGAAGAAACAAAATACTGTGTCAAGGGAGCATCAGGATGTTGAACTTTTAGCTAGGGGCCGACACGACCCTTGTGTTGTCCCTCGAGGTAATAGCTCCACCAAAATTTTCTGATCACTATCACTTTTGTGCCTGTGATCTGATTTTTGTTTTCTTTTTATTACTTCTCTAGCTGTACCTATGGTGGAAGCCATGACTGCGTTGGTCCTTATGGACCAGCTTATGGCGCATATTTCTCAGTGCGAGATGTTTCCATTGAACCTGGACATACAAGAATCAGTTGGTTCTGCCAGCAGTGTATCTGAATTGGCACCAAACCTGTCGTAATGTCTATCCCGGAACAACATTCTCTAGTTTTTCTTTTCCACTCGCCTGTCCTCTCGTACCAGCCATAACTCTGGGATTTGTAAGCAGTATATTTGGTTTCACACGAAGCGAGTATTCTGGCATACACCAACAGTTACTGTACCTGATAGATCATACTACAATACCATGATAGAAGTACTTTCATGTTGTGATATTTATCGTTACCGTACCTGGTAGATTACACAGCGAATACCATAAACAAATGCTTGATATGTACTTGTTTGATATTTGAGCAATAAATATTTTTTTGTTGACATTATGTGTGAGCAATAGAAGGTTTCTGCCCTGCCAACTGCTTTTAGAAACCGGTGAAAACTGATCGATTTTTGCGGTTTTCAACAATTAGCTAATTGGTCGGTTTTGTCAGTGATTGGTTTTTGACTAAACTGAAAACCGGTGTAGACCTGATTTCTAAAACCTTCTGCTGAGGCGTCGGATTTCGGACGGGTGCCTGGCCGACGAGCTGTCTGGAAGGCACCATCCAAAGACAACTTAACTTGCTCCTACTGTAAATGATCTTGTGCCTTCTGATCGGGAGTCAGCCCCTGCTTAATGAAATTTTTTTTTCCATCACGTGAGAGAAATCCAAATGGCCCAACCACGTGCTTGGAGCCGTTGATATGCTAAAGGCACCATGAATTCATATCACAAGACCTTTTTGTTAACGTACATATTCGCAATCTCATCCATACCAGATTTTCTGACACGTAGCTACAGTAAAATTTACATTTTATTTTTATAAAATATATCATTCATTTTTTAACCCAAAAATCATTCATTTCGAGAACAAAAGCTCTTCGCTGAAAGCAAATCCAAGCGCAGGCACCCCGGATTCCCTGGCGTTAATGGCGATGGCCTCGGGGCCCACCACTAATCTAAAACTATACTTATCATTACAACCACAGTGCTTATCACCAGCCGAAAGGCACGCGTACAGATCGATAAACTCATCGACTTATCAGGCGCACTGATAACCTAGGCCATAAATACCCACCAATTGTTATCGCTTCACTCGCCGTCCGAACCATCTTCTCTCTCTCTCTCTCTCTCTCTCTCTCTCTCTCTCCCCCCAGCCTTGGTCCGGTCTCCGCAGCCAGGCGCTTCTCGCTCGTCACGCGCCGCCGCCGAGAGATCGCCCTCGCGCCCGTTCCCCACGGCGAGATCGGATCGACCCCATGCGCAAAGCTTCCTCGTAGGTGAGGCCCCCGAATTTTTCTTCGACGTTTTGGTTTGATTTCTGTTCGGATCTGAAGCCAGAAAATTTGGGGGAACTGGGGAAACGATTCGTGGAACTTCATCTTCTGGGTAGTTTGATGATCTAGGGAACCTACCGTCGAGGGCACGGTTAGATATTACTATGAATATAAAAAAAATTTAGCCTTCAAGTAACTTAGAGAATTTTTATTTTTCTCTACAGTTTTGTATACATATTTATCTACTACTGTGTCAAATATGATTATTTATCGTCGGCAATTCTTGGCACCATACATGTTAGGATAATACTCGTATGTCCTGTGTCAAAACCTTAGTTTGGGAAAGTGAAATTTTACTTTTTTTCCCTGGCGATAAAGAACAATAAAAGTTTAAAATTCATACGTTTAACAATTATTTGCGCCTTCTTAGATACAGTAAGAACGCGCATCCATGCATTAACGACTTGCCATTTTCTAATGTGAAACGCTGCTGTTCCTGTCTCCCAGCGTACAATTCCATTTCTGCCTGTTTTCTGGGCCCAAGCAGGAAAATTCGGCTACCCATCCGTTTGTTGACTGACCATAGACCATACTGCCCCTGCTCTGCTCCAGTTTTATCCCACCGGCCGTTCTCTCGCGATCGAGCACGTCCCTCCCCCCGAATCCGAAGCGGCAGAACCCTCGATCCTCGCCGGCGGCGCTGAACTCGCCCTACTCCCACTGACGCAAGCCTCCGCCGCCGCGAGGCTTGCGGATGCTACAGAACTTGCGGGGCGTGGCGATTCATACGGAGTTAGGGTTTGGATTCTTTTGCAGGTAAGGGAACCCTAGCTCGCTTCGATGGAATTTTTCCCTGTTTGAGATTTAGATGTTCTATGAGATCTCTTGGCAGCTGGGAGCAGATAGATCCCAGTTTTCCAGGGAAAAAAAAAGTGGGGTTCAAGTTCCACTCTAAATCCGCCACTGGTCCTGTGCAGAGAGACTACACAGGGTAGGACCGTTGGTGCATCCGTCTCCGCGTGGGTGAGGCGGAGCAAGGAAGATGTCGTCGCTGAGCCGGGAGCTGGTTTTCCTCATCCTGCAGTTCCTCGATGAGGAAAAGTTTAAAGAGACCGTTCACAAGTGAGTGTTTCAGTCTGAAGAACGGTACAGTCTTTTGTGTTTACGCATATTCTTACTCGGCTGGCATTCTTGCTGCTGTTTAGGCTCGAGCAGGAGTCCGGATTCTACTTCAACATGAAGTACTTTGAGGACGAAGTGATTAGTGGTAATTGGGATGAGGTGGAACGCTACCTTGGTGGCTTCACCAAGGTCGATGACAATCGTTATTCAATGAAGATATTCTTTGAGATCCGCAAGCAGAAGTATCTTGAGGCTCTTGATAAGTAAGTTGAGACTTTGGGAGGTTTATATGGTGTTCGTGGTGTGAATTGGAGTGTCATATTAATCTCGCTTTGTTTGCTTTCCTGGCTGCCAGGCATGATCGATCGAAAGCTGTTGAAATCTTGGTCAAGGACTTGAAGGTCTTTGCATCCTTTAACGAGGAGCTGTTTAAGGAGATTACGCAGCTGCTGACCTTGGAGAACTTCAGGTAAAAATGCTAAGCCGAACTTCTTATTTTCTGTATGCATCAGGCTGTTTTCATTGTTGTCAATTTTCAATGTGCTGGTGGATTGCTCAGTGAATGATTTCTGCTTTTTATCTTGGTAGGGAAAATGAGCAGCTATCCAAGTATGGTGATACAAAATCTGCAAGAGCAATTATGCTTGTTGAGCTGAAAAAACTGATTGAGGCTAACCCCTTGTTCCGAGACAAACTTCAATTTCCCAATCTGAAGAATTCTAGATTGCGGACACTTATCAACCAAAGGTACCCCCAGGAAAAAATTCTCAGTAATCATAATATTTTGTTTATGCTTATATTGTTGTGTTGACATGAATAAATAGGAAACCTTAGCAACCGGCAATTTTAATCTATGAGTGATGGTTGGAGGATACACTTTACATGTCAACTCCAGTAAAAATAGATAAATGATTTCTTATGCAAGTATTGAAATACTGTAATGTTGATTGAGGATCTTAGACTGTTGACTTATTAGAACTAGTTATTACATCAACTATGTTAAGCTTTTTTTCAGCCTTTTTTTAATACAACACAACAACAAAGCCTTTAGTCCCAAGCAAGTTGGGGTAGGCTAGAGATGAAACCCCGAGAGACGATTAAAAAGGAGCAACAACCGGCAATCAAGGTTCAGGCATGTGAATTGCTAGCCTCCACGAACTCCTATCCAAAGCTAACTTCTTGGCGATATCTCAATCCTTCAGATCTCTTTTCACAGACTCTTCTCAAGTCAAGTTTGGTCTACCTCTGCCTCTCTTCACACCGTTTGGCCGACTTACCATCCTGCTACGAATCGGTGCCTCCTATGGTCTTCGTTGAATATGTCCGAACCACCTCAAATGATGCTGCACAAGTTTTTCCTCAACTGGTGCCACTCTTAATCTCTCTCGTATGTCATCGTTTCGGACACGATATCTCCTCGTGTGGCCACACATCCATCTCAACATACGCATTTCGGCTATGTGTAGCTGTTGGATATGTCGCCTTTTCGTAGGCTAACACTCTGCTCCATAAAGCATGGCAAGACGAATTGCAGTCCTATAGAATTTACCTTTAAGTTTTTGAGGCACCCTACTATCACATAGGACTTCAAAAGCTTGACGCCACTTCAACCATCCGGCTTTAATTTTATGACTTATATCCTCATCAATATCCCCATCTTTTTGCAACATTGAACCCAAATAACGGAAAGCTTTTTTTCTGCCTTTTTTTAATGGTAGAATATTTTTTATGGATATCAGGGTACTAATGTTTTACTTTGTATTGTTTGCACACATTTTTATTTGCTAAACTTGAATATAGAAAAATTAAAGAAATTGTCAGCACAACTAAGCCTTATATGGTATACCTTCACATGTGACTCATCTCTTTTGATTTAGTTCAATTCCTGATGGCACAAGTGTTTGCATGATGAATTAGCTCTATAATTACAGTACTGTACTACTGTGTTAGTGGTCTATGATTTTCATTTTAATTTCACATTTGTGTGCTGTGTGCAGCATAGATGCTTGGAATTAGAGAAAATATGTTTCACTCCTTTTTTTTTTAAAAAAATGTTGTTTTTATGACAACAGTTCTAGCTAAAAAATGAACTAAAGTTGTTGTCCTAACAACAAATAGCTGACACCGAAGGGAGTATTTATGTACTTATGAGTTAACTTTATGATAGACATCTTACTAGTGTTCATCTTTGATAGCTTGAACTGGCAGCACCAGCTTTGCAAAAATCCTAGACCTAATCCTGATATCAAGACTCTTTTTGTTGACCACTCTTGCGGACAACCAAATGGTGCACGTGCTCCATCTCCGGCAAACAATCCGTTACTTGGATCTATGCCAAAGCCTGGAGGTTTTCCCCCACTGGGTGCCCATGGTGTAAGTTTATCAAGCATATTTGAATTTTTCCTATATATTTAAAGTGGTCCAATCTTTTAAATTTGATTTTTGTCTTTTTCAGCCTTTTCAACCTGCGCCAACTGCTGTCCCACCTCTGGCTGGGTGGATGTCAAACCCTCCAGCAGTAACACATCCTGCTGTGTCTGGTGGTGCTATTGGATTTGGTACTCCTACGAATCCTGGTACTTACGTTAACACTGTTGCAGTGCCCTAGTGATAATCTGAATTATAACAGTACGCCGGTCTTTTGACTAGCATCTGTCTGCCTTTAATCTTTGTAGCTGCACTGTTGAAGCATCCTAGAACGCCGACAACTGCCAATCCTGGTATGGATTACCCATCAGGAGATTCTGATCATGTCTCCAAGAGAACTAGACCAGTTGGCATTCCTGAGGAGGTATTTGTGAATTTCATCCTGAAATATATGTTACTTGATTCTTGCTGATAGCCTGATAGTGCTGTTTCATTATGCCAAATCATTGGTTAACATGTACATCTTTGTGGTCTAATTTTTCAGGTCAATCTTCCGGTGAACATGCTACCTGTAACTTATCCACAGAGTCATAATTACCAGCAGGATGATTTCCATAAAACCGTTGCACGGTCTCTAAGCCAAGGATCAACCCCAATGAGCATGGATTTCCATCCACTTCAACAAACTCTTCTTCTTGGTGAGTTATTTGGTGATGCTTTATTGCTTTCTCATGATAAATCCAGATTAATATGTTCTCAGGCATCTCACTGTGCTATCTTTACCATTGTTATACTATAGTTGGTACCAATGTTGGTGACATTGGATTATGGGATGTTGGTACAAAAGAGAGACTTGTTTTAAGGAACTTCAAAGTTTGGGAGCTTGGAAAATGTTCTATGGCTCTCCAGGTTTGTTCATTGCACTATATGATCAAGTACTTGGTGCTTTTTACTAGCCTTCTATGTATGTGTAACATGAAAAATCATTAACAGGCATCTCTGGTTAAGGATCCTACTGTGTCAGTTAATCGCATAATATGGAGTCCTGATGGTACCTTGTTTGGTAAGGCTACTTTCTTTCCCCATTTTTACCATCCATCGATGGCTGCAGCTTTCTAATATATCTTTCCTTCTAATAGGTGTTGCATATTCAAGGCACATTGTACAGATTTATTCCTATCATGGTGGCGATGATATTAGACAGCTCTTAGAGGTTTGTTTGCATGTTATTAATTCTTTCCGCTCTGTTGTTTTTTGATGTATTATCTTATGCATAGTTGGCTATATTTCTTACTAACTTGCAATTAATTATTGCTTTCCTTAGATTGATGCCCATGTTGGCGGTGTAAATGATATTGCATTTGCTCATCCCAACAAGCAGTTATGTATAATCACATGCGGAGATGATAAGACAATTAAGGTCAGGTTTTGTGATGGTATTAACTCCTAGACTAATATTTTTATTCAACTGCAAAATATGAAGCTGAGTATCTCATACTAGGTATGGGAAGCGACTACTGGAGCAAAGCAATTTACCTTTGAAGGTCATGAAGCTCCTGTTTATTCAGTTTGCCCGCATTACAAGGAAAATATACAGGTATTGATAATGTTATTATCCCAAACAAAATGTTGCTGATACCAAGTTAGGTTTATTCTGTACCCTAGGATACTAATTGCTTTATCTCATGTGCTTTTTTTTCCCCTTATTATTCAGTTCATCTTCTCAACAGCTTTAGATGGAAAGATAAAGGCGTGGTTATATGACAATGTGGGATCTAGAGTTGACTATGATGCACCAGGTCATTGGTGCACTACAATGGCATATAGCGCAGATGGTTCAAGGTTTTATACTTTGTAACTTGGTTTGGTCTGAAATATATGGTTTCTGTGTTTTGCCTCTAACTTCCGTTCTTTGTGAATAGGCTATTTTCTTGTGGGACTAGCAAGGATGGTGAATCACATCTAGTAGAATGGAATGAAACTGAAGGAGCTGTGAAGAGAACATATCAGGGATTTCGTAAGCGTTCCATGGGTGTTGTTCAATTCGATACCACCCGAAACAGGTTTTTGGCAGCAGGGGATGAATTCGTGATCAAGATATGGGACATGGACAACACAGGTCTTCTGACTACTATTGATGCTGATGGTGGCCTACCTGTGAGTAACTATCTTTTTTATATGTGCTTGTTTTTGTGAATCATCAAATTATGAAAGTATATAATTTTCTTCTTGTTTTTATATGGCCATGCAATCAACAGGCAAGTCCTCGTATACGCTTTAACAAGGAGGGTACCCTGTTGGCTGTTTCCACTCTTGATAATGGCATCAAGATCTTAGCAAATGCTGATGGACTTCGGTTGCTGCGCATGCTGGAAAATCGTTCATTTGACGCTTCTCGTAATGCATCTGAGACTTTAACAAAGGTACTGCCTTATAATTGTAAAAGGTAGATCCTGTGAATTAATTTCTGCAAGCATGATCCATTGAATACTTGGATGCAGCCTTTAATAAACCCATTGACTGCTGCGGCTGCGGCTGCCGGAGCAACCAGTTCAGGAACTGCTCCTCCATCCACTGTAAATGCTGCGGTATGCATATACTCACTACCCATGTATCCATCTCTGTTGCTCTTCTATTCTTTATTGGTAAACAAATTCTATTATGATCGCAACTAACTGTCATGTTCTTTTTTTTTGGGCCCCGGGGGGGGGGGGGGGGGTGAATAATAGAATGGTGATATCAGAAGCTTGGTGGATATAAAACCAAAAATAGCTGATGAGTCATTGGACAAATCAAAAGTATGGAAGCTTATGGAGATTACTGAGTCAACTCAGTGCAGATCGATAAAACTAGTGGATAACCATAACATGAGACCAAGCAAGGTAGTACTTTGTGTTTCCTCTTTCCCCTCTAGCTATTTGCAGAATCTCTTCATTTATTTTTTACAATATTGTGCAGAGCTAAATGATATCAATATCTCAACGTAATGTGGTTGGCAAAATAATTTCGAATACGTTACTTCTGAATATGCACATCTTCAGATGATTCAGCTCTTGTTGTCCAGAAGTCCTTTGGGCTTGGAACATTCCATAGTAGGATCTAATTGCACTAATCTGTTGCCTGCATATCTACTCTTGATTTTAATAATGCTTATCCAAAAGTGAAAGGGATGGCATCTGGAATGCAAACTTTTATTCTTTATTTCTCTGTTGGAATTTTGAATGCTGATGCTGATTCTGTAACAAGGCTTTTTGAAGAACTTTCCTCTTGTAATTGCAGATTTCGAGACTGATCTACACAAATTCTGGTATTGCTATCTTGGCTCTAACTGCAAGTGCAGTTCACCTACTTTGGAAATGGCCACGAAATGATCGCTCAACGGGAAAGGTGATTCTTTTTTTTTTCTCTCTCTCCCCTAAACCAGTGCACATATGGGTAGTGCGCAGGTTGATTATCTTTCACATCTGAGACGAAGAGCATATGCAGCATACTGTTATTAATTGTTTCAACATGCAAATTGACTCTTTCAGGCTACGGCGAGTGTGTCTCCTCAATTATGGCAACCTCCGAGTGGCATCTTCATGACTAATGACACAGCTGACAGCAATCCTGAAGAAGCTGTCCACTGCTTTGCTTTGTCAAAGAACGATTCATATGTGATGTCAGCTTCTGGAGGGAAAATCTCTCTGTTCAACATGATGACTTTCAAGGTTGGTAGATCATCATGAAGATTCTCACTAAAATCTCTTTTTCTATACCGCCTGTAATGTTTAATTTTATTGCAGACAATGACAACATTTATGCCTCCACCACCGGCAGCCACTTTTCTTGCATTCCACCCTCAAGACAACAACATAATTGCAATTGGAATGGATGATTCGACCATTCAAATATATAATGTCCGGATTGATGAGGTATTAGCACTGGACAAATAGGATTAGCTTTGTTTTCCTCCATAGAACAGGATACAGTTAAAATTTTATGTGCTTTTCATGTGCACAGGTTAAAAGCAAGCTCAGAGGCCACTCTAAAAGAATCACAGGTCTTGCCTTCTCAAATGTGTTAAATGTGTTGGTCTCTTCTGGTGCCGATGCCCAGGTAATTTACTGAAGTTTGTGTAATAATATATATGTCAGGCAGGTTATGTTCTATTGTCACTGTTTTTAATTGTGTTTTGTCTTTGTAGATTTGTGTTTGGAACACGGATGGATGGGAGAAGCAGAAGAGTAGATTTTTGCAAATACCATCAGGCCGGACATCGAATATCTTGGATACACGTGTTCAGTTCCACCAAGATCAAACACACTTTCTTGTTGTGCATGAAACCCAGATGGCTATCTATGAAACTACAAAACTAGAACCTGTGAAGCAGGTAAAGTTTGTCTTCCTCTTTTTCCTTAGATTACACTCGAACTCATTATGAAGGTTATCTCATGCTTCACTTTTAACCCTGATATACAGTGGCCAGTTCGAGAGAATTCAGCTCCAATAACACACGCAACATTCTCATGTGATAGTCAACTGATTTATGCAAGCTTCATGGATGCTACTGTCGGTATATTCAACGCGTCAAGTTTGAGACTCCAATGTCGAATCCTTCCATCTTCCTATCTTCCTTCAAGTATAAGGTATTTTGTTATGAAAGTATATAGATCTTTTAGGTGTCAAAATGACTGTATTAGGGATTGGAGGTAGTAATATAGCACTCTTAAAAAAACGGCTTCTTTTGTTATCAACTGCGTGCACTGTTCCTTCTCATGGACCTGTGTCCAATAGATGAAAACCCATTACCGCAGAGGATGTGTACTCTTTGCTTAAATCGAGTTTTTTTTCCCTAGAACATATCTGAGTGATGCCTCTGAAAAGGGGGATGATTTTGAATTAAGATGGACTAGAAAAGGTCTCTGAAGGTGGAAAATTAGATTCGAAATTGGGGTTGGGTGGACCAACAAGCTACCTGTTTGCTGCCTATGATTTGTTATGTCTGCCTCTTAATGCCTCTGAAAAGGGGGATGATTTTGAATTAAGATGGACTAGAAAAGGTCTCTGAAGGTGGAAAATTAGATTCGAAATTGGGGTTGGGTGGACCAACAAGCTACCTGTTTGCTGCCTATGATTTGTTATGTCTGCCTCTTAATGCTCTCTTTAAAAGAGAGATTATCTTCAATTGCGGAGTGCATGAAACTAGAAAGTTTTGACCTAGTCATTTTCTCTGATCTATTATTGTAATAAACACCTTAGATGTTTGACATGTCAGTGAAGTATGAATGAATTGCTGATGCGCGTATATGTTTTGTCAGTTCAAGTGTTCATCCTGTTGTGGTTGCGGCACACCCTTCAGAAGCAAGCCAGTTTGCTCTAGGTTTGACTGATGGTGGTGTTTACGTGTTGGAACCTTCGGAATCTGAAAGAAAATGGGGAAATCCTCCACCAGCAGAGAATGGGTCCACAAGCAGCTTGTCAGCACCACCTCCTAATGGAGCTTCAAGTTCAGATCAACCAGAAAAATAGTTGTGAGGTTCATCTTCTATTTTTCTCACTTCGACGCTTCGTGGCAGGAGTCACTAACAAAGGTATCTTTCTTAGATGTTACTCTAAATTGTCATCCGTTCGTTTTAAGTCTGATTAAATGGCCACGTTGATTAATCACATGTTTGGTTAAAAAGCAATGGAAAATTTGAAAATACATGCGCATGAGTTCAGTTCCTAACCTCGTGTTGTTCTGCAGACGGGCGTATCTTGTATCCCCTGGCAGAGCAGCAAAACAAGATCAACAGCAGTTTATCTTCTGTGATCTATTGCGTCTATATATTTCTGTTACCTGTATTGATGAGTGAGGGAGAATTTAGTTCTAGTCTTTCATTTTGCTTAGTTCGTTGCCGTTCTGTGAAAAGAAATTACCAGTAGATGAGTTGTAGTACGAGTCACAGTTTGGTTGTACTTGTTACCTTTATTATGTCTAGCGGATAAAATATTGCATCCGTTCTCTTGGTCCCATGTTTTCGTCCGTGTTTATCTCCTGACATCAAATAAACACAGACGGAGGGAGTACACGTTTGCTTCAATGTCAGTTGCTACGGAGAACGAATTCAAAACACTGATACTAGGTGCAACGAGCAGTGTCCTCACAGATCATGGAAATGCTGTCAAAATGATGCAAATTTCTCGTACAATAGATTTTTTTTTTAAAAAAAAGTTGTGGTATGACACGAACTCCGTATGCGTAACTGTACTAGAGCTATCTACAGAAAAACTAGCTGGAGAGCAAATTTCAACATTTTGCAGGAACAGGAAATCCCGGTGCCACCGTATGTCTGGCGACCCGGAAAGGAACACCCTGTTTTTGGCCGCCCAATCTCCTTTATTAGCAGTAAGGAGTAGTATTCACCGAAGTAAAGAAAAATTCTAGAATTAGAATCCACTGCAGAAAAAGGACATCACTGTCCTGTCCGGTCTCAAACATTGTACTCGTACACAGAATTTTGTTCTGAGCCCAACACGGGCGCTCCATACAAGGTCTGATGAGATCCACTAACGTTTTTCGTCCTAGGAACCAAGTGTGGAAAACTGTCACCGGCTGCCGTTGGCCGGCGTTCATTGGGCATCCAATCATCACGCCAAGCCGACGAGCTTCTCGCTGATCTCCCACAGCTTCTTGGCCTTGTCGGCGTCGCTGGCCTCCTCGGAGAGCTGGTTCTCGAACGACGCCGAGTTCCTGTTCCAGCTCCAGTACACGCCGGACTTGGTCAGGCTGGGGTCGCTCACCACCTGCGCCAGCCGCTTCCCCGCCTCGTCCTCGGACACGTACCCCTTGGTGATGTACTTCTGGAACGGAGGGAACAGCAGCCGGAACAGCGGGATGTGCTCCCGGAACAGGCCCGTCGTGGCAATGCACCCGGGGTACAGCGACGCGAAGGTGATGCCCGTCTCCTCGTGGTACCGCCTGTGGAACTCCTGCATCGTCAGCATGTTGCACACCTTGCTGTCCTTGTAAGCCTTGGCGCCGTCGAACTCGCCGCCGTCGATCATCACGGAGCTGCCCACGCCGTTCAGGCCGCCGGCGAGGCCGCGGAGGTCGCCCAGGTTCGCCTTCGGCGGCACGTTGCCCGCGAGAGTGTTCGTGTTCCCTGCAGCCAGCCGATCATTAATTCATTGATTCACATGAGTATGGCATCAGCAAAGACCTTGACGAACGAAACAGTTACTCGTAGGAAACGTACCGGTGATGGAGCCGACGATGATGAGGCGCTTCGAGGGATAGTCCGAGGTCTCGAGGTCCTCGAGGAGCTCGCGGGCGAGGAGGAAGTGTCCGAGGTGGTTGACGCCGACGCTCATCTCGAAGCCGTCGGCGGTGTAGGACGGCTCCTTGGCGGTGGGCTGATACACTGCGGCGTTGCAGACCACGACGTCGATGGGCATCTCCAGCTGCCGCACGTTCTTCACGAACTGGCGGACGCTGTCCAGGGAGGCCAGGTCCAGGTGCACGATGGTGTAACTGTCCTTATCCATGCCGGCCGCCTTCGCCGCGCGCGACGCCTTGAGGAAGTCGCGGCACGCCATGATGACGTGCCACTTGCCGGTCTCCGCCAGGGCCTTGGCCGTGGCCAGGCCGAGACCGGACGACGCGCCCGTGATCACCGCCGTGCCCTTGCGGAGGGTCTTCTTTCCGGACGGGGACGCGGGGGTCACCGACGGTGAAGACACCGCCGCTGTCTGCGCACGGATAGCCACCGAAGTGCTCACCCTCTGCAAGTAACAGCCCAACGTATTGCAGTTGAATTCAGTGACATCATCCAGTTTCCATTTTCTAAAAAAATTACGGTGGCAAACAACAAACAACGGATACAAAAATCTGTACCAAACTGTTTACATGACTAGTAGTAGATGATAATTAGATAACCCACAGATTTCTGATTCTAAGTTCAATTGACAAATTAGCACTAGAATGCCGTTGGTTACAGAGCAGAGGACAGTCAGACTGAAATGCCAGTCGACGCATGAGTCGTCGTCACGTGTCAATTCAATCGTTCCATTACCTCGAAATTACCGATTCAACTACGCATTACCAGCAATCTACGACTATAACTATAGCAAATGCATGAAGTCAAAGCAGTCTCAGAGAACATAGACCAGACAAGCAGTTCAACCATCGTAGATTTTGATTACGTACCTTGGTGCGCATGCCGAGAGAGCTAGTCTCCAGCTTGATGCCGCCATCCGCGAGACGAACACCCAAGAACGCCGACTCCTTCACCGCTCCCTGCACACGAGAAACGCAACCGCAACTGTAAGTTACCCTCACACTTCCAAGCTAAGGCTCACTGAGCTTCACTCAACCAGCAGCATCGCACTGTCGCCAGTCGCCGGAGACAGAAACGAAAACGAGAGCTCTAAAAACCGTCGCCGAGCTGACCTCCTTCCGCGCGGTGACGGCCGAGGGGAGAAAGGACGTCGCCGCCTGGAGCGCCATTTGAACTCGGCAGCAACGCGAGACAGTCGCCGGACCGGAGGAGATAGAGAGCTGACGACACGAGCTATCCGCGACTGTGAGTGGGTTGGTCGTTCGGGACAGGCGAGGCGAGCGGCTAGGAAAGCGAACGGGATCGTGCGACGGCGGCAACTTATACGGGGCCGCCGCGGTGGCGATAAGGCGATAGGGTGCGGCGCGCCACGCGGGACCGACCTGGCGCCCGCCCGTCCAATGGGGCTCCGCGGTCTGGATTCGCCTCTCGTGCGGGCAGTGCCCTCGTGGCGTCCGGGCGCTAGGATTTTTTTCATTTTTTCTTGGCTGATATTTCTCTCTCTCGTTGGTCGCTGTTCTCGCCTTCTCGGAGTGAGTTGTTCGTGGATGGGCAGGTTTTGTTCGCGTCTCCGCGGCCCAGTGCCGATGCTGTGGGGCTATGAGATGAATTCTCTTCGAATTTACATTTTCTTCAAACACTAAAAAATTTGATTTTCTTCTGCAGAAACGAGTCTGTCCATCTATAGTCACTGCGTGAGCATTAATGGAGTGTTGCAGAACCACCAAGCCCTGGTTTCTGCTCTCGGCCAAACAGATGGGATAACTATGATGTTTCAGACTTTCGGTCGCCCAACAGTAAACTGATACCGTGGAATTGTTTCTCTGCTTGCTGTGAACCTTTTTTTCTTTGTCAAAGCAACTGATATCATCTGCATTCGGTTGATTTTCTGAGCAATTTCATCTTAATCTCAGCTGAAGCTCGCTTCCGAAATCTTGATCAATTGACACTATTGACTCCAGGCAGGTCACTTAGCTATTAATCTCAGGCTGGTGACAAGAAACGAAGAAATTTGAGACGGTTGCATCTTCTTAATAATGAGTATTTTCTTTCAGGCCTCCGAAACAATCCAATAATATGAGCCCATAAGAGTCATGTAGCGGAGCCCGTCTGCGACCAACATATCAACCATATGTTCCAACTGCACAGTGTTATTCACTTGACGCATTTGGAGTCCTTAGGGCCCGTAAAAATGCAAAACCTTTGTATGGCTGGTGGTGCAGCATAGAGTTTGAACGGCGGATAGGCTTCAACTTCGCGATTGGCAGAATAGTACTTTTTGTCTGCTATACTGACACACACACCAGAGATGACGCAACATATGCTTCTCGACTGCAAATTTACCCGAAAAGGAATTACGCAGTGGACATGTATCTCCCAATTTCGGCCAGACCTTTGGCCCAATTTGGAAACACTAGCAGAATGGTGGCTCCGCTTGGCCACCCTGCAAGGGAGTCCAAAGAAAGGAATTCGCACGCTGATTCTTTTGGTGAATTGAGAAATCTGAAAGAAAAGAAATACACACATTTTTTATCATAAAGAGTTATCGGGCGATCTCCCTAGTTTCTTCCTTTTTCTCTCTTGTATAGTTTTTTTTCTGTTTTTTTTTTCTCTTGGGATTTTCCTTGGCCTGTTTCTGTTCAGGCCTGTCCCCCATCCTATTTTTTATCTGCTCTAATTAATGAAATTGGCACTATCTTGTGTCGGTTCCTTAAAAAAAACATATTTACACGGTGAACCTAACCATCTATACTTCTTTCATCAACCCATCGTTGATGCTAATTCAGTGTAAGTTCCGGGAAAGCCTGCTTCATCTCTATTCTATCTATGAAGCTAGAGAAGTGTTCAAAGTACTCAAATCTTGAAAGATTTGCTCAAAGACCATAACGACAGAGAACACCCCCATCGCAACTAGAACAGGCTTGGCATTAGTTAATTCCAGTTTCCCTTTGCCGTATTTAGATGCCTCTTCATATTTGATTGCAGAACTCGAATCGGAACGTTTGGAGACAATACGCCAGGCCATCAGTGGAGGGAGAACCCCATACAAGATGGTCATGCAGTAACCCCCCTGAACATTAGAACAACAATTCATCAAGTCAGCGTACACCGAAAAAATCATGCCATGTTTGCTTCGTTTTACTCGGGATCCTAAGGATGCCATGCCAACATGTTACCATGTCCACTTACTGCTATGTCAATGGCTATGGAGAACGAGTCGGGGACAGTAGCTGCAATGACCATGGTTGGAACAGCCACAAGCGCGGTGGCAATGTGGCTCAGCCTGTTCTTCTCCAGAACTGCGTCCACACCAAAGAACTTGGATCCACGGTCCTTTGGAAATGCAACAGTGCCGTTGTTTACCTGCTTACCACTTGTTTGGTCAATACGCTTACCAGATTGTTTCAAGAAAAAATAGTTTCAGTATATTTACTGTTCCGGTGGAGCATACATGTCCTCGGGCTGCTGCTGGAGATGCCAGAATGGTCATCTGTTCGATGAAGAACTGTGAAGCTCCAAGCAGAGTTCCGATTAGCGATGTCCCAACCGCAAGGAGGGAGAAAGTCTCCACGAGTGTGTAGCTCCATCTGCAGATCATTTCAGTGGCATGATTCAGACCTCCAGCGCTTAAACATGCATTTCTACTCCTACGTCCTTACAGACTGCAGTGACTTTACTCTGTCTTTAATATTTCCAGAATGTCGAACCCATGAAGGTCCGTGGCGACGCCGAGTGCGATGTCGTCCCACACCAGCAAGGACAGCAGCGGGACGAGGCTCCCCACCAGAATTGACAACCGGATCCTCGCCAGATCCCCTCCGAGGTACGCGCAAATCACTGCCAAATCGGCAGTGTTTCAGTACCTTCTCTTGATGTTAAACTCTGCGCTGTCCGGCCGGCGCGCCCGGAATTCCAGCTCGATAATGTGTGGTGATTTACTGGAATGGGGTGAGGGGGTGGGTACCTGGCGCCATGTCGTGGAAGACCAGCGTGAAGATGATCACCGGCAGCGCGGCAGGGACCTGCTCCCAGTTGGAGTTGGCTGGCAAGCTCAGGCCACCGCCGAACGCCACTGCTGAGACCTCTATCGTCAGCAGTAAACCTGTTGTAACAGACACAGGTCATGGTCATGTGAGTGCTAATTAGAGGCCTCGAATTCATGGATACAGATCCGTAGTACACAGGTCCGAGAAGATCAGATCATGTAAATAATTGTTGCGCGATTCAGAAGCAAGAACATGGCAAGTTGTGTAGTGCTGTAGTACTGCTCTACTGCCTTTACTACTTCGCAACAGTAATGCCCGTACATCACGTTAGAGTTGGGATGCCCTCCGTTTAGACGGTTTCACGTACGACTCGTATGGTATAGGAGGTGCTACTTTAATGGCATGTCTAGCTACGTGTCGAAATGCCAAGACATCAGAGTAAAAGCCCAGTCCTCAAAGCCAGATTCACTCTCTATTGTGTGTTATAATACACAGATCTAAGCAGCGCATGATCAGATTTTAGTAAAAGGTTCATAATCTCAACACAGTGTTGCGGTTCCGCACGAGATCGACCAGACAGTACCTATCATGACGAAAGTGACGAGCTGGTTCACCCGGTCGGTGACGCCCGTGCCGCCGGCGGCGATGAGCAGCGCGAGCGCGGCGGTGAAGGCGCCGCCGGAGACGGGCTCGGGCACGTCGACGAGGCGGGATAGCACCTCGCCGGACTTGGACGCGTAAGCGACCATGGAGGTGTAGGACAGGAAGAGGTAGGCCGCCGTTGCGACGTGGCCGCCCCACTCGCCCAGCGTCTCCTGCGCCATGCTCTTCACGGAGATGACGTCGAGGTCCCCTTCCCCGCCGCGGCTGTCAGTGTCGCCGTCCTTGTTCCTCCTCCGCCGCATGTGGACGTTGATCTCGGCGAGGAGCAGAGCTTCCGCCACCAGGAACGCCCAGCATGTGACCATGCACGCGGCGCTCGGGACGAAACCCTGCCATGCCAAAGAGGCCAGTGATCAGTGCTGGATTTCGCGGCGGAATGGGCGTCGGATCCCGGTGCTTCTTCCGTTCAGGGAATCGCTTCCGATCGAGACTTCAAGCTCATCGAGTCCTCGTTGGCAATTAAACATCACGATCGAGTGAATGCTCATAACTACGACAGGGCAACTTGGCTGGCTGGCTGTCCACTTATCCTACGCATACGGATCGTCATCCTGCCACGGTTTTGTACTGCTTGCACTGTTGCTGTTCTCCGATTCATTGCTGAGATGTGGTCACGTATAACTGGGCCACCGTGAATTACTGGTATTGACGGCGCCGTTGATTATTGGAGGAAATCACGATGCCCTGGTTCGCAGCATCCCTCCCTTGGACACCGACTCGGGGAGTGCGGTTGCGGGAGTCGATCCCGTAATCAATTCTACCAGTAGTGGTTTTCTCCATTACTGCTGCTGGAGTTAGATGGTCGGAAAGGAACTCACCGCGGGCGCCGTGCGCTGCGGCACGGCGAGGATGCCGGACCCGATGCTGGTCCCGACGATCAGCGCCACGGCGCCGGCCACGCTCCCTCTCTTCGACCCGCACCCACCGGACGGAGCGCGTCTCCCTGCTTTTCCTTCCGGGCGCTCATCTGCCAGCCTCCGTTCGCCTCGCGCCACGCCCCGTGCACCGTCGCCCGCGGCGGCTGCGGTGACGCACCACTTCCCGCGGCGGCTTCTCGGCGGCACGCGGAATCGTAGTAGCAGTACCGCCGGACGGGCGCACGTCGCCGTGGAACGGTGCAACTTCGGGCCGCGCGCGATGGTCCCCTGCATCCGCGAGGAACGTTGTTGGTGGGAGCGCCTTGGCAGAGTTGATTCGGTGGCGAGGCAAGTGCCGAGAAGGGGATTCGCCGCTAGAATATTCATCGCCCTGGAGAAGTGGCCGTGTGGCTGCGGTTGCACGAATCTTGGGTTCCAGTCGCTGCACGCAGATGAGACGCCGGAATCTCCTTGCGGTGTGTGGTGCACCGCGCGGGAGCTGACGGACACGGCAGTTTGGGGGTTCTGGACCAGGCACGTAGCGCGCATCTCTCGGGATCCGTCTGTACAACGACAACGATGTGATACTGGCTCGTGGTCGTTGCCCGCTGAAAAGACGTTGACGGCCGGCGGCAGTCCGGCGGTGGGGAGAATCCATGCGCCGCCTTGCTCCTCTGCCTGTTTACCTGGACAACACCACCACCAGCATGTTCAGCGAGGCATCAAGTTTAGTCTTCAAGGCCAGCGAGGCATCAAGTTACTTACATGTCATCAAGTAACTAACTCCCATTCCTGGAGTTGAAACAATCTTTGGAGCAGGTCAAATCTCTGTACTCGCCTATCATTAGTAGGTAAGCGGTGCTAATTAGGCTCCCATAAATAATTACAAGGCCTAGCTCACGGTTGGGATTTTAACACTGAAGAACAAAGCAATCATACGGAATATAGAAGGCCATGCCAGTGAAAATATCGAGTACACCAAACATTCACCATGTATTATGAAAATTTCATAGTGAATTTAAAAATATAAATTTTATGTTATTAAAGTTTATCATATTTATATAAATTTTTGATAAAGAGAAAAAAAACACATAGTCAACTGAACTCGGAACAGATTTTTTATGGGGCAGAAAGAAGTATGTTTTAAAAGACTCATGTCTTGCATTTTAGGGTATATTTTTTTTAAAAAAAATAGCTAGCGTATATAGGATTATCTAGAAAATCCTTGTCCCTAGGAAAACCTTAATTATCATAGAATTCAGCAGCTTTTGTTTTTTTTTTTATAAGGAAACATCGCACGGGGACGTGATGTGACTATGTGAGTGGTCGTTGCAAACAGTGTGAAACGACGCATACGTATTCCAAACAGGAACCAAGTTTATTTTCCCAGCACGCGGATCCCACCGTCTTCCTCCGGGCCTCCACGACCGACCACGAGCGAGGCTCAGAGGGGCAGCGCGTCCATGGCGTGAATGAATGAGGCAGGTGCATCCGCCTAACTGCGTGGCCATGAGTCCCCATGACCCACGGCGAACCAGCTCGGATGGATCTCCAGCTCCAATGCAATGCAAGCTCCCGCTTCCACCTCACTCCGATCATCCGATGTCGCCCTCGTGACTCCTGCGCATAGACGAGGTCACCCCACCGGCAGGCGTCCAACCGATTTCACTCACGCATTCATGGCATCATTAACTCTCCTCGCCGTTCCACCAACCAGCTTCAGACAGTACTGACTCCTCTTAAACCCAGCCGCGTACCAACGGAACGATGCACTGCCGCCCACGCCCATGCCCCTGCAGCCTCTTTAGCTCCGCCGCCGCGCCGCTGATCTGCTCCCGGGAGATCGATCTCTTCGCTGCTGGTTGGAGCCTCAGGGATGGAGCTGCAGCTGGCGGCCGTCCTCGCCTCGCTCGCCCTCGGCGGCGCGCTGCTGGTGCTGTTCTTCGGCAAGTGGTGGCAGCCGCTGGCTAACGCGGACAAGCGCGTCAAGGAGCTGGCCGACGCGGTGGAGGCCCTGGCCCGCCTGCGCGCGGAGCTGCTCGGGCACGACCCAGCTCCCGCGTCGGATCCGGTGCGCGCGTGGCTGCGGCGCGTGCAGGACGCGCAGGACGAGGTGGCGTCCATCCGGGCGCGCCACGACGCCGGACAGCTCTACGTGGTCCGCCTGGTGCAGTACTTCTTCCTCTCAACGGGACCCGATGCGGGGCTGGCGGAGCAGCAGCTCAAGGCGGTGCGCGCGCTCCGGGAGCAGGGCGCGGCGCTCCTCGAGGCCGCGCTGGCCACGCCGCAGGCGCCGCCACCTCTGCTCTGTCAGCCAGAGGACCTGGACCTCCCGACAGAGACGGGGCCTCTGAGGGCTCACCTCAACGAGGCGCTGCGCTTCCTCGGCCACTGCGACTCCACGCTCGGCGTCTGGGGTGTCGGCGGCGTCGGCAAGACCACGCTGCTCAAGCTGGTGCGTGAGTTCTGCGGCCGCGTCGCGCACTTCGACTACGTTCTGGTCGTAACCGCTTCCAGGGACTGCACCGTGGCCAAGCTCCAGAAGGAGGTTGTGGCCGTGCTCGGGCTGCGGGACGCGCCCACGGAGCAGGCGCAGGCCGCCGGGATCCTGAGCTTCCTAAGGGACAAGAGCTTCCTTCTGTTGCTGGACGGCGTGTGGGAGCGCCTGGACCCTGAGCGGGTCGGCATCCCGCAGCCTCTCGGCGTGGTGGCCGGCAAGGTGAGGAAGGTCATAGTGGCGTCGAGGAGTGAGGCTGTGTGCGCGGACATGGGATGCCGCAAGAAGATCAAGATGGATTGCTTCAACGAGGAGGATGCATGGAGCCTGTTTCAAGACAGTGTTGGCGACGATACCCTCCATCGCCACACTCAAATTTCCACCATTGCTAGACAGGTAAATCATTTGATCCAGCTAATGAGGTTTCAAGTTACGATGCACTTCGTTCTGTGTTTAGCTACTGATTGTTCCCTCAATACAACATTTCAGACCTTTTGAAATGCCTTGTTGGTAAATAAGGCTGTCAACAGAAGCTCGAGCTCGTGAGCTATTGAGTTAAAAGTTCGGTTCAAACTCGGTTCGAAAACTAATTGAACCGAATTCGAGCTTGTATAAAGCTCGAGGGCCTATCGAGCTCGGTCAGGCTTGATAGGATAAATAATAATTATTATTTAGCTCGGTCAAGCTCGATAAAGCTCGTTAGGATAAATAATTATTATTATTTATATGTTAATAGCTAATTAATAAGTTTATAGTCTATAAAAAATTTAAAATATTATTTTTAATAATATTTATATACTTTTTTTTGTTATCAAGCCTAAATCGAGCCGAGCTCGAACAGGCTCGAGTTCGAATCGAGCCAAGCTCGAGCTCGACTTGAAGATCGAAATTGAAACTGAGCTTGCTCAAATTAAATTCGAGCTCGAGCTTGAATGGGTCAGGCGCTCGAATTCGACTCGTTGACAGCCCTATTGGTAAATAGTGGAAGTCTTCATGAAAAATACTAACATTTTCCATTTGCCAAACGTCACCTTAGGAAGTTAGAATTTAAATACCCCAAATTACTTACTCCCTCCGTTCTTTAATTGTTGTCGCTGTTGATTTTTAACTTCAGCTTTAACCATTCGTCTTATTCAAAAAATTAATTAAATGTATAAAATTATAATATGTGATTAAAGTATCTTTAATAATAAAGTAAACTATAATAAAGTATACGGTATTCATCATATTTTTTTAATACTTTTTTTTTAATAAGACGAACAGTTAAAGTTGAAATTAAAAGTCAATGGTGACAACAATTAAAGAATAGAGGGAGTACTCCTTATGCTTATGTTCCTTGTTTGTTGACATTCAGACCACATCTTGACCACATCTTATGGCCTATGAGCAGGACAAATTCGTTGTCAGAAACGACAATAAAAACTGAATGGATGGAGTAGTTTTCTGCATTAGCTGTTCTAAAATTTACGTAGTTTGATTTCTTTAGCTTCTCTACACTAATCTTGATCCACTATCAAAATTTGAACAGGTAGCTGCAGAATGCAGAGGATTGCCTTTGTCCCTCGTTACTGTCGGCCGCGCCTTGTCAAACAAGCGCACACCAGAGGACTGGGCTGCTGCACTAGACAACCTAAAATCATCGCAGCTAACGGGCACACCCGGCTCAGAGAAGGGCACACATGCTCTCGTGAAGTTCTGCTTCGACAAATTGGAGAGTGACATGGTTAGGGAATGCTTCCTGACTAGTGCGCTCTGGCCTGAGGGCCACAACATCTCCAAGGACGAGCTTGTCCAGTGCTGGATCGGGCTCAGCCTGCTCCCTGATCTTGCTGACATCGATGAGGCCCACCGGTTTGGGCACTCGGTGATCGCCATACTTGAGGCCGCGCGCATGCTGGAGCAGGGCGACAACCACCGCTACAACATGTTCCCCTCCGACACGCACGTCAGGCTCCACGACGTCGTCCGGGACGCGGCGCTCCGGTTCGTGCCTGACAAGTGGCTGGTCCGTGCTGGCGCCGGGCTTAGGGAGCCCCCGCGTGAGGAGGCGCTGTGGCGCGATGCCCGGCGTGTGTCCCTGATGCACAACAGCATCGAGGATGCGCCGGTGAAGACGGGCAGCGCCCTTCTGGAAGCGCAGCCAGCGTCACTGATGCTCCAGGGCAACCGTGCACTGCCAAGGAGGATGCTGCAGGCGATCCAGCATTTCACAAGGCTCACGTACCTGGACCTTGAGGACACCGGCATTGCGGACTCCTTCCCCATGGAGATCTGCTACTTGGTAAATCTGGAGTATCTCAACCTGTCCAAGAACCGGATCCTGGCGCTGCCAATGGAGCTCGGCAACCTGAGCCAGCTCAAGTACTTCTACCTGCGCGACAATTACTACATCCAGATCACCATTCCACCAGGGCTGATCTCGCGGTTCGGGAAGCTCCGAGTATTGGAGGTGTTCACTGCAAGCATCGTCTCCGTCGCAGACGATTACGTCGCGCCTGTCATCGACGACCTCGAAAGCAGTAGCGCGAGCATGGCATCGCTCGGCATATGGCTGGACAAAATCCGCGACGTGGAGAGGCTAGCTCGGCTTGCACCGGGCGTGCGCACCCGGTGCCTCCACCTGCGCAAGCTGGAAGGTGCCCGCACCCTATCGCTGCTGTCCGTGGAGCACGCGCCGGAGCTCGGTGGTGTGCAGGAGGGTCTCCGAGAGCTGGTTGTATACTCGTCCAACGTCGAGGAGCTCGTGGCGGACGCGCATGCGCCGAAGCTGGAGGTGATGAAGTTCGGGTTCCTCACCAAGCTGCGCGTCATGGCGTGGGCGCCCTGCGCGTCGTCCAACCTCCGGGAGGTCGCCCTTGGCGCTTGCCACAGCCTGACGCACCTGACGTGGGTGCAGCACCTCCCCTGCCTCGAGACGCTCAACCTCAGCGGGTGCAACGGGCTGACGAGGCTTCTGGGTGGTCCCGAGGACGGTGGCAACCCTGCGGAGGAGGTGGTCGTGTTCCCCCGGCTGAGGCTGCTGGCGTTGCTGGGGCTACCGAAGCTGGAGGCCATCCGCGGCGAGGGGGAGTGCGCGTTCCCGGAGCTGCGCCGCGTGCAAATGAGGGGTTGCCCGCGGCTGAGGCGCTTCCAGATGAAACCGGCGCGCGGGCAGGGCCAGGTGCGGATCGAGTGCGATAAGCATTGGTGGGACGCGCTGCAGTGGGTGAACGAGGACGTGAAGTCCTGCTTCATCACCGTGTTCTGAAGTTGCCTCGGACGCGCAGGTTCAGTTTTGGCGCCAGTTTATTTGTATCAAACATTCTGCAGCTGAAGGTGCATAGGCGGGGAGGAGTATAACCCTGAAACAACAATAAGACTTTTATTTGGAATTTATTGTTTACAGAGGATCAATTTTCGGTGATTCATGTTCGATGTGTAATTGAACTAAGATACTCCATGCTTGCAGTTTCTGTCAATCTTGACATGTTTGATTACGCTGAAATACTCCTTCCTTAAATTGGTATTGTTATGACAACTCCAAACAATAGCAATTTGAAAAGAAAGATTTTAGTCAACACTTTTTTGTCGTAGGAGGTTAATGATGTGTTTTTGAAAACAAAATTTTGACTTATGATTACCTCATCATTAACCTCCTACCACTAAAAGGTGTTCATATTTTTTTATTTTAAATTTTTAAGGATCAATTGGTTGATGCTTAGTAGCTTAATAGGTTTACCTTCTTTTGCTGCGTCTGTGCCGTGCTCACCGTCGGTTTGTCGTAAATCTTGCTGTCATATACATCAATAAGTACATGAGCTAAGGGAGACACAGCGATAACGACATACGCTTTCACCGAGTGGCCATGGTGACAGATCTATATTGCTCACTGCTATATCGTCATTTGCATATGTTCTCATGCAGACACGTCAGCGAAGGATAGTGATGGTTCCGTGGTCGTGATGGGTTGAGATGGGCAGGAGGAAAGGGAGGCATGTGGTGTTTAGAGTCATGTGGGCCAATATGAGTGATCTCTTACCTTTGAATTTATTAGGTGCAACTAAGAAGCATTTTGGTCGTCGAAGCAGGTTCAACCACCGGAGTGCCATGGCACCGAGGGAAAAACCAAAGTTCTTTTTTTATAATTAGCATCTTATTTTTTCACTTGATATGCATCACCTAGAAATAGTTATATACAGACACTCAGAGTCTTTTCAACAATAGCTTCACCACTCATTTTGATATGTTCATTTGTGATAAAGATAATTCTAGTTGTAATTTACTACATGCACTAATTTTAATTCCTCTTTGTTGGAGATAAATAGTTCCATGGGATCATAAGATAGGTTTAGTTAGTAAATTAAGGAGTAAAGATGATACTGATACCAAATGCTTAATAGATTGACAATTTTTGTCGGCATGTTGTGGAATTCCGTAGTGGTCAAAAACTAAATGGGCAAAATTTAATTTTATACTATTATAACTTTATCAGTTTTAAAATATACCATTGGTAGGTAGGTTATCTATTTCAATAATATATAAACCATTATGACATATCTTAAATTTTGTAAATTTATAATGGCATATCTTAAATTAAAACAACGTTAAGGGCAAAAGCGTTAAATGCCCAAAGGCGACCCAAATTGCGCTCTATTTCCGCTAGCTGCCCCCACCTCTTCCGCTTCCACCCCTCCCCCAAGCAAACGATTGAAGCCCCATGGCCTCCCGGGTAATGAAGCTGCTCAACCACCAGCACGGCCGCGCCCTCGCCACTGCCGCGGAGGCTGCCGCTCGTCACGCGCCGCGTGGTCCTAGCGCCGCCGCCCTTGCCAAGGTAACCCAACGACGGGGATTGTGCCTGAACCCCTTCTCTAAACTCTATGTGCTCTAAAGGTGTTCGACCGAATGCCGAGATCATTCTCATCGACAGCTCAGTTGCTCATTGCTTCCTGTGGTCTTAATGTGATGGATAGATAGGTTTAAGGATTACATTCAGCTGAAGCCTTGTGCCTTAGCACGGTGAATGTCAGTCTGTTCTGCTAGTCTCTTCATGTACATCTACGATTTAGCAAGTTAGCAGTGAGCACAGTGCTTAGTGAAAGTCTGTACAATATCAATTGCCACGAAACAGAATGTATTACTTCTTGTTCAGTACATACTTGAAAGTGTTTCTTTTTTTTTTGTAACACTTTCTTCTATTTTACTGCAGGATGTTATTGCAAAGGCTGAAGGTGTACTTTCAACTGTGATTCAAAGCATGTATTTAGTTGATCAAGTTTCCATTTGTTGAATCATCTATTTTATTGATCCTCTGGTTGTTGTTGCTTGTGAAATCACATCCGCTTTGTTGTCTGAAACCAAACCTGTTCCTGGTTCTGGAATATAGTAGTACATCTCCCACGATGCTTATTTACATTTGATTGAGTTCCTTCAGATATATGTTGAAAAAGAAGATCAAAGAAAAACAACAGGAAAATCAATTATTGAACAGCTGTAACTTCTTATATGTCAACACAACCCAGATAATATTGGTTCAAGCGAAAGTTTTAGAAATAATATGTTTAGTTCAGCTTAACGTTTTGTTCCCACCTTTTTAGCTAATATAACTAGGATAGAATGCATATTCTGCTACAGTTTGTGATATTTCTTGATCTTACCAGAAAAATGAATTTAAAATAGCCCCCGTATACTATCATATATGCTTATGGAAAATTCCTTGAGTATCCACTTGTCATTGCAACACTGCATTGAGAACGAATATCTGAGATACTTAACACATGTCGGATGCGCTTGAATGAAATTACAAAAGGTTGAAACTACCTAACACATAATTTAAAATTTTCAGTTTATTTTCATACATGATTTCTCAGTTTATTTTGACCATGATCCCTTCAAATGAATACTATTTATTTGCTTTGTTGGCTGCTTTTGTGATATTGACTAACAATAATTGACGATGTGCGACAGTAATGCTGATGTATTTTCCTTTACAGCATCTCTAAAAAACTCAAGGCAGTTCATGATCAGGTCAAACCCTTCAGGGCCTCTGACTACTCATTATGAGTGCCACAGAGCATTTCCATCTTTGATAAGGCCATCGGCATCTTACTCCACACAAGCATCAGACCAGAATCCAAAAGAGGTATGTGCTACGTAGTTTTGTTTGCCAATTTAAATCATTCATTGTGTGCTGTTGCATGTCTTCACGCTTGTTTGTGATCGTTTTTCTGGTATAGGTTTTCATAAAGGTTCTCCATCTTTTGAACATTTTGCATTAACAACGGACAAAAAGCAATTAATGTATTATGCTCGTTATTTCAGTTCTCAAGGCACACTACTTTCTTCATGCAATATGTATCTTCCATATTGTGTGAACTCTCACCACTCACATCCCGCTACTCACATCAGCTAATCTTCTAACACAACCCTATGAACCAAACTTGACTTACACCTCTTTGATTTTTGTTATGGATCTTCCAGATTTCCATTCACTGCATGCATTGGAGTTCAAATCGAGCCCCTCAACAAGTTTAATTTTGCTGTTAGGTGCTTAGGTCCCATGAGGCCTTGACTATGTTGGATCTTGGCCTTGGCTATTCTTAGCAAATTAATTTAACATATTTTATTTGTACATGAATATTTATTCATTGAATTGCAAGACTAGTGCCTCTGCCATTTCACATTTTTGTGATATTCTCCCCTGAGGCCTTTACTACTTGTTGTCAGGCAAGAAAAGAATTGTCATCTGTAGAAGAAGAACCTTTTGATGCAATTACTGATAAAATACCTGAGAAGCCAGTGACATTTGCTGAAGGTGCTTCTTACAGTCTTGTGATACTTGCTGGACTTGGAATTGCCGCTGTGGCTGGTTATGCTGTGTTCAAAGAGCTTATATTCGAACCAAAAGAGTATGTCTCTGTTATTTGTTAAATTGCAAGATGCTATATGGCATAATTATTTGGTCAATTGCTTTTTTAGTACACCTTGTATTGATGAATCCTACAAAAATAAATATCCTTGTGACTGATAAATGTAAAACTTTTTACTGGATTGTGGAGTCACCGTTCTCATATTCATTGTGTCTAAAAAAATGTTTGTTCAAAATATTTAATTTTAAATGGCAGCTAGTTAATGCATATGCACTGTTAAAATCCTGCAGGTACAAGATTTTTGGAAAAGCTCTATCAAGAATTCAAAGCGATAGCCAGGTTTTCGGTTGATAATGTCATCTATGTACTTTATTCTTGAGATGGTTTTAGTTCTGTTCTTAGTAGTTTCATATGTTCTACCAGGTCACGGCAAAAATTGGCCACCCTATTACTGGATATGGTCATGAAACCAGAAACCGTGCAGCTCGGCAGCGAATCCCGAATAAGATTTGGACAGATGAGGATGGTGTTGAACATGTGGAGGTAGCATTTTCTTGTCTCTGCTATCGTTTCTCCTTCCATTGTGCCTTTTTTCTTGCTCTTCAAGTCTTAATAGCAAAATCGACAACTTTACTATTGTGCTATATAACAATCTGTGGACAATTACTCTCTTAGAATTCATTAGGTCACAGACAACAGCGGGTCAATTACATCATAGGAAGAGCTTAAAGGTCATCTGATTGCCCTTTAGAAGCCTTACATGCTTGCAGATATCTTTTCATGGGTTGCATTTTATTTCAAGTCATCTAGTTTTCATAGTTGTTTCTCAATGTTTATATAAATGTCTTCAGGTAAACTTTCTCATCCGTGGTCCACATGGAGCTGGAAAGGTGTATTCAGAGATGTTCAAAGATAGTTCTGACCGGACATGGAAGTTCACATACCTTCTTGTTGACATTGTATCACCCCATCCTGCACGACTAATGTTAGAATCCTATGTTCCATCTTACACACCAGCATAAGGTCTGTAATGCAGCATGCTTTTTATATGCCTACATGCACATCGTATTTATACCTGCATGATTTCCTGTTTTGTGTCATCCTTTGCTCGTGTAACTTCTGAAATTTTATCTTAAAGAATAAATATTGGATAAAATAAGATAATTTTTACTGATTACTGGTACTGAACATTACTCTATTTAAATGAAGGCCATATGAATACATACCTGAAACAGTTTTGCATGATATATTGCTTAGGTCCTCCAATATGAGGAAACAACTGGTACCATTCATATGCTGTTAGTTCAATTTCCTTCAACCTTGAATTCTCAAGTGATAGACATAGAAGTTGATCTTGCTATCCAAGTTTTAGTTTATTAAAGGCTCTAACCCATAAGTCTGTTCTTTTAACATCATTTAGATACAACTATACGGTTAAATATCAATATTTACTGTGATTTTTATTTTCCCATCAGTACAATTTAGAGTTTGGTAATATCAGAAGATCTGAAGCAAGTTTTGACAAATCTTGGAGGATACCTGTTCTGGCAGAGTGGGGAAATTTTGAAACAAGCTTTCAAAATGCTGTCATCGAACTGTATTGTTCTAGAATAACTGGTTCTTTCATCATTATAATGCAAACTGGTTGCAAACAGTCAATGCTCGATACTGTTTGAACTTTTATAAAAAAAAGGTTACATGTTGCTCACATTACCCAGAGAATATCCTTCCTAGATTTTGTTTTGGATTATTTTCATATGTTGATCTCAGGAGTATCTAAATATTTTCCAAACATGTAGCTTAACCTGATAGCAGTTCTGATTATCACTGAACTGCTGGGGTATTAATTTATGTTCCAATGCTTGCTTCATGGCATAAATCTAATCTTGATGTACCGTTATTCTCCATTTAAAATAAATTATAATTATTGAAGTTAAATACACGTATGGTTATTTGGTATTAAATTATTTATTATCATTCTTTCAGTCCAATGTAAATTCTTAATTTCCATTACATGTCTCTGTCAACATTATAGAATTACATTTGTTTAGGGCATGTATGAAATTAATCCAATTATTTATGTCTCTAAAAGAGCATCCTACCAAGGCATCTGGATAGCAGTCAACCTATGCATGATCATGTCTGTTACTCCGCCCCAATGATCGGTCCACTTCTGGTCCTCGGTATCAAATACTCCCTCTTTTTTGAAATTGATGTCATCATTAACTACGAACATTAATTTTGATCATTTGTTTTATTAAAAAAATATGATAAATTTCAAATATTTTGTTATAAGTTGCTTTATCATCAAAGTTGTTTCAATTACAACTTATAATTTTTTAAATTTGAATTAATTTTTTAAATAAGATGAATGATCAAAATTAATGTTTGTCGACAACGGTGACATGGATTTGAGAACGGAGGGAGTACACTTTTATCTCATGTGCCATCTACATTATGATCACAAATCTTTCTGCAGATTCGCCCTTGAGACTTTTTGCTGCAAGCTGATTCAGATGTAAAGGTTCAGTCGCTTCATCTTTCATCATGCATGGACTTAAAACTATTCTCAAATACGCCACAGAACAGCCAACTAACCTTCCCTGTCGCTGTCAAGCCTCTACCTCCAAGCTTTGCCGAGCCAAGGTCGCTCTCGTCTGCTACATCGCCGTACCCGATTTGAGCAGAGCCGGAATTTGGAAGCCTTTAAATTCACCTGCTCCCGTAACTGGTTTAGCAGCTGAATGGACATCTTTCAGTGCTCTCTATTCTTGCCTGCGGCCGAATCGTGTTGTAGGTTCCAATTTACGAATCGCTCCAAAACGTCACAAGGCTTGGGTCTATCGAACTGTTCGGTTGGTTCAAAGCCTTTGTCCTGGATCCTGATTCCGTTTTGTTTGTACTGTGGTTCTGTTCGTCATTTCTTTGCGTCGGTGACATTATAAAGAGAGTGATTAGGTCTGGAATTGGGAATTTACGAAGCCATTACATCCATACTTCGTGCTTATTCAAGCATTCTGAAGGAAGGATGTTCCATAGGCCTTACCCTCCGAAGAATTCAATTAACAATTTTTATTTTCAACTGGTCTCTGAACTCAACTTAAAATAGAACGCGACCTCAATTTTCAAATGGTCACTGTACCAATACTGATCGAAGAAGCCGTCGTCTTGTAGCAGATCCCGACCCCTGAACGTTTGCAGCCGCGCGTGCCGACGTGCGCGAGCATTCTAGGATAATCGTCTGTCACTGCAGCGTGATGCGGGCGGCAGAGACTTGGCGCGGCAAACGACGAGCACGAAGACGCCGTCCACTTTGTGTTTTCGTTAACGCTTTCCGTTGAACTGTTCGTGACTTCACAATGTTACTATCCCATGGAATCCCTTTCAGAGACACAGTGGTAACTCATAGCTTGCCAGGGTCGCGGAGACCAGAAGATCGCGTTCACGGCCCCGTCTGTCTCCCGCTGAAACTTCAATAGCTCACAGTTGCTTGAAGCTTGCTCAAATCCTCTCGAGTAAATGCCGAAAAGCATCGCTTGCTTACACGTTTTGCTAAAAAGACCGCGATAAAGCTCGTTCGACTTCGACATCGCCGGCAGTTGGCCTCGCCACGTCCGAGCTATCTCTATCCGTCTCCTCCCCGCGCATCAGCCACGGACAAGAAGACGTACGGGATGGGGCGGAAGCCTAGCAGAGCACAACAGAACAGAACAGTAATGCTCATGGCAACGATAAAGCAAGCATGGCGCCTTTCCCCCCACATGCTGCATCATCCTGCATGCCCATACCCATTTGATGCGTGCGCATAAACTAATTGAGCAGTTGGTGCCTTGGTGGCCTATGCGCAGCACGGGTGAAAAAGCCCTGCCGATTATAAAAGGATCGACGGCGCGTTGTGATGCAGGACC
>BCLH01000001.1:26548-37129 GCA_001602315.1 Zoysia pacifica | reverse complement strand
CCCCCCCCCCCCCCCCCCCCCCCCGGTCTCGAGATGGAGAAATCATTTCTAGGGAATCATCGATCGCTGCACTGCGTTGAGAACGACGGATGGATATCAACTTCAACTGCATCAGTTGCCTCCGCATAATTCCTGTGGTTGCAAGCTAATCATACGCTAAGTTCGCTCGATGCACTTGCTGCACAGTTGAGGGCAAGCCAATAATGTTGTGGTCAGTTAGTCAGTACCCTCTCCATTCTAAAATATAAGTATTTTTAGGTTTAGTTAAAATCAAACTTATATCACTTTGACCATTAGTAATATATAATTAATAATATTTTATCATATAAAAATTATATTTTTTAAATTCATCATTAAATAAATTTTTATAAAAATATATTTTTATATAAAAAATTATGTAATTTTTTAGATATTATTGATAGAAGTTAAAAGATTTTAATTTTATTTAAATTTAAAAATACTTATATTTTGAAACAGAGGCAGTAGATGTCAATTGATCCCAAGTCCTACACTTTATACCCTATCATTGTTTTTTTTTGTTCTAGTGAGAGAACCAATTAATCTGGTCTTTAGTTAGAGAAGGAAACAAGTTAACAGAATAAAGGGTAGGTTTCGTCTGATTGTTACTCTCTCTGTTCTAAAATATAAGCATTTGTAAGTTTAGTCAAAATCAAACTTTTATTACTTTGACCACTAATAATATATAAAAGTTTATTAAAAAATTACCATTGCAAATTAAGTTGCCGAAATAAGAAACTACCATCGCAAAGTTTTAGAATTGAAAATTACCATTGCTAAGCTGTTTACATTGAAAAATACTATGACTGTGACGGTTTCCATCCAAAACAAGTGCAACTAGTGTACTATGGAGCGATTTTTTTAAAAATCCCCACGCTACCCCTGCCTATTTGATACCTAGATCTAATGGAACTCACCCTCACGGTCAACCTATCTCACAACATGCATGGTACTATGCACTTAAGAGCCTAATAGGTGGACTAATAGAAAGACTAATTTTTAATCCACTCACAGACTAATTGTTTTTCAATTAGTCAATCTAGGGGGACTAACAGGGACTAACAATTCGTAAGTAATGTAAATTGTCTAAAATACCCTTGAATTTTTTCCTAGAATCCAACTCGGCACAGTTTCAAACAGATGCGGACTAGAAATTAGTCAGAGCAAAATAGATATTTCATTGGAGGATTAGTCCATCATCCAAACAGACAATTGACTAATAATTAGTTGACCCAACTTATTAGTCTCGACTAATAATTAGTCAGCCGGATCCAAACAGGCCTAACTATTTTTAATGTTGTTTTTTCTTTCATTTCTCAGATTGTATAAAGAATCAACTATGTATGATCAATTTAATTATCTTGAAGACTCAACTAATTTACTGTTTTTATACATATAATCATTGTTGTGATTACAAGGGTGATAAGGCATGACATTAGGCAAACTATGAGCCATCTTTCTAGTGCTTATATAAAGTAACAGAGGGACCATCCAAGTGTTCACATTTGAATAATATGTTCACCTATTTATATCCTAATTGTAATCCATGTTATTGGTATGCGCAAAAAAAAATTGAGCATGTTGGAACATGTAAAGGTCATGCTAGTTATAAAAGAAATGGGATACTACTAGTTGCACTAAATATCACAAAGGGTATATAGGACTTTTTGCTACTTCCTGTTAGAAGTTAACCCCAAAACTGACGTTAATAGTATTTTTCAAGTCAAATGGATCAACGATAGTAATTTTCAGCTTAGAATCTTTGTGATGGTATTTACCTACTCCAGCCACTTTGTAATGGTAATTTCCAAATAAACTTAATATATAATTAATAATATTTTATTATATAAAAAATTATATTTTTAGATTCATCATTAAATAAAGTTTAGTAAAAAATATATTTTTATATTAAAAATTACATAATTTTCTAGATATTATTGGTAGAAGTCTGAAGATTTTGACCTTATCCAAATCTAAAAATGTTTATATTTTGAAACGGAGTTAGTAGTACTTAAGAGAATTTTGCTTTTCTTGCAACGGTTATGAAATGTTCTGCACTGGCAATTCCTAACGGCGACTACGTTTTACTGCATCTCAGTAGTACTAGATCGGTAACGATATCAGGCAGACTTGCAACATGTGAAGGAAACACCGCAAGACAGTCGAAGCTAGCACGCACGATCCTGCCCCCAATCGGAGTGAGCCTGTCCACAATTCCCAAATTAATCTGCCAGCCTGAAGAACCAGAGCGTTGAACCAACCCGAACCCACGCAGCGAGCACGTCCTCCTGCTGCTCCACGCGAAGACAAGGCCTCATATGTTTATGGCAAGTTGACACAGTCGCATGAGAGATGATCAAGTGAACGTCAATTAGCCGCAGGTGAAGAAGGAATCTCTTCTCAGATCACGCTGCTGCTGCGTCTCATGCATCATGCAGCGCTTGCTTGCAGGTAGCACATCCCAGAGGGAGAAGAGGGGGAGGGGATAGAATATGATAATGCGGTCTGAATTATTAGAAGGTCGTGGTGGTGGTGGTTCTCGCGCGCGTCCTCGTGCTTAACGGTAGAGCATTTGTTTACGGGTTCTATTTTGTTTGCTCTCAACTGCTGCTGTGGACGGCGCTCCTAATTCTTTTGATCGGTCTGGAACGGCATTGTACGGTTTTTCTGATGGGAATATACGCAACTTGAGTGCAGAGTCCATGTGGCGAACCATATGTGCCAGAGGACCCAAAGACTATTTTCTGTGAAGTAGCTAGTACTAATAAACCTACTGTATCCTTTCAGTGGTAATACTGATGATCTTCTAGCTTGTAAAATCACTGTGAGCTAGATAACTCCACGGTCAAGGTAGAGGTTATCTATCAATGTAACATTACCATGCATCATGAGATTTCTTTTTCAAAGAAAAAGAGTACTAAGAAGCGACTTCCTGCCTCTGGATGATGAGATGGTGCACACACCCCGAGCACCACGCGATGAAGGTATGAAGCACTGCCTGGCGCCAAAAGGCCAAAGAATGTGGAAAAAGGGAAGGGAACTGAAGCTGCAAGAGGGGGAAAAGGGAGAATGTCCATCTTGTTATGTTTTTGTTGTTAAACGGAGTGCACGTCACGCGCGCTCTTTCCATTCCTTTCAAAACAGGAATAAAGCGCCGCCCTGCCGGTGCCGTGCTCCCGCTTTGCATTCGCGTCCCTTTCCTGCCGCTTGACCATGGACCGTGCCCTGTGTCCTGAGATCAGGTAGATTGGCCCGCTCATCCCCGGATCACCAGCATCGCCACGTTCAGGCTTCTCCTCGCTGGATCACCAGCCCCCTGCTCAGCTAGCCTCGTCGTCGAAGCATCTGCTGCGTGGAGCGAACTGGATTATTCTACGAGTGAGATTCTACTACTGCCTTAATTGGCGTGAGGAGGAGACGCGATTATTGTACTGGTATTTTTATCAGCTCCATGCTCCTGCAGGAACAAGCTAAGAAGAAAAAAGTGGCTTCGAGGCGACGAGGAGGGCCGGGCAGAGCGATAAAAACCGGCAGGGCCGGCCGGGCATGTGACGCGTCTCCGGCCGTGTCTCGTGCCGATGGATCGACCCCGCCGTTCGAACTTCGAAGCAAGGTAGCTACGGACCCAGCCGGCGGTTGAATCTGCCCCACTCGATTATTGCGTCGTGGGCGCGGTCGTTAGAGCAGCTCAGCTAGCCACCACCTCGCCGCTGCGCGGGGAGTTCATCCGTGGCGTGTGCATGCACCGCAGTTTCCGTCGACGGCATGGTTATCTGCATCTGACGTCTGCGAGAGAATCCACGCGGCGGTTCTGGGGGTTTATGAAGTCGATCGATCAGTGTGGGTTTTCGGAATGTACTTGGTGATCGATTTGTCAATTCGATTTCTGGCGGAACCGATAAGTTGGGCAACTCGTTCTGGCAAAACCAGTAACGTTCCATGTATTTAGTAGATGCATGCATCACATGACAAAGATTTTAAGTAGGAGTAGTGTGCATGCACCGCAGTTCTGGGATTTTAAGAAGTCGATCGATGAGCATGGGTTTTCGTAATGTATTTGGTGATCGATCGATTTGTCAATTTAATTTCCGGCAGAGACGCACGCTCTGTCAAAACCAGTAACGTTCCATGTACTTGGTAGATGCATGCATCATATGGCAAAGATTTTAGGGAGTTTTTGGAACGCAAGAATTTTACAAAAAATGGTATTGGAATTTCGTGGAAATCTCATCCAATCCAAAGAAGGCATTATATATGTCACCATCCTCTCCAGTCTCGGGCTCTCTGGACGCATGCAGTATGAAAATGATGCAACTGGATTAAACAGAAACTGCGCATGTAGGAGTACTGGAACTAGAGGGAAGCAATCGTCGGTCACTGAATCACATGTGCGCATGCTCAGCTCCGGCGGCGACCGGAAAAAGGAGAGCCGGCGCGGCAAAGACAAAGGCACAATTCCTCTCTTTCGGACCCGACCTTTACCTAATTCTAGCAGCATGCTTCGGCAGGTCCCTCGTTGCGTCGCGCGGCAGGCGACGTCGCCGCTTTACGCGCTCGTTCGCATCGCATCTCGCGAACCCGGCCGCCGCCTCGACCCATCGTCTGGATCGGCGCAGGGGGATGCGCACCGAACCACACGCCTATGAGCGCGACACGGTGCCGAGCCCGGGACCCTGCTCACGCTCGGCTCCGCCCAGCGGCGTGGCGCGCTGGCGCCCGGCGACGCCGCAGAATACGTGCGCCTCCGGCCCAGGCCGCGTAGGCGTAGAACGAGCGGCGGCCCACTGCCGCCAGATCAACTGTACAGAGGCAGGGACACGGCGCCGTGGCCTCCCCATCGACGGGACGTGCAGCGTGAATGCGGGATCATTGAGGCCACCATACGCCTCGAGGTGTTATGGATGCACAGTGTCAGTGAGCCCCCGGCGCCACCAGTACGCTCATGCACGGGCCAGCCAGCGCTGCCTTGTCGACGATCCAATGATTGGGTAAGCGAGAGCGCCAGATGCACATCGCGTCGATGGCTGCAGGAGATGCCGGCCAACGGCTCCGATCGAGAAATTTTAAAGTGCGTGGGTCAGTCCCTGCGGACCGTGCCGATTCCATCGTCGAGACGCGAACTTGAACTGATGCCTCGCTCTAGAAGACCCGTCCTCGTGCATACTCGAGCTGAAATCCGCTAATCTACTAGTGGTACTAGGAGTTACTAGTAGATCAGAAGAATCCTAACACATGCTGCTAAAGTCAAAAGAACAATTTATTTTGTGGCAAGTGGCGAATCTTCTGAACTTAGGCTGTAAGTTTGCATATAGTCACGACTATGTAAGGAGGTAAAAACAAGTTATTTGTACACGTAATAGTACTAAACAAGGGATGAAGTTTCTCCATATATGAACATGGACCAAACCTTGTCAACTGATCAACTCATCAGTGACATACATCGCCTCGATCTTTGTACAGCTTTTAAGCCATGATCGACACACGCCATTCACTTATACATGCAGTAGTTAAATCCTAATCCTAACCGAACCTAAAATCAAATCGCATCCGAGGTCATCCTGCCTGCGGAATCACATCAAAACTAAGGGGAAAAAAAAGGGATAAACAAGCTTATCAAGGTTTCACTTTGCTCGTCTTGGGGTCTTGTTGGACCGGCTCTCCTGGCTCCAAGTCATCAGCTTGCGGAAGACCCCCTGCCGCTCCTCGCAAATCGATTTCCTCGAGAAGCTGCTGCTCTTCCTCTTGCCGCTAGCACTGCTGCCGCGGCCCATGCTGCTCCAGCTGCCCAGCTGCTTCGCCTTCCTGTCGCCGCCGCCTGCGGGCGCCGCGGCGTCCTTGTCCGGCACCACCGGCGGCGCAACGCACCGTATAAGCGCCCAGTCCACGCCGCCGAAGAACGGGTGCCTCTTGATCTCGGCGGAGCCGCGCGCGGCGCCCATGCGGCGTCGCGGGTCCCGCTCGAGCAGCCTCCCGATGAGGTCCTTCAGCTGCGCCACGTCGCCCTCGTTGTCGAGCTGCGGGTAGGTGACTTGCTTGGAGAGGATGTTCTTTAGGGTGATCTCCTTGGTGGACCCCTTGAACGGCGTCCGGCCGTAGACGAGCTCGTAGAGGAAGACGCCGAAGGCCCACCAGTCGACGCCATTTCCGTGCCCGCTCCCGCTCACGAGCTCTGGCGCGAGGTACTCGTGCGTGCCCACGCAGTCTTTGGAGCTTGCCGCCGTCGGCTCGGCCACGAACTCGAACCTTTCCTTCGAGTCGATCTCCACGTCCTTGTCGTTGCCGCCATTGCCGGTGAAGCACGAAGGTAGGAAGCTCTTCCTACGGCAGCTCTGTTTCCGCACCTGGCGGCGGCGGACAGCAGGCTCCACAGATGCCGGAAGGGCGAGGTCAAAGTCGGAGAGCACGACGTGTCCGTTGCCGCGAAGCAGGACGTTCTCCGGCTTGAGGTCGCGGTACACGAAGCCGAGCGCGTGGAGGTACTCGAGCGCGAGCAGCACCTCCGCTGCGTAGAACCTCGCCGCGGCGACGGGAAGGCGACCGCCGGGTCGGCGCCGGAGCGCCGCGTGGAGGTCTCCCCCAGAGCAGTAGTCCATGAGGAAGCACGCGTAGCGGCCGGCGTCTAGGCGGGCGTAGAGGGTGGGCACGAAGGGGTGATCAAGCGACGAGAGCACGCGCGACTCGGCGAGGACGTGGGACACCCGTGACGGGTCGTCGTCCCGGACGTCAACGACCTTGAGCGCGAAGAGCGGCGAGTTGGGTGGGGAGCTCTTGAGGCGGCAGAGGAAGACGCGCGCGAGGTGGCCGTGGCCGAGCTCGCGGATGAGGTGGAGGTGCGCGAGGCGGAGGACGCCGTCGGGCGTCGCCGCGCGGGCGGCGGCGAGGTGCGCCCAGTGCGGGGACGCGGAGGAGGAGTGCGGGCGCGGGGAGAGCGAGGTGGACGACGAGAAGGACGGGAGCGAGAGCGAGCTCCGCGCGCTGAAGGTGGTGGCGGTCGTGAAGGAGGAGGTGGATGCGGATGCCGTGGAGGTGAACGACAGGTCCAGCGCTCCCGCACCGGCGTCGGCGAGAGGCGGCGGGAAGTGCTGGGAGAGGTCGGTGGTGGAGAGCGGGGAGCACGGCGCGGGGTCGTGCGCGGCGTCCATCGGCGGCGGCGCTTCCGTGTGCATGGCGAGTGAGGCGGACGGGAGAGGAGCGGGAGCGAATGCGAGGCTGTGAGGAGCGCCGGTGGGGTGGTTTATAAAGGCCGGCGTCGGTGAGAACGACTGTAGCGATCGGGCAGCGTGGCCCGGTGCCGTCGAGGTCGGGTCCTCTGGCGAGGAAAAATGGTCTCGCTATCAGCGACCCTTTTTTACAGGGGATGGCGGACGCGAGCCGCTCGATCCGGCTTTCGGACGGAAGAGATCGAGGTGGTGTCATGCCATTCGGCTAGTGTTTTTAGCAGATTTTCATCAGGTTGTGAATTGTGATATTCAATCTTGTAATAGTACTAGTGTCGACGTAACTGAACTAGCCAGAAAGCGGACGCCGGCAAACACGTTCTTTTTTCTCGCCGGCGAACCGCACCGGGTTCCCTCCCCTGATGAGACCATCACGTCAAAGATTTTGACCGTTCAAACGCATCATCAGTGAAATCGATCCCATTTCCGCAAGAGCAGAGTTTGTTTCAGTGAGCTCTCTCGCTGTCCTGGATCGCTTCTCTTTCAACCATTCGATCTGCATCTGTTATTGTTCTCTTCAACCAGTCTCGCATTGCTGCTTGCCTGCTTTAAGTTTCATCGATGAGTTGTGGACGGTTCATATTGGCCTGTTCATTCCCGCGCCTGATCTGTGTCATCCATCGGTTGTTTCGTTCCCTTCGCCTTTTTACTAGGATTGACCTGTTGGACGTTCAGTGCCCCCGGGCCGGGACCCGTGGGGGCCGCGTCGGCGTCGACATGACCACCGAGCTGTAGCTCAGCTTGATCCCATCTTCCGAGGCTTCAGATGGGGATGGGATGGGAGGCACGTCCCGATCGCTCTGAAGCTTCCAAGCAGCCGAGCATTGACCACAGGGTGCACTAAAAGAGTCCTATCCACCCGCAACCTCTCGCTGATCCACAGTAGCATGATTAGTACAGTAATCTGCTAGTAGTACGTAGTAATACTCCTCAAATCTGCAATTTTTCATCTGGATAATCGCGTATGAGTTCAAAGTCTATGTGAACGTGTCATGCTCAGCTACGGCGCTGTACTTGTTGCGCAGCTACTATTTTGGGATTTGTCCCAGTAGTGGAGATCACCCTTGTTAAACTAATCGGCCTGTGTTGTTAGTAGTAACAGCCAACAACCCCAAAAGGACGACTATTCATTTGTACACCAGGCTCTATGCGAGCAAGCACTTACCCGTATAGAATAGAGTAGCTTCATTATTGGCAACGCGTGCCACGCTCTGCTTGCATACACAACTCTCGCTTGACTTGCTTCGTTCCAAAGGTCAACTTCCGGTGGAGTACACACGGTGCAGATGCGTCGAGTTAGGCGGCATGCACGTACATGTGGCGGCTTCAACCGGCCGTTCACAGTGACATGGGTGTCATCGATCAGCTGCAACAATATGTAGGAGTACAATTTTTTTATCAGAGAACATCGGTCGCGCGCCTAATGCCAGGCTTGAGAGGAATAAGTAGGTAGTAAAAGCCCCAATTCCCGGTCGTAATTCTAGTGCCGGAATGATGCCCGTCGTCTACCAAACACGACACCTTTCGATTGGCTAGCTGATGGATGAACTTGTTCCCTTTTGTCCTGTCTCCGGCTAACCTGTAGCAGCTGGCTGTTACATGCATCTGCTCGCAGCTCTCGCTTGCTTTTTGAGCCGCCACAGGCATCGCGTACTAATTAAAACGAGCTTAACAAACTCTATCCAACGCAAATTGAGCTACCAGCAGCAGCAGGGAACCGATCCAACCTAGCTTGCCATCATGTCTCGAAATTAGACGCTTCAATCTGCTTCTGGTGGTAGTAAAATTATGCCCCAATACCCTCTCGTAACCTAACGGTCAGAGCTTAGTCCACGCACAAACATTTCAGCGCATGACGTCCGAACTTCAGACCCACGAGCTGCCACGAGCACACATAAAATATTTTCCCCGTGTTCCAAATGGGTAAGCCTTCTCGATCGAGGAGGCTCGGGCGACGTGCATTGATGCCCGTGGCTCTGGCACTCTGGCAGTAGCATCTTCGCCGGCGGGCGCCGTCCATCCATCCTTGAGATTCTGTGATTCCCCCACGCCGCATGAGAAGGCCGGCCGGCGGCATGCGCGTACGCGCGCGGCTCGGTCCATCGTCTCTCTGTTGCCAAAAGATTCCTGCTCTGCTCGTGGCTGTTATTCCGCGAGCGCGCGCGCGAGCTAGACGAGGCATTAGCGGGAGATTTTTCAATTTTTACCCAAATACGTTAATTTTTCAATCTTTATCACTTAATTTATAAATCTTTCAATATTTATCACTAAATATATTTTTCACTTTAAAATATAATATTTTTTAAAATTTAAATTATTTTCACTACTTTATATTGTGTTAAAATAAACAAAATTTGAGCTTAAACGATGCTAATAAGATAATAAACATAATATAATAAATATAATGTATTATTGCATAATATAATAACATTATAAAACAATAAAAATGTTAAGTTTTTTTTAAAAATAGTATATTTTAAAGTGAAAAATGTAATTAGTGATAAAAATTGAAAGATTTAAGAATTAAATAGTAATGATTGAAAGGTTAACGTATTTGACGGTAAGAATCGAAAAATCTCGTCCACGCGTGCAGCATGTTGGGGTCGGCGAATCCGTGTTGGGCGTCGCGGATCCCTGTGCAAGATTACTGGTCATTCGTCATGCTTGATTCTTCCGTCTCCACACCACAGGCACAAGTCACCGGCGCAGCTTCACAGGCAAGCAGCCAAGCAACATGCATGGAGCTAGCTGGATGGCTGGCTCTAGGCAGTGCTACCACTTGGAGCTAGCTTGTGATCCGATCGATCTCAACAGACAATAGACGTGCCGGTAGTCACTCACCGGCCTCCTGATAGCTTCTCAACGAAGCATATGCGTGCACCGAGCAGTTAACTCCGGCGCATCGGCCACTTCCCAAGCAAGACAAGTTATATCGATGAGATAGGCAAGCCAGGTCACTCGATAATGCAGAGTGAATGAAAATGTCGGTAATGGGCGCGTTCGAATGTGCTGGCTGCGGTATTTTTTTGAGGAGCGAATTTCTGTAGCAAATACCAGCTACAGTAAAAATTAGTGACTCAACAGTTCTCACGCCGCTGCAGCCCGTCGTAGGAATCGCGTCCGAACGGAGCCAATATTTCCGAGTCCAGGTGTCTGTAGTTGCACAGTGCAGGTCCGAGGGAAAAAAGAGGCAGACCGTTGTGGCGAGTGCAATGTAGTCGCACTGTAGGAGGAGGATGCATCACTGCGTCTCCCATGCGCATGTATACACGTGTACGTACGCCGCGCGTATGAATGCGACGTACGCCGTCGTGCAAGCATGCATGCGATCTGAGCCGAGGCCCCA